>JAHLJZ010000019.1:0-373498 GCA_025602915.1 Paraphysoderma sedebokerense | reverse complement strand
CACTTCTTGCTCATCCAGTTCTGATCCACTGTCAGTCATCGTTCCTTCGGTCTCGTAACCGAAATCGTCAACTTCCATATCCGCGGAGGTTGACACTGATGACTCCGCAGAGGTTTCTGTATTAGCATCAATATCCTCCGGTTCTGTGAGTTCGTCGTCTTCAACTATTTGATGTTGCGCTGTTGCGACTATACTGGAATCATTGAATTGTGGTGGTCTGTAAGGTGCTTCGGGAGGAGGGGAAGCATTGAAATTAATAATTTTGAGAAATGGTGGTTTTCGATGGCGAGAAATAAGGGAATGGTGTGGGGCGAGTCGATCAGACGACACAACCTCGGTATCAGAAATATCTTCCGTTCCATCTGTTTGTATTTCCTGATCATTACCGTTACTATTTGTGGATTCGGGATTTGGATCGTCTAAATGTTCGCCGACACGAAGTCTGCGGTTCACTTTTTGAACAAGGTGTTTACAAATGAAGTATTTGTGCTGTATGAAATAGAAACATGAACAAAACATATCGTCCATGTTGACATTGTAGGATTCGCTGTTGATGGGAATTTTGGCAAGTCGTCGCCATTCCTTCGTGAAAGCTCGTTTCCAAGACGGGGTCACAGTTCCGGTGAGTATTCCTTCATACTTGGAGTTCAAGTCTGGCAAAAATCGGGTGATCATGATGTAGATTAAAAAATCCATTCTCTGAATAAAATCGTCATTTTTGGAATGCACACTGACTTGAAATAAATGAGTACTTACGGGCCTTGGGAATCGATAAAGGAAATTACGCTTTAAGCTTGACCAAAGTGACTCCACCAGCATTGTAGTACGACTAAGAGGAATTGCTTGCGCATTTGAACTTCTTGCCCACCATCTCCAGCGCTCGGGGCGGTACCAATTTTTCCACAGATAACGGAACAAATCAGGCAGATTTTGCCTAAAACAAAAGTTGTACAACTCTTTCACAGATGATGTCCATATTTGTTCCGATGATAATGTACGGTTGTTCGTCGGAACCAAGGGATGACGGTGGTAGTGCATTTTTATCATATCGCATACTTCCACCTGGTGATCAGGTGCTACGTTCAGAGTTTGTTAATACTGGATGCACTCTTTTGAAGTCGAATAATTAGGTAGTACGTACGGCAGAATCGGTCATTTGTTACACTGTTTAACCAAGTTGTGTCCACAAATGGGAAAGTAACAGCTAGTGAACGTATGTCAACAATTTTGTCCACCAGTTCCGTTGATTTCAACCGTTTTTCTACGCTTAACGCTGCATTATTATTGTCGATGCACACTTCCACAATCCACACTGATCGATGATCGCCACTCGCCAGAATTTTGGGCACAATCCGGTTCAGCATCCCAATTACTCGGGTCCCACCCACGCACGTAAACAAATAATTCACCAACACATCTTTCCAAACAACGCATACACTAGAGATCAGTAATTATTTGCACAGTTCAGCTTATTGTTACCGTATCCAAATGCATTATATTTTCGTACATTACAAGAAGTTTCCTTAATTACCAGAAATTACCGGATAGAGAAATCAGATCCTGGTTAACGTCAACTCCATTTCTTCCACCCATAGCCACACATAACTACCCCGTCTCTATAGCGACTGTATTGATCTTTTGCGTGTCGGTCTAAGAATATTGCGTTCGTTTACCGATCTGCTTTGCCATTCTATCTTGAGTCGTGTCTGGTTCCACTGTCAACGCCGAGGATCGAAGAATGAAATTAAAACGCCATTCACGAATTTGCTTATGTGAACATAAGTTAAATGAAATCTTATATGTCTCATCTCATTTACAAAATCGTATATTATCAATAAAGAATTACATTAGTGGATTTGGTTGTCTGCTTTTGTTCAAGTACTTCTCTTGCTCCAGGAAGAAATTAGATCAATGGAACTTGAAGGTGTCTTGTCTCCGTTTTAAACTCTAACATACTTTACAGTGTGTTAAGCATACGCAGATACACTGTCAAACATATTTTTTTTCGCTGCATGACCCTGCATGAGTGTTGATTAGAATTAGTCCGAATGTGCTCTACGCAAAGGTCATTCCCATCACACGTGAAATGGCAAAAGGGGCATCGCCCCAGAGACTCTTCATTCTATTCTCACTATTCCGAACTTTTTCACCTAAAATTGCACTACTGTAATCAACCATACCACAGTCGGGGGCCTTCTTCTATTTGTCCTCCCTCAACCAATGCCGGCAATGGTTGAACAACAACGCCTCCGTCGACGAAATCATAGAGCATCTACGCCTAGCTCCACGAGTTTAGGTTCTCCAAAACGCAAAACTTCACGAGCTTTTTCGTCGGTTACGAATGAATCAGAATGGGCTGATACGAATTGGGAATTGGACGATTGTATGAGGAGACTGGAAAATGTGAAGTCTGCTGGTACGTTGTTGGGTTCCTATAAAAGGTTCTGGACAGCCTGGTCCATTCGTTGTGTGGCAATGAAGAGCAGCGTTTGATTATTAAGATGCCTGAATGATATGTGGTTGGCTAAATTTGTGTCCCTGTTTTTTATTACTCATTTGCGCTCATCGGTGTTGAAATAGTTTTATCCGAGCTCGACAGAATTGGTGCTGACATTGCCGCCATAAAGCACCAAAGTGGCCCAGCAACAGATAAAACCCAAATTGACGACGTTCCAAAGCAACTAGAGGTCGAGAACAAAAGTTTGGATAGGTAACTCACGAGCGTGCTTTAATAGTCCTAAATATTATTTCTTCCATACTGTGTTGGATGGACCGAAGTCCCATTCACCTCCAGCGTGTACATTTTCGTGGGCTTCTTTTGCTGTTGCTGATTTTTCAATCGTTGACAGGACACCTACATTTTCCGATGAGAAAATTGAAAAAATTACCGGCTCACAAGCATCTCACCTCCACCCTGAGGACATTCTTTTACGAGAAAAACGATTCGTGCTTCGGGAATCCATGTTAACCGATCTCCTCCTAACTCCCCACTTTCAAACACTCCATAATATCTTTGTCGCTCTTCTTTTTATTCTCTCAGGCTCAGTTATGTCCCAGAATCTCATGGAAACGGGAAAGTTAGTCGACTTTTCTGTGTTGACACACGCGTTTTCGAAACCCAGAGTGGTTGTGTCGATTTGGTCCATCATGTTCACTTACGCAGTGTTGTGTTATTTTTGGCGATACGCACACAATTGGTTAACTATTCGGGGAAAGATAACTTTATATATATTCTTTCAATTACTTTTTGTCGTCGGATCAACCTATTTAGCGTTGAAAAATAAATTACCCGTCGCGTCGGTAAGTTCTTGTTTCTTGTTACTGCGTTCCGAAGGTATGCTCCTAATTGCTGATAATGTTAAAATACTGGTAGGGATTCACTGTTATGGCCGAGCAAGCAAGATTTTTTATGAAAACTCATAGTTATTTTCGTGAAAATTTATTCCAAAATCGGGTCGATCCTGGCACACCCAATTCATCAAAGGGTGACGAAAGGCCCGCTGGCTTCGGTCATTACATATGTATGTCTCTCCATACAGTATTGTTTAATTCCTTTCATCTTCATTGCTCGTATTGAACTCACTTGGGTCATCCTTCTTGAACCCTAGACTTCCTGTTTTGTCCTACCTTACTCTATCGATCTTCGTATCCCCGCACCAAATCCGTCAGATTCAATTATGTTCTCCGATATTGTTTTGAAGTTGTATCAGTCGTTTACTTCATGTATTTAATTTGGGTTTCGGTACACCCTATTAAATATTATAAAACGGACAGCCAACAGTCAAAGAAAGGGTGGGAATTCTTCTTAGCTATGTGGTTCAGTGCTATGGGTCCAGCCACTTTGGTCTTGTTGTTTGGATTTTACGGACTGTTACATTGTTGGTTGAACCTGTGGAGTGAGCTGTTACGGTTTGGTGACCGCCAGTTTTACCGGTTCGTCTCTGATGTTCTATCATACTCTCAACTGAGTGTGGACCTTACTGACTCCTCGGTCTCTACCTTCATAGCGACTGGTGGAATGCTTCTTCTTATAGTTCATATTACCGTGAATGGAATGGTGTAGTTTATGATTGGTTAAGAAATTATATCTACTTGGATACTTTGAGATATTTTGGTGCGAAGTATCCAAAAGTCGGCCCTGTCGCGAGAAGAAAAATTGCAGGATTATTGGTTATTCATATTTCGGTTGGCATCATGTTTCCCTTACACTCGTGATGTATTGTTGTATGTCGTGTAATATCAGATGGAGGACTAACTCACTTCGAACTTGTCCGTCATTATTTCATAATCGCAGGCCATCATCCACGAATACATCATTGCCTGCGCCATTTCGTATTTCTGTCCTGTACTGCTTCTGCTTTTTGCGGGACCAGGATTTATTTTCACTTTCTTTGGTCAGGGAAGGTCAGATTTGAGTAGGCAAGCTATGAATATTCACATGTGGGCTACTCTAATGATTGGTTTGTATTCTTTCCTTCCCATGTGTCATCATGATTCAAAGTTTTATGGCAGGATGGTTGATACTATAAAAATGGATGAACTCCAATCACTAAGTATAAATTCTCATATGTAGGCAATGGATTACTTCTAGTATTATACGCCAAAGAGTACTATTCTCGTCAAGATTACGTTATGCAGAATGGATTAACAGAATTGGACTTGAATGATTTTGAAGGAACCAGAGAATTGGTGAGTTGTTACGCTTTGCTTTAATTGCCAATCATTTGAGTGTGAATAATTAGATTTAACACATTTTTGAATTTATGCACAAAATTTGCATTTGGAATTGCGTCTGTAGAACTGGCAATTCTGGAAGCATTTCTTCACAATCTATTCCTTATCTTAACTGTGATTTATATTTGTCATATTCCAGGTCATTTTCAAGTTTGATTAGCGAATTGTACAGTTAATGCATGGTTGTTTCTACCCATCTTTGGGAAGATTCGCTTTAAGAAGTAACGCAATTTAATGAATAAATGTATTATTTTAATCCATAATATCTATTTTACAATTGACTGGATCACATATACTTTAGACTGTAGTGACGACAAATTTACCATTTTCAACGGTGAATTTAACCTGTATGAATAACATAGCGTCAAAGTCTGTTAAGCGGGATAGCACTGTGCAAGAACATAAAAGAAATTAATTACCAAGTCTTCGACATTAGCCAATACATCTTCTTTCTTCATTCCGGCTTTCTTGGCTGATTTCTTGACCTTTTTGGCAAGTGACTTTTGCAAATCCGCGAACGACAGTGGAGAATCCTTTGTAAATGGTTCGATTAATTACTGCTGGTTTGAAAACTTACGAGTAATTTCGAGAAATTCGAAGGAAGGATGTAATAAGCTTACAGCTGATTTTGCCAACTCTTTTAAACTCTCTTCCACCAGTTTTTGAACTTGCGATACCTTGCCATTTTCGGATTCTTCACATTTTTGCTTTTTATTCGCTTCTGTAACTTCTTCTTCTGATTTCCTTTTCTTGTCTTTCTTGTCTTTCTTCTCCTTCTTCAACTTCTTCTCCTTCTTTTCTTCAGGTTTCTTTGCGGACGTCACGTCCACAGTAGATTCCTTCTTCTCGGAAGCATTGGTCGTTGATGACTGTGGCGGTGATGCTGGAGGTGTCGGGGCAGCAGTTTGTTTCGATTGAGATTGAGCTTGTGTCTGATTATTTCCTTTCTAGCGTGATTGATTAAGCATAATAGAGGAGCATAACGGTCAGTCGTTATTTCCAAATTCTAGGATCCTTGAATTTTGAGGATCACGTCGAGCGTAATGCCGTTCGATACAAATTAATTCTATCTAATTACCTTCTTAGGTCTATACAACGCCTTTTGATATTTCTCTGCCTCCGATATACAACTTGTATGAGATCTGTATTCTGTTCCGTGGAAACTAGTGTTACAATCTATGCAGGTGAACTGATAATTGCGGCATCGGTAGGTGTGATTATCGAGTTTAGCTTTCTTTAGAGTTTCTTGGCAAGAGTCACAGACAAAGGAAACCATCTTGTATTGTGTGGTAATTAAAGGATCACCCGAAAAGGAATTGTATATTACTTGAACAACGGTCAAGGCAATTCGATCGTTTTCGGGTAGTCGGTATTTGTTAGAACACGTGAATTTTGCCATGGAGACAGCGCATCTTGACTTTTCAGTTTGGATGGGTTTTACAAGACATCATCGAATACGGAAGGAATTGACCTTTTTCATTCAGACATATTCAAGATGGTGAGTTTTTTTGGTCATTTGAATGCATTATAGATGATTACGTATATGTATTTCGATCTATCGACGATGGATGGATAATTTTTTGAAAGGTTTCAGTGATGTGTTATTATGGACTGACATGGATCATTTCCTCTCTTATCATTTTACCATTCGAAATAGCCCAAATTAGTTAAAGATATCAAATACTTCCTCGAAATTGCCCGCAGAAAGGACGCCAAATGTATGTATAGCATGTGTTTTCAAATATTGGTTTCTAGAATTACATGGGCCGAACTACGGCTGTAGTGAAAGAAAGAATGGAACTCTGACAGAGTTTGGAGAATTGAAGAAAGATATATATTACGATTTGTTTGTGAATTTTAAATCTGGACGTCTGGAGTAGTTGTTCTTCCGGAGGATCATTGATATACTGCGAGAATTCAGGTCTGACGTTGGATTTTCAATTTTTCTTTATTTCAGCCGCCAAGGTCAAGAAGAACGGCAGTCAATACAAATTCAAACTCAGATGTTCCCGATACCTTTACACCCTTGTCCTCAACGACGCCCAAAAGGCCAAGAAATTGAAGGAAACTCTTCCCCCTTGTTTGTATCTGATTTCCATTCATACGAGAAGTTGATATTGCTTTGTATAGAATACTGACAGTGTGATTAATACTCTCTTTTTCAACTTAATAGCTCTCCAAGTCAAGGAAATCACCGCTTAAGTTGTCTCCTTTATATAGAAGGGATTGTAAAAGGATATTGAGTTCTGTAATAAAGCTTTCTGGTTCACTATCTTAATCCGGGTTGCATGAAGAGTGAAAAATGTTTACAGTGGCATTCGCCTATATACGCCCAACTGATACTTCTTGTGTGAGGTACAGTATTTGGAGGTCAATCGAGTTATCGGGTTCCCTCTCAAGTAGTCGCATCAGATACATTGTGAGAAGGTCAATTTTCAGTGGTGGCGGAACTGGAAGAGACTGTGAGTATCCGTTTAGACTAACGTCATGGTAATCTGGCAATGGCCCGGCCCCACTAAGCTCTTTCCACTGCCAAGTTCAAAAACCATTATCGGCCGCAATGTAGGAATCACCAATGTTCTCTGGTTCTCCACAGATTGATTATATGTACTGAATGTCGCATTCCCGTATGACCAAGACAAACGTGGAAATTACGAATAGTGATAACTTATCACAGGTGGACTGATAACGGTATAGGGTTCTGTGTTCTTCATGAACTCCAACCGTCGCGAAAGTATAATTACAACCAGAATAAAAGTAGACGACCTTTCTTCCTTCTTGCATTGAGTGGCTGACAATCGCGTTACAAAAGTGTTACAAAGCAGTCCTGCGTGATTAGTCAACCAGGCAGTGATAATTTGTAAGCCGCTACGCATATATAATTCACGCCATCCCTCCACTTATGCTTCACTGAACATTCAATTTCATAAGTTTATCAACAATTCGCAGCATGTCACAAAGTCTGTATCCAGATATCCAGAAACTGTTCACTTTACATATATTTGCCGATAATTAACTTTTGCTTTATTCTTGTGCCTGCAGACATCAAATTATATTTTGCCAGAATCTGCCCATTCGCTCATAGAACCACCATAATACTTCACGAATTGGGCCTGTTGAAATCTATTCGCGATTTTAATCTTAATGCCAAAGAATTAGAAGTGGTGCATATTGATTTAGCGAACAAGCCTGAATGGTATGTCCTTGGCAAAGTTTTAATCATTGACATGAAAATAAGATTGACCCATGGTTGTATATAGGTACTATGACATCAACCCGAAAGGCACAGTACCAACGTTAGAACTTTTGAATGTGAAATCGTCCCATGACCCCAATCGAAATCAAATACTGTTTGAAAGCGCATTGATTGCGGAATATCTTGCAGATCAGTATTCATCACTGAAAAGGTACGTTTGATCGTTGTTCCAGCAAGAGCCGAATATCTCAATTGTTAATATATTCGAAAAGGCTGATACCTGAAACATCTGTCGATAAATATCGAATGAAATATGTAGTCAATCAATTTGTTGAATCATTCATTCCCAATTTCTATGGTATTTTGAAAACTCAGGATGTTGAGAAACAAGTCGAAGTGAAGGAAGCATTGCTCAAAGCGATTCGTCAGGTATGTTGATATGACAGACTTTAACTGATATTTTGGCCAATAATTAATCAATTTGCTCTACTCAGTTGAATATTCTCCTCGCAACGACCTCATCAGGTCCTTACATACTCGGGCCGGAATTCACACTTGGCGATGCTCTCATTGGGCCATTTATTGCCCGCCTTTCTATTTTAGAGAATTTTAGAGGATTTACAGTTCCACAAGGAAATGAGTATGACAGATTTCATGCTTATGCGGATGCCATTGTTCAAAGGGAAAGTGTGAAAGAAACACTTGCCACAAAAGAAGAATTATTTGCCGCTTATGCTCCTTTTGCTGACGGTACAAAGAAATGGTGAAGAGCAAAATGTTTGTGTAGAATATTCATGTTGTCAATATGTACTTTAAATGAATCAAAATGTTCTATCTTACACTTCTTGTAAGTTCGATTATTCACCAAGAATATCAGTTGTAGATACTTCCAAGCGTTATTTTGAACGCGGCGAATCTGGTTTTTCACAATTTTGCCAGAAATCTTATTTACAACTGCTTCCATAATACATAGTTTCTGTCGCATTTTACTTACAAACTTTCTGTATGATATTCCATGAAACAATTTCGATTGTTGTTTAAACAGAGGGCTACATCACATTCTAAACAATACCAAAAACTCTTATTGGGATCCTTCGACCCGCCACATCCTGCCTTGACGCTATTAAATTTACACCATACGCATCCTAATCTCTTTTCTTTATATATAGGCCAGTGTTTACCAGGTAAAAGACGAAGATCAGGCAATTTTGAATTTTTGGTTACGTACCTTCTTTTCTTTTTCTGAGGCTCAGCAATTACTTCATTCTCATGTCTGTGAGGAATTCCCAGACCGAACACTTCCTGTTCTTTGCTCTCGAGATTCGCTTCTCTTACTAGTTCCCAAATCAACCTAATTCTGAAATCTTTTTGAGCACATGGGTTACTTTCTGCTCCGCTTGTTCTCAATTCCATGATCCGATAACAATTCACAATCACCGTATCCACTAGCCACAAGAATAAGGGCATCCAGCTGCGTCGAACTGTAAGCTGACGATTACAATATCCTCGTAATTGGTCACACATAGATACAATTTTATAGGCCTCGGGGACTGGCTTGTTCTTCATGCGAACGGTTTGTCCTGATCGGTTGCTGAAATGAACCATCATTTCATTTATGGATACTGACGACGAAGGTACATATACATGCCTAGACATCTTTTCGATATGATCAGCAAGTGGTAAGACCTTGTGAAAGATTGGCAAACCGGGATCATTGGAATCTGGGTCCGTAATGTGTAGAAAACGCTTGATTTGTTGAAATCGGAAGAGCGTCATGAAACCACAAATCGGATGACATGGGCCTCCGCTTTCAGTGTCCCAATAGTCCTCTTCAGCTGGACTGCAATGAACACCCATATAGATAACGATTGCAATCCACCGTTTGAGCTCAGGAATTGATATAGGGTTCCACTTTCGGGGCATTATGTCCGGGAATTGTTCTCGAAGTTTTCGCAATTTCTGCGAGGCGTATCGATTTGTGTTTTTAACGATCATTTGTAGGATGTCGGCGGGAAAGAAGAGAGAGAATAGAGCGGATGGAGTGAGTTGAACGAATGACAGTTCTTGCGGTAGTCGTACTATGGGATGTTTGAGTAGTTTGTTAGGAGGGTGCTGTAGTGGACTGAATCCCGGGATTACATGGAGCGCGTCTGTTTCGACACCTCCACTTACACCATTCTGATCTCGTTTTCTACGTCTTGAACCAATTCCGCGGCCTTCCACAGTGTTGGGAACTCTTCTTTGGTTGTTAATACTTTCGATTATAGTTGATTGAGATGGTTGTGATGGTGTCGTTTCGTCGCCAGTCCTATTCAACACAATTGAATCGGTGGAATCACTTTCATTGTCTATTTCTCCTGCATCAATCGCCGTATCTTCTTCCAATCCATCTGAAAGAACATTTTCAAAGTCTTCGGCGTCATTTGATTCATTTTCGTCGACATGATCATCAGACTCTTGGTAGCCACTTGACGAATCCGAAGTTTGGTTTCGACGTCGAGTCAGATTTGCGACATAGTAAGGCTCATAAAAGAAGCCGTCACTGGTGGGCTTTTCTCGCAGAAGGGATGGTTGCTCAGACATTTCTGAAGTTTCAAAGCATTGCATGCAACTAGAGTTGTAGAATATCTAAAAAAGGTACATGGACGCGAGTTCCTGGATGAGAACTGGAGTGCAATGGAATTGAATAGTCACGTGCCATAACTTGTAGTCTCCAATCAAGAAACAGGACAATTTAAACTCTGCGCACCAAAATAATTGTCTCAATAAAAAAGGTCTTCATAAATCAAAATAAATTAGTGGGGCATCGATAATAGTTGCCGCTTGATCAAGTCATCAGCGTTGGTCCGTTATTGCAGGAAAATTCAACAGCATTTCTGACTCAGGACCACACTTAAACCCAGTGGAGAATCGCGATTTCTCTCAAACAAACATTCATTGCCGTTCTGTTCCTACCATATTTTCTTTTGCCTTCCATCTCCAAATACTATCAAGTAAAAAAAAATGTCCCCAAGTAAGTTTAATCATCGTTTAAGGGATTTAATTTTTGATACCACAAAGTTTGCACCTTAACACCTTGTTCCATAAAACGATTCAGGTCTAAAATTGTACTTTGCTCGCATGTGCCCATTTGCTCAACGGACGACGCTAGTCCTAGCTGAACTTGGCTTCATTAAATCAATATATGACTTTTCTGGCAACTCCAAAGACTTGGAACTTGTTCCGATTGATCTGGCTAACAAACCTGATTGGTATGTTATGGTCCCCGACTCTTGAATTTCCGAGAAATCGCCCGATTGTTCTCTTTCTGACATAGCACAGGTATTTCAAAGTAAATCCAAAAGGTACAGTGCCAACATTAGAGCTGCTGAATGTCAAAGATCAACAAGACCCTAGCAAAAATCAGCTTTTGTTCGAAAGTATTTTGATTGCGCAATATTTCGCCGAAGAATATTCTTCGGTCAAACGGTTAGTTTTACTGCTGATCTATTGAATTACGTTCAGCACAAAAAAATACAATTTAGACGAAACTAAGCATATAATTTACAACCCATAGGCTAATCCCGGAGTCACCTCTCGAGAAATATCAGATGCGATACGTTGCTGAACAATTTTCCTCGTCCTTTGTCCCTTCATTCTACAGCCTGTTAAGAGCTCAAGGTGCTGAAAAGCAATCTGAAGGGAAACAGGCTTTCCTTAAGACGATTCTTCAGGTTAAAAATGTTTTGCACTTGCTCTGCTCGTGACTATAATTGACAATCAATTTATATCGCCCATGAATCGTATGTTAGATCAACGACTTGCTCAAATCCACCTCGGCCGGTCCGTACATTCTTGGAGACAAATTCACAATCGGCGATGTCATTTTGTCAACTTTTATCGCTCGTTTACCAGTTCTCAAACATTTCAGAGATTTCGATATTCCAAGGGATGAAAAGTATCAACGATTCAATTCTCTTGTCGATGCTGTGATGAATAGGGATAGCGTTAAGAATACCTTAGCGTCAATGGATGAATTAATTGCTGGTTACAAACCATTTGCCGACGGTACTAAATAATCAGAGAGCCCTCTCATTTGATTGTATCATACATAGAAATTCGAAGTCTAGTATATTAATGGTGGCTTTCGTTGTCTTATGCCTGAATTGAGCGAGTTTCTTTACATCAACTGGTCCGAAATCCTTACCTGATTTAATAAAGCGATTGTCCCAGATGTATCACTTCTACAATATTGCAGTAGCGCGCGCCATGAATGACGTCAGGTCTGCGGTACCATTAAATCTCAACTATAGACGGTAGGTCACTGCAATTCCATAAAGGCAACCATCCGACTCCTAGGTATTGGTTGAAAACCGTGTAATATTAAGCCCAACATGTCTGCCAGTAAGTTCTTATCTCTCCGACCAGCCATACACCTTTTCGCTGTTGACACATAATTGTGACATTCAATTGTGCAGGATTTAGACTCTACTTCTCCCGTTCTTGCCCATATTCTCAGCGAGTCACTCTCGTTTTAGCTGAGTTGGGCCTTATCAGATCCATCTACGACTCCGACGCTAACTCATCCGAAATTGAACTTGTTCATATTGACTTGTTTCATAAACCCCAATGGTGAGCATTTCGCGACACTAAACTCAAGTACTCATCCGGATTGATTTGTGACTGTTGATGACCTTTGATTTTAGGTTTTCCAAGATCAGCCCAGAGGGTAGTGTGCCCTGCTTGGAATTATTACATATTCGCGATCCTACCGATCGAAACAAGAACAAGGTTTTGCACGAGAGTACTCTAATCGCTGAATTCTTAGCAGAAGAATATTCTTATATGAACCAGTTCGTATTGCTGTATAAAATTGCATTCTTGCGTCAACGTTGGCCTAATGATATTTAAATATCTCTTTCCAGATTGGTTCCCGATTCACCACTCGAAAAATACGATATGAACTACGCCGTTGCAAAATTCACGTCGTCTTTTCTCCCTCATTACACGAAATTATTGAAGGCCCAGAAGGCAGAGAAAAAGTCATCGAAGACAGAAAAATTACAGAATGGAATTCAAAAAGTATGTCGCAGAGAATAAGATTTGCCTTATGTTTATCACTTTAAAATATCGGACCGTACTTACACAATCCCCTCTGTAGATTAACAATCTTCTAGAATCTGTTTCTCGCGGCCCATACATTCTTGGCCAACATTTCTCTTTAGGAGATATACTTGTAGCTAGCTTTATCGCCAGATTGCCGATTTTGAAAGAATTTAGAGAATTTGATGTCCCTAGATCTGGGGAGTACCAACGCTTTCATGCTTACGTTGATGCCCTCATGAAGAGAGGTAGCGTTAAAGTGACTACACCTTCGATGGATGAGTTGAGCGATGCCTTCCGAGAAAAGGAAAAGGAGGCTAAGAAGTAGTTCTTAAAATACTATATTCTCAAATTGTAATTTTTCAGAATAAATGATAATATTGGGATGTGCAATATTAAATCTCTTTCAACCCAGAGTTTTTCATTTAATTACAATCGCGCATGTGACTAGACCTTAATGAATTGAGAGCGGGGAACTTCCCAGATTCGTGCCCTTATCATTACATTCCCCCAAACCGTCCATTCTGTTATTCAAACTGTATAACTGTATCTCGCTTATCATATTATGGGGTACATTCCAAAAGAAAATTTAAAGTACCTCGAGAAATACAAATATAGCGGGGTTGATAAATCTCTACTCAGTCGCTATGTTCTGTGTCACTGGTGGAACTCGTTAATTAAGGTGGTTCCTATGTGGGTTGCGTATGTTAACATTTTCTCTCTCTAATAATAATCCAGAGACAACTACTTACTTCCTACCGCATTTCGTCCATGTCGATGATCTTAACCTCCCGAACACCAAAACGATTTAAAAACCGCTCTTCAGACCGAATCTGCTCACTTTGACCGGATTTTGTTTCATATTATTCAGTGTATCTCTGGCTGGTTACTATTCTCCGGATCTGTCAGGGCCGCTGCCGAATTGGTGCTACTATGTGTATGTCCCGAATTATTACCTGCTTGAGTCGTTTTAGGTTGTTGTTGACGTGTCTGTATTCTAATTTACGCAGGTTTGGTGTCGGTTTGTTTCTGTATCAGAGTTTAGATGCCATTGATGGAAAACAGGCAAGGAGAGTGGGAGCTTCGGGTCCTTTGGGCGAGCTGTTTGATCATGGTCTGTTCAGCTATAATATCATTAAAGTATTGTTTGTGTACTCTGAGTCTAACTTTCATTCCATTTGAATTGGATCTTGAATTATTTATTACAAAGGCTGTGATGCTTTGAATACGACAGTTAGTATATAATTACTTTTCATGAATTGTGCTTTGAAGGGATATGCTCACGCTGAAGTGACAGTTAAGCATGATTACGGCTGCACCAACCATCAGGATGGGAGGAACCTGGTTGTTACCGCTTAGCGTATTCTGTGGTATTTACTGTTTTCTTACGATTGACTGATTTCAATTCCATGACTAACCCGAACCATGTCACGATAGGACTCTTGAACTTTTACCTTTCAACCTGGGAAGAGTACCACACTGGTACACTCTATCTGGGTTATTTCTCCGGACCCGTAGACGGTGTATTTCTGTCTTGCATTATGTTTATTTTTACCGGTTGGAAAGGAAGTGACTTCTGGATCACGACGACATATAAAGGATTATTGGGGAGTTTCGTCCCACAACCATTGAGCAAGGTCCTCGACCTTTTGCCTGACGCGACACTATCAGATTGTTTTGTACTGGCAGGAGTAATCTTAATTGTCATCAATGTAGTTAACAGGTAATCACTAGAATTTTTTCCACAGTCAAAAGAACGCTTCTCCAACTCTAATCTCTATCGTGATGTAGTGCACAAAACGTATTCGCTCATCGTTTAACAGAAGGAAAACCGATATTCTCTCCACTTCTCGGAATGCTTCCATATTTCATCCACTCCGGCATACTCTATCTGTGGCTTCTTTCCTCTCCCCACATCGTCAAACTCTACTCGTTACCTCTACTATTCTACATCACCTTCGCATTCGGATACTCAGTCGGCCTAATTATATTGGCTCACGTCGTTAAATTGAGATTTCCGTACGTAAATGTAACGTGGATAGCGTCTATCGCTGCCTGTTTAAATGGTAATATGGAACAGTGGGGACTAGGGTCAGTATCTTAAAACTTAACAACCTGGAATTCTTGCTTGTTTTTCGATTTTCCTAACCGTGACGTTACGCTATAGATCGAGATTGATACCCGCCAAATACGATTTCCACATTGTCTGTTCTTTAGCCGTGTTTTCTATTATTTTGTACCTCCAATTTGCGTTATCCGTGATTAACGTTATTTGTAAAAAACTGGATATATGGTGTCTAAGAATTAAACACAAACAAGTCAAACAAAGTTAAGTTGTGTCATGTCAAATAATTCTAAACGGAATGTTTTGGGGTTTTGTGGAGTTGGATGAAGTGGGGACAGAGATTATAAAACTTATGTAATCTTAAATATAATGATATAAATTTACTGCCCATTTGATTGTTTTATGTTCCAGAGCATTTCTATCTTTTATCGCTTGAGTATGGATGGTTAGGTTACGTAACTTCCCGCGCGACATGAAGCATTGAAAATACGATATTCATGTCAGATGTTGTTTGGTTAGATAAGGGTTTTAATGCTACGAGATTATTTTTTATCTCGGGAATTCAAAGATTAAATTCTATAGTACATCTTTAACATAATATACACAACTACCAGAGTCATTTGCAATAACATAAAACAATCCGAACCAGTTTCCCTTACATTCCCCACTGAAACTCAAAATGGTAACGATCCATTTTGGGATAGACTAAAGATTCTCTAAAAAAATCTCCAAATAGAATCCTTAGGAGTCCGATGTTTAAACCCCCCATAAAATTTACACATCCATCCCAATACAATTAACCCGCCAATCCACCATGGCATTAACCCCAGTAAATCGGTGCCACCGGGAACGATGAATCGTTTGATGATTATCCCCATGACAAAGTACAACAGGACATGAAAAATGTAAAAGAATAATGAGGATTGACCAAATATCAAGAGGGGGGTTAAGATCGTGTTTGTCAGGATAGTGGATAAGCGGTTTGAAAAAGTGGGAGTGGTGATGTATGTTGAGGAAGAGGAGGCAATTGATGGAGCAATGCCGAGGAGGTAGAGTATACACAAGAATAAATGGTTCAAGCCTATTGTTATGGTGAGGAAAGCTAAAGAAGGGGGATATTTTGTGATTGTGAAGAATTTGATAAATGTGGGGAAAGAAGGAGGCCAGGTAATTGGGAGTGGAGTCATTCTGGTGGGGGAAGGTGTATCGACGGAAGAAATAGCATCATGGAGATGGTCGTATATGTTACCAAACTTGAACAAGTATCCGAATCGAATAAATAGGAATGATGTTATGAGAATCACTGATATCATCTGTGGAGGCGAGTTGAAGTAAAGTCAGTTTAGCAGAGAGATAGGCTCGATCAAGAATGGGAAGATAAAGAAGCGGAAATTACCAGATTATTGAAAGCTGATTTCACCGGTCTTGTCGTTTTAAATAATAATCCAAACGAAACACCCCAGAGTGTAGGAGACAACCAAGGAAATATCGGGTAAACGACTTGTAAGATACCCGAAGTAGCTAGAAACAAATCCAACGTCAGCCGATTCTTCTTACATTGAGGTAGTTATAGAGAGCGCATGATAAACCCAACATACATGGAATGAAGAAGAGTAGCAATAATGGATTTATGGAGCGTTCCTCCGTTACATCCGATGGCGGTCGACTCTTGACAACGTGAAATACAACATATTCCGTGATGAGAGGAATAGCGATAGATACCAAGAGCAAGATAGTCCCAAAATAGATTTCGATTCGACGTTTCGTCACTGTAGAATCTAACAATGAAGCCGACGACATAAGTGTGGAGAGTCTAAAACCGAGTGCAACAATCACGATGGCTATTATCATATTTGAACCAAGCGAATAGAGTACTCCAAGCGACAATCGAACTCCATCCAAGTCTAATCCACGTTTAGAAGCGAAGGATATTTCCAGAATTAGTAACTTTTGAAAATAGAGGCAACGGCCGGAATGATACCGAGAACGAACCTTTATCGCTAGGATTCACTTTTTTAAACATAATACCGTCATTGAAAAAAGTTAAACTCAATGCAACCAGTATAAACCCTCGAATCCAAAAGTGTCGTACGATTCTCCAATCGCTCCACATTTCGTTTCCTTCACCACTCATATTCAAACGTTTCCTGGAATGATAAAAGTACACGGCACCCAATCCCATCAAAAAGAAAAACCCGGGAGCAGATAAATGAGTGACGAATCTGGCAAAGAAATGCCATAGATTATCATTGTATGTTGGTGAATTGTCGAATGATTCTTCCCCACCGAGGTCGATTGAAGTTATGTATTTCCGGGCATGGTCTAGAGACTGTCATATCACACAGCATAAAAATGGGATTAATATCCGGTAAGACAAACGGTGAGCTTTGTGTACAAATGATAAGCCCATAGGCAAGGCAAAAGACCAGATAGTCGTACCATGAACATCATTATCAACCCTCTTAAATGATCAATTGCGAGTACCCTCTTCGATGAAGGCGGAGGGAGTGGTGTATCCTCGGCGACAACTTCGATGCCTGTACTATTCTCGATATTCACTGCATAGTTATGTATTGGTGATGAGGTGATGTCCCTATCTTCATCCACCAATATGGGGGTACAAGGAACGGTGCTGTAAGATGGAACCTGTAAATTCAAATGGATGTCGAATTTTGAGTATATTAAAGTAGGCAAAGGGTGGATGGTGAAGACGGCTATTTGAAATCAAAGAAATTTACATTATCAAGATATCGAAGCAAAGGAGCCACTTCTTCTAGGTTGACAATTTTGTCGGTTGGCATATTCGCACAGCGGTTTACCGCACTCGGTTGAAATAAACCTAGAGATGGGATACAGAGGCGAACTAGCGGTAACTAATGTCGGATATTGATGGTGTGAGTTTTTCGTATGATATGATGTCTGAATTGGAGAGCAATACGGCAGAGTTTGGTCACTCAAATCAAGAGACACGGGACATGCAAGTCCGCCAGTGATTGGGGTGAGGCTGAGCTATTTTGAGAACTAAACAATTTGTATTATAACAAACAACCATTGACAAAAAAGATTCTGACCAACTCAAACAAATAAATATATCTCTCCGTTCTCTACCAGAGATTAACTAAATCTGATGCTACTTAAGTTATGGTACAAGCTATGTATTGCTACAAGTAAAAAAATACTGTAAAAATGGCGCCATAGAAATATCTTATACCCAAGGCATATTCCTGTTGTTTGTCTGATGTGCTACCGGAGCAGCGGCAGCCTGTGGATAAAAATGAAGTTGTTGTTGATGCTGTTGTTGATGCTGCAACTCTGGCGAAAATTGAACTGGTCTGTAATCGGCCGGTTGGTGAGGTTGTGCCGGAGCAGGCGCGGGAGCGGGGCTGGCTCGTATGACGGGACTCTGGGCGTGATGCACAGGATGTACGGCAGCCGCACCCATTACGGGACTCATATGTTGTTGTCCGTATTGATTGTGCGGGGGCATGGGACGGTTACGAGGTGACAGACGTGGGGATTCTGTAGGAGAATGCGTTCGATATCCTGTATAACTAGGGGGCGGCGAGTTGAATTTCTTCGAGTCACTGAACGGGGTAGCGGGCTGATGGTGAGACGGAGCTGAATTGAAGGTAAATCTCTTGACGGATTTCTTGAGATTGCCAAAGTCATCCTTTTCGGATCTTCTTCGAACAATGTACGCTCCTCCAAGAGTCACCAATAATGCGCAAGAAGCGACAATGGCGATGACGGGTATCAACACTGTACTTTGGGAACTTTGTTCCTGCGAGGCAGTCAGATTTCCATCGGGTTTAGGGGGCTTTTCCACAGGTGGGGCGGGAGGAGGAGAAGGATTAGCAGGAGGAGGAGACGGGGTGGGAGAGGGAGTAGGAGTGGGAGTTGGAGTGGTGCTGGAATTGGACGCAACCGACGAAGAGGAGGGCGGTGCCGAAGATGAGGACGAAGGCGGGGGAGTTGACGTCGGAGGAGGGGTAGCCTCGTTAGATGGGGTCCCAGATGAAGTGGGCAGCGACTGCGTAGGTGTCGAGGCAGTTGCACTGGAGGAGGTATTGCGACGGAAGGGATTTGGCAACAGCTGAGCATTTGAGAGGGCATTTCCGCTCTCGAAGGAAAGGAGAGCGGCGACGAGGAGGAAGACGAGGGCAAAGTAGAAGCCGACTTTTGAATTCATTTTTGATATTCGTTACTCTATATCGGTGTGTGTGTGGGCGGGACTAAAGGGGGGGAGGGGAGCTTGGCCCTTTCAATTAATCAACTCTAGAGTGCTTTAGTTGATAAGTGTAGAGTGAGTAGAGAGTAGAGTAGAGTGAGTGGAGAGTAGAGTGAGTGGAGCGGAATGGAGTGAGGTGGAAGAGATGCAAAAATAGAACAGAAAAGAGAGTGATTCCCTGATTCCCTGATTCCCTCAGGTTCCCTCTCTGCACCAAAATGCAACGCGCGTCAGATGATTGGCAGCCCAGAATTGCTTCATGGTTCACCCGTTCACCCGCTCACTGCACTGCATTGTCCCCCCTTGCTCCCCTGTCTCGCTCTGCACACAATCATGCAATCATTCCCTTGTCGAGTAATCATTGCTTCCTGATGGCTTCGTGATTGCTTGTTGATGGCTTCTCCCATTGTCGCTCTTGCTTATCTCCTCGGCCTCTACCGCCTTTCCCTCCCCCTCCGCTGCCCTCACACACCAGTCATCATACGCTTTCCATTGGCTGTTGTTTGGCACCAGCCCTCAATCCTCCCGACTCAGAAACCTCTGTGCAACGAGCGTGCTGCGTGCACAAGGACCCCCATGACACAGCAACAATCACTCAAATTGGCAATACGTTTTGGGTGTTTGACATCCTTCAGCAGAATCAGCACCTCTCAATTTAATTTTAATTGCTTCTATAATGTCGCGATTCTTGAGGATTCTTGTCTCGAATAGGCGTCAAGGCCAAGGCCACGTATCTGGCTAGTATCCAGTGCTGAAATCGACCTGAATGTGGCCTTTCATCCCATTATCTCAAAATTAATGGACTTTCAATCGTGAGAGTGCTTCAAGTGCCAAGTCGTCCACATGAAAAGATCAGATGCAGCATTTGAGTGATGATCATGCTTCACGGGTTCATGGCTCAATTAGTGGTCCAATTTATATCTAAATTATTATCAATAGGGCATTTATCCCCAACAATTTGGCACTTCTCCAGTGTTAATCATATCCATTTAGTTGTGTGACATGGCAATGTATATCTGAATTTTACACAAGACATGATTTTGGAATGATGATCATCAAAAAATTAAAGAAGACACTAAGCACATATTAACTGATACACACAAATATTGTAATTCGATGCTTTTTGGCAGATTAGAAACGAAATGAAATGAATCCATCCCCGAATGCCTAAACAAACAAAGCCCTGGCGACAAAGTCAAACCAGCAGCCAAAATGCGGGCGGCGCAGGACATGTTTGCAAGAGTCATCTTTCGGAAACTACCGGCGAATCGGATTTTTTTACTCGATTGACTCAAAAGTAAACCGTTCCAACGACTAAATCCCACTCAGCACACATATGCTCTAATCTAGAAAAATCTGTATATGCTTACATCAACATTCCGTCGGTCGGTACCGCGACTCCTTCGTCAAGGTGCAGACGAGGTAGCAAAACAAACACACCAAAAATCAAAATCTCGACGACTTCTGAAGTTCTTTGCCGGGATTGGTCTGACGGCTTCGGTCGGCGCTGGTTTTGTGTACTACAAATATAAAACTGATGAGGTCTGGAACATTAAAGTAAAGCAGTTCGAACGACCAATTAGATTTTGGACTGGTACGCTGGATTCGTTTCCTTGTCTAGCGTTTTCCACGGAATGACGTCATATTGATACTAAATCGGTCTATTACAGAAACATTTCCGGTATATGCACATTACCGTGTAACTGAGTATGTAATTTTTAATGATAAACATCGATTGAAAGTGCGAAAATTCACGGATTTACTCATCTAACTCTTTCGCATCTCTTTCAATACAACCACCGCATAGGTGGCTCATAAAAGATAAAGACGACGAAACACAAACTAAAGAGTTTCAAGAGTTGCACACAAAATATGCTCCTCGAATGTTGGACCTCGCATTGTCCTTGCGAGGACTGTACATCAAATTAGGCCAAGTTGGAACAACAAGAGCCGATGTTCTCCCGAAAACGTACAGAGATTGTTTCCAAACTTTGCTTGATAAAGTGCCGTCGATGGAAGGCAGTGAAGTCCGTGCGATCGTGGAAAAATCATTGGGAAAGAAAATTGAAGATGTGTTTGAATATTTCGATGATGAGGCTTTAGGTGCCGCCAGCATTGGGCAAGGTTTGTGTCGCAAACATTTCGTACATAATGTAGCATTGAAACCCATGCTTTTGTATCTCTTTAGCTCATGTGGCTCGATTGAAGGATGGTCGTGAAGTCGTCGTCAAAGTTCAGTATCCAGATGCAAAGGTAACGAAATGCCTGCTAATGAATAAATGACGCACCTTCGTGTAACAGAATTATCTTGTAGCATCTATTCGAAACCGATTTTGACACCGCCAGAGACTTCTGTGAACTCGCACAGCCAGAGCACTTGCCTATTTTCAATGAAATGAAAGCTCAGTTCATGGTAAGTAGTATCGCCAGATAACAAATGAGTTGTTTATTCGCGCCCTCACTTTTTTAATCTTGTAGACGGAATTCGATTTTGAACGAGAAGCCTGGGCACTGGATGTCGTCGGCAAAAACATTATGCCCTATTTTCCTGATGTCATCATACCGAGACCTATTCCGGAACTGAGTACCGACTTGGTCGTCGTGATGGAAAAAGTAAATCTGGATACCTACTTCCTCGTCCCCTTTCAGTGCAATTCTGTATACAAATATCTGACTCATCTTATATTGAATTGTAACAGGTAGAAGGAAAGAAACTAGTGGACGCTGTTCTCGAACATTACGAAAAAGTCGCTGAATCGATGGGTATGAGTACGAAACAATTACAAACACTTTCCGAGACCTCGCACGACCAAACAAAATCTGCCGTCGCGAACGCGAGTAAAATGAAAATAGTCAAGGGATACATTAAATCTATTTATGATCAAAATATGAAATGGTACCTGGTTTGGTCGTGGAACCATTCCCCTCTTGGTTGGGTGAAAGGGAAATACGAGTACCCAAAATTACTACCAAAGTTCAATCCGGCTGCAATTTTCGAAACCGTGATCAAAGTATAATCTCCTCGCGATTGAAGTCTCTATGGAACTCAAATCTCATGTTTTTAACTTCTAGGTTCACGGCCGTGAGATTCTAATAGATGGAGTATTCAATGGGGATCCTGTTTGTATTCATTCTTCATCACCGCTTCTACCCATTAAGTAAATTAACTTTTAGATTTCGAACTTAGCATCCTGGTAACATTCTGTTGAATCTCACACCAAAAGGTCACAAGATCGGTTTAATTGATTACGGACAAGGTAACCCCACATTTGTATATTCTCAAATTATCGTAATTCATGTTAATATACTTTGACAACTTCCGTTATACTCTACGCACACCTAGTCAAAGTCCTCACCCGTGAACAACGCCTCCAAATTGCCAAAATCATCATCGCCCTCGCAAAAGACGACAAAGAAGCCGTCATCCAACAACTCTACTCTATGGGATTCCAAACCGAAAAAATGGACCCAGAAGTAGCCTACAAGAATGCCGTCATTTTATTCGATCGTGACGATAAAGTAACTACAGAAGGATACAATATTCAACAGTATTTAGAGGTTTTGGCGAAACGGGATAAAGTTGTTCGTAGCCCTGATTTTGCGTTTATGGCGGGTAGAGTGAGTGTGTTGATGAGAGGGTTGGGAACGTTGTTGAATCCGGATCGGCCCGTGAAAATTGCGAAGATTTGGGTACCGTATGCGGAGCAGGCTCTGAAAGAGGAAGAAGAAAGATTGAAGAAGGAACAGCAAAAGTAACAGAACAAGTCAAGTCAGGTAAAACATGGTATCCGTTCATGAAATTGTGAATGGTGGGTGAGTGGCTAGAAAGTATCATAGACTGATACCTATTCGTTACTTGTATCCTTAAGATTTAAAATATCTATTTATGTTATCATTCCGTCAATCGATAATCGATCATGTTTCGTGTCGTCTATAAATTGTTTAATCATTAGAATTTATCTCCCTATCCATCATTACACATCATATAACAGAAAACAGACAAGTCACTTGCAAACCAACCAAGACAGGTATTGCGAATTATTGTGTTCATTGCAAAATGGCACCTGCTGTAGCTCAAAGTTATATAAAATTCCACTCCCTACAACCAGCAATCACGGAGAGACTTGCCGTGTTCTTCCCCTCCTAGCCAATTTAACCCATTATATTATTATTTAATTATCACATCAATTATGCACACTCATGACATCCTAAAGGCTACTCAAATTCTTTTTCCTTTTTTCCTTGTGCTCTTTGGGAGGGAGGCTGTTGTCACGACGAAAACCTCATCCGAATAGCTTCATCCAAAGTCTCCTGTAACTGATGAAACCGTAACGGTTTATTCAAGAAATACTGACAACCAGCTTGAAACGCTTTTTCTTTATCCGATAATAACGAGAGTCCAGTGAACGCCACAATCGTAGACGGACGAAACCATAACTTTGATTCCGATAGAGTTTGATGCGTTGAACAACAGGACGGGGTTTTGGGTACGACAGGGGTAGATGCCATGAATGATGATTCTAGGGTTCTTATACGTTTAGTGGCTTCGATACCGTCCATGATGGGCCTGTAGAAAAGAGAGTTAAGAGAGGGAAATGGTAAAGGTAGAGGGTATAAAGAAAGTTACATTTGAATGTCCATTAGTATTAGACCGTAAAATGACATAGAACGGTCAGAGGAATATAACGTTTCCTTGACTTTATCGACGGCTTCACAACCGTTTGTGACTGTATCGACTTTGAATCCATTTTTGCACAAGTGTTTACACAGAATAGTCGCGTTGATTGGGTTGTCTATAACGAGAAATAATAAAATTGTGAATCTGTTTGATGATTGGAATTATGTGAAATTTGAAATTTACGGAACCTTCTACTACAAGTACCCTATACTGTTTTTTAAATAACCCAATTAATTCTTGGGACGTATGATGACTTTGAATCGAGCTGGATGTGATGTCGATGACTTGGAGGTCATCCATTAACCTATCATCAAGTTCGGATAACCGGTTTCGGTTCCTCCCCGCTAACCCGTTCAACTTTGTCATATCAGAGATTAGATTTTCTTTTTTTCCAGTGACAATAGTTCCTTGAGGTTCTGCAGTCGTCTGATTTTCATCCACCGTTACAACTCCTTCCCCTTTCCGTAGATCACGAAGAGCATGAACGACTTTACGCTCCACCGCGGGTTTGGCGATAATCATGACCTTTCCGTTTCCCTCTTTCCAATCCGTGGACAATAGATCAAGCATCTCTTTATATGCAGACGATATCGTGCTAACGGAGGCGATAAACAGAACTTTTTCAAATGAGACTCGAGGGTCGTGAATGAAATGTCGTAAAAGTGATATATTATCTTCTATAATTAAAATATCAAGGTGATGGGGTTCGTTAAGACTTGAATGATTCGAAGGTGGATTGGCAACTGAGAAATGTTGAGAAATAGATAACGGGAAATTTTGAGGCTGGAATTTTGGTGATAAATATGATTCGTGGAATGTTAGATTTTGACGATCTGGTACGGAATAGCACTCGCGTCGAAAACTCCTATCGCAGTTGCACGTATGGCACGAGTTTAACCAAAGGTGAGCGTCCAGGAAAGCAGATTTGATGTGTCTTTTAATCAGACCGGCTATAATACCGTCCATAATCAAGGGCCTGTTTGAGTATAATGTCAGTGAAAATGTTTTGAAGGAATGGGTGACACTGATTGGGCAACACACCGGGCAATCGTTGTCTTTTCAGATGTTAACAGTTCCCCGTTACTTTCTTTTGCCACGATATTCCCACTTTGAACACACCCGACGACAATGTTTTGTAAATTCAACTCTTCCAAATTTTCAAATTTGCCTTCACCACGCGGAAACCACATCCGAAATCCAATCATCGTACCCTCATGTAATTCACTCTTAATGAAGACTTCACCACCGTTAGCTTCTACCCATTTTTTCACAATACTTAACCCCAAGCCTGTTCCCTGGGACCGATGGAGTGGAGGGAGCTCCTGTGCGTATGGTTCAAAACAACGAGTTGTGAAGGACGGAGACATTCCTGAACCGGTATCATTTACGGTGAAACAAATAGAATAGAATACATCAGCGACGAGGTTTGGATATAGAGACAAAACATTTTCTGGAACTTGTGAGCGAGGCGTTGGTGGGTCAATGTCAAGAGATATCGTCTATTTCGGAATTGGTTAATGCTCTGAATGAAATATCAGCTCCAAATGAGTGCGGACTGCAGCATACCACATAACCCTCGGAAGTAAATTTGACGGCATTTCCGGCGAGCTGAATTCATAAATTTTATAGTTAAACTAAAGAATATCAGCGAGTTCAAACATAAATATGGGGAGATCTTACGTTAATGAGTGCCTGCCTCAATCCATTTTCGTCCCCCGCGACCCAGCAGTAATCGTCGCTGTCCGTGTTTACGTTCAATATGAATCTGCCATTTAAAATGAGCATCACCCTGGCAAATTTTAGTTAATCTGAAATAACACACGATAATCCTTTCTTGTCAGCCACGGGTTCTATGGTTTCTCCGACACTTTGAACTACTCGACAGACAGGAAAAGAAGTGATGACAGCATTGTACGAGTTCGAATCAAGCCTCGAATGATGCAATACATGATTGATTATCGAGTGTAACGTTTGGGAACCTACCAAAGTAGAATTTTATAAGTGACGTTGCGTTACCAATGAACTGGGATTTGACTTACAATTTTGAATAATGGAAACGTAACACTGCTGATCAGGTGATAAGTTCGTATCTTGAATCATATCAATACAATTGATGATTCCATGAATCGGTGTTCCTATTTACGTGGAATTTTGAGCCGGACCAAAGATTATTCTGGTACGACCGTTTGCACAACTTACGAAGTTCATGGCTAATGATCGCTGCGAATGATTCAGAATCCAAAGGTACGCGATTGTCCACCTTGATGATTTTAGACCCATCCTCCTGCGCATTCGATAACTGTACAATGTAAAGCTTGGCATTAAGACTCTCCTTACTGCAAGATAGGTACAGGAAATTGTAGTTACAGCTTTCTGCCCTCCTATCCCTTTTAGATAATCGATGATCGGCAGCATCAAACCAATCATCACAACCGGAGCTCTGATCCAAAATTGCATACCGATATGATGTTAGAATTGGCTATCTACTATTGAATAAGATAGCTCAATTGAACCTACACGCATATGTATCTTCTGGTTTCCATTTGTTCATAATTCCTATTATATTCGCTTCTAAGAAAACGGAAGAACTCCGATGTAAGGAGGAAGACGAAAGGGGACCGGCCGATGCTGAAGTAACATTTCAACACCAGAAAGAGGAGATGTAAAGTGGCTGGATTTTTTTTAGAAAAGTTAAAACGGGTATTGTAATCCTGTCTATCATCTAACTGTAACTTACTATATAATTCATCAATTGAGGATGCAGGTGGGCTCAGATTAAGAGTAGCTAATGTAGACAATAGTTGACAATATAAGAAATATTTTACTTGAATATTAGGCGACAAGAGGGAGGCTATGACGGCCACATCCAAGACGAGATATGCGATTATGGAACAACAGGTTCGACTGGGTTCGAGGAACAGATTTGCGGCGACGTTGGTTCCCAAGGACGAGGTATTATAGTAATATTGAATCAAGAAAGCGATATGAAGAGAAATTTGGATAATTGTAATCGATATTGCGACGTCTTTCTGCGATTCCGGCGCCACTTCCAAGGTGCCGGGACTCCTTGAAGAGTTGGGCTTACAGTACTGATCTTTCCTGTATATTGAATTCAGGAGGATTGATAGCGGCATGGCTAGAATGCTGCCACTGTTTGCACTTTCCAGTTGTGTTAGTTCTCCACACAGAAGGGAATAAACACAGAGGGTTTCAAGTCTAAAGGACGCAATCGAGCGAGTGCTGATGGCCCGCTCCCTTCGACAATAATCGCGGTGACTTTCGCCTCAACGTTGGTCTGGACTTCAAGCGATTGACGGGTGGCAAGTTGGCAACAATGATGGTTTCACCGATGGTATACTGATGGTATTAACCGGCCGCCGCCTCCAAAGTCCAGACTTGTTATTCCTAGATGATTGACTGTGACACTTGGATCTTGCCGCCAACACTAGCGAGAAATATTAAATATGTAGCCGATTGACATTAAACGATCGGCACCGATATTCATGGAGTAACTACTGAGTAACTTGCTTGATAAATTGATAATGCGGTAGTGGCGCTGCCTTGGCAACGTCAAGGACACTGATAGTTTGATTTAAATAACAACACAGTCCAACCGGGCATAGATTTACCTGAATTGCAAAATGTGTAAATATCCTTTAATGACATTATTCTGTACTTCCTATAAACAACTATTTCTCTTCATCTATACTCTTACTTTTCAATAAAAATTTCAGGCAGCCTTCGGCTAATTTGTACTCTCTTGTTCCGAAGTCTTGAATCATCCCTGTCAGATATTGTTTGACAGAAGTGTTCGCACAACAACGACATTAGGGTTTCGCGATTAAGGTATTGTATTGACGTAATTTACGCCTCTAAAGTTCAAACCTGTTTCACTCGCGCGATAAGATGGTTCTAGATGCTTTGTACTCTAAATTTGCACTCAGAAAAAATTCAAGGCTGTATTTCACATGAAGTGGAAGTACTGGCAATACGTGAAAACTACTAGAATGACTGACACAAACAAATATGATATTACTAAGTTCATTCAAACGAAATTAACTTCGCTTCCATCCACTCTGAAAAACACTTCCTAATATCTCCTGCCAGCAATTCAGGCTCTTCATACACTGCAAAATGACCTCCACGCTCGAAATGAGTCCAATGTTGAATATTCATCTGGAAAAAATGAAGGCGCACAGGTCAAAACAATAGCCACCATCGTAGTTGAAAAAGGCAGAAGAAGGACTCCATACATATGCTTCCGCCCAGCTCTTTGGAACTTGGAATGTCTCACAAGGAAATACAGCAACACCGACAGGAACTTCAATTTTTTCTGCCATCACGTATTTAAATAATCAATGTCAAGATTATATACCCTTGAATTGCAACAGTGACAATGAAATAGACATTACCACCGATGATCTTAGAGCCGCCTGGCCTTCCATATTCCTCCTTGTACAACCTGATCGAGCTCGCCATGGAGTTAGTAACCCAAAATGAAGTAACTAACGATAAAATCGTATCCTTAGGTATGACGACGTCAAAGTTTTGAGAATGTTGTGTTCCAAAATAGAATTTCTCGACGATCCATGAAAGAAGACCTGTAAATCAAAAATGTTTTTAATTCAGCAGACCAAAATTGAGGTAGAATAAACCACATCGGGGACTATTAGGGAGAAGGAACACACCGATAGGGGAATCGGATAAACCGTAGGCCACTGTTTGCGGATATGATTGTTGAAGCTTAAGATAGCCCGAACCATACTTCATGAATGTTTGCAATCGTTCAAGACTACAAAATAGTTCGAAAGGGTGTCAGTAAAAAATAAAATCGTGAGTTGCCTTGAACCAGTGAATTAGTGGTAAAAGGAAAACTCCATACCCTTCATTTTCTTCCTTTGGTAGTACCCAACTGCCCTTTCCTAAACCGATCATCACGGTCGAGGGAAGATTTTTGATATCCTTTGGTGGAGGGACAACCAACATATTAACATGGATCCCGACACAATTTTGGGCATGATGGCAGGCTAAAACTCTATCCGACAAAATTTTGGCAACTTGAGTTATTCCAACTTATATAACTTGTGCAAACTGAATCCAAAAAGTCACCTCGAAATAAGGGAACCCCAATCACCACCGGCGGCGACATACTTGATGTAACCCAATTTTATCATCAAAGCGTTCATTACTCGTCCAACAGCCAATGCATCAAATCCTTTCGCTTTTGGTTTTCCAGAAAAACCAAAGCTTGGAAGGTCTGGACAGACAACATGGAAGGATTGGCCAGATTCGTTTGAAGTCAATTTAGGGATTACATCTATGAAGTCATAGCATGTTCCGGGCCTAGAAAATAAACCCACCATTACTGTAAGAAAATGAAAGATGATGATCTGATTCGACAGTATAGGACTTACCATCCATGAAGCAGCAGGACCGGAACTGCTTTCGGATCAGAACTCTTTTGATGAATGAAATGAACATCGATACCGTTAACTGTCGCAGTGTACTGCTCTAACCTATTGTTATTTTACCGTCAGCTTAATCTTCTACCCTTAATTGAGTTCATTGCCACAGAGAGGCCTTACTTATTGACGGTATCTTCGAACTTTCGCCAATCATACCCGTTTGCCCAGTACTCCGCCAAACTTTTCATATAGTTCAGTTCGACGCCTACAATTCAAGCTTAGCGATGCTTCCGATGAGGTGCATGAAGTAGAATAATTAAAGGAAACGCACCGTAAGACCAATCTCCTTCTTGGATATCCTCTAATTGATCAGGCCAGCGAGTTCTAGAGACTCTTTCTTTGAGGTCATTGAGAATGTCATCTGAGATGGAAAGCTTGAAAGGCACAGGGTCAATTGACGACATTGGTACGAATGGATTTTGTATGAGTGGGATGTATCTCATATAACGAATCCAGAATAGATGAACATGCACCGAGCTGCGCCTCTTTAAGTGTGGGGCTTCCCGTGTTTAACCGAAGGACAACATGAGGCATAGCATGACTGCAAACTATCTCTATTATCCCTCACGGTGAGTTATTATCCGAAGACATAATGGTATAATGGATTGGAAGAATCCTTTGTATCTCGGTTGATATAGTTCAGTGATGCATCTGTAGACATGTTGGTGTTCATCACAGAGGTACTTGATAGGCATCCAATGGTACCGTAGATGGATCCTACAATTATGTGAGAGTTACACGTTGCAGTGCCCGATTTTGATATTTGAGTTGAAGATACCCCGTATCATCTCGGTCTGTGTTCCCAATTGGTTTGTGATTGTTATCGATGACTCGAATGTGATGTCGATTGAAAAAAGGGGAAAAAGCACGTGCGAGAGAGGACAAAATTCCACATTTTCACTTGTTTATCTTTCCCCACTTTTCTCGATATCCTCATCCTTCAACATCATTGATAATGTGCGGTATCTTTGCTGTATTTGGTCATGGCGGCGACGTCGAAGCTTTTAGGCCCAGAGCACTAGAACTCTCGAAAAAGTGTGCATTTTTCTGCTTTTTTTGCTTGATCAACTATCTCTTAATCGTTTTCCGCCAATCCAGAATCCGTCACCGTGGTCCCGACTGGAACGGTATTAAAATTGTCAACAACAACATCATTGCTCATGAACGTTTGGCTATCGTCGGTGTTGGTCTGTATCATTGGAAGAATGCATTTATGTGTCCTTCTTTCACTGACGCATCCTTGTCAATCACTTAGATACTGGCGCCCAACCACTTACCAACAAAGATGGCAGCATTATACTGTCAGTCAACGGTGAAATTTACAACCATAAAGCCTTGAGGAAACTACTCAAGAAGCAGCATGAATTCAAAACGCACAGTGATTGTGAGGTCATTTTGTATTTGGTAAGATCATCTCAGATATCCGTGTATCTTCGTTGCCGCGCCTTGCTAATTTCCTTCAATCTGTCTTTCCGTGTGTCGTTATGTTCAGTACGAAGAAATGGGCGAAAAATTCGTCAACCTTCTCGACGGCATGTTCTCTTTTATTCTGTACGATTCTCGGAAAGACTCGTATATAGTTGCCCGAGATCCGATCGGCATCACCACACTTTACCAAGGTTGGCGATCGTCAGATAATTCTGTCTGGTTTTCCTCTGAAATGAAGTCACTCAACGAAGATTGCGATCGAATTGTTGGATTCCCCCCGGGACATGTTTACAGCTCCGTGACCGAAAAGACCACTCGCTATTATAACCCGGTTTGGGCGAACCCGAGTTATAAACCCCCACACACCGATGAAATGGATTACGCAAAACTAAGAGAAAGTTTAGAAAAAGCAGTTAAGAAGCGACGGATGACTGAAGTCCCATACGGTGTATTATTGAGTGGTGGACTTGATAGTAGTCTTATCGCAGCAATTGCCGCTCGCTATACAAAACGTGCCGCCGCTGGCGCCTCGACCAACGGAACTGCTAACGGTAATGATGATGATTATGTGGAAGATGGTATGTTCTAAAGTGTGCTTTCTGTATCGTCCGGTCAGCTAACGTTACTCGCCATCAGCTGTGAAGTCGGCGTCGTTATGGCCTCGTTTACATTCCTTCTCAATCGGCCTCAAGGGTGCTCCAGATTTGCAGGCAGCCAAAAAAGTTGCCGATTTCCTGGGCACCGCTCACCACGAATTTCATTTTACTGTACAAGAAGGTCTTGACGCTATTCAAGATGTTGTATACCATTTAGAAACTTATGATGTGACAACCATTCGAGCCAGCACCCCCATGTACTTGCTGAGTAGAAAAATCAAAGCCATGGGAGTCAAGATGGTGTTGAGTGGGGAAGGGAGTGACGAAGTTTTTGGAGGTCCATTTTATATTCGTATTTGATATCGGTTTGAAGGATTTTATTGACATATTCTTTCCACAGGATACCTTTACTTCCATAATGCTCCCAATGCTGATGCTTTCTTCAAAGAAACCGTCAGCAGAGTTCAGAATCTTCATACTTCTGACTGCCTTCGCGCCAACAAATCTACAATGGCCTGGGGTTTGGAAGCCCGTGTTCCGTTCCTTGACCGTGAATTCCTCGATGTCGCAATGACAATTGATCCTCGCCACAAACTTTGCAACGCACAACGAATGGAGAAATACATCGTTCGAAAAGCGTTTGATACACCAGAAGAACCGTACCTGCCACATGACATTCTCTGGAGGCAGAAAGAGCAGTTTAGTGATGGTGTCGGATATAGTTGGATTGATAGCTTGAAAGAAACTGCGGAACGTATGGTTTCAGATGAGCAATGGGAGAGTAGAGAAAAGAGATTCCCAAAGGATACACCGACAACCAAGGAAGCCTATCTTTACAGAGAAATTTTCCAGAAGCATTTCCCTCAGAAAGCTTGTTTGGAAAGCGTTGTCAGATGGATTCCTAGAAAAGATTGGGGTTTGTATTTTTTTGTTTCGTACATTTCATCTTACTGGCCATGTTTTTAATGTTTCGATCATAAACTTCTGATCTTTCTAAACCCAAAAAGGTTGTGCCGAAGATCCGTCAGGCCGTGCCCAGAAAGCCCACGATGCAGCATACGATAAAAAGTCTCTGGGCAAAGCTTCAGCTCCTGCGTCTCCAACGAAAACCCGTAAGGCTGATGAATCGTTGAGTCCGACAAGACAGGACAAAAAAGTCAAACAATAGAGCCACGTCAAGAAGGCAATGTTAGAAAGGTGTATTCTTTCTTTTGCCAAGAACTTCAAGTCCAATTTTGTCCTATAAGGAAATTAAACACTATAATGGAATATATAATGTTTTTTGGGTGCTTGTATCGTTGGCTTAAATCACTACCGCGCAGCACATATTGATGAACAATGTATCCCTTCCGCTCAGTTCCAATTTGGCGCGTTAAGTTTTAAACATATACCAGCCCGGTCCTCCACACTGCCGCCAAAGCACATAAAATAATTGGTCAATACCTTGTTATTGAAAGAGCTCTTCCGAATAAATTACATGCGACAAAATATCGCATCCTAGGCTTATGATGTATATTTTTCCTCCCACGTCTCATGCCTACAATTTTTGCCAGACAAATTAGGGTTCACTACAGAGCGACAGCTGTCCTTTCAAGTTCCAGCAAGGGCAGATTTTACTTGTTTGTTGATGAGTAAAAAAACGGAGGCTTCGTTACCACCTTATTCCAGGGAAAAAGCGATGACCATGGAGGGTGAAGGATCCTGCAGGATGATCCAAGTATTAACTTGAGATTGCGAAAGCCATGTCTGTGTTCATCGACCGTATAGTAAGTTGGTAAATATATGGGTCCTACAATATTCCATCCGTTAAGGCTTATGGTCGTGGGGGCGCTTGGCAAACGATAATCACTGTGCACTGAAAAGGAGTGAAATTATTCAAAATATTCGTAAGCTAAGTTTTAATTGAAAATCGGGTACTTTATTGGACCGCTCCAGCCTGACTTGACCTGTGAGCAGCATATGCTTGTAACCATCTCGTATCTTATTTTTCACCCATCACTGTTTCACCTTCTATGCGGTACTTGAAAACCACCTTCATTGTTCTTATCAATCACGATACATAGATATTTCCGAGAGTCTCTTCAGCTAGCATGAGGTATACTGAATGAAGTCTCGCTTCTAGAATATTTCTTGGTACTCATAGAACACAATGTTTCAACCGGAACGACGTTTTGAATAGCATCCAGTATAGAAAAATCGACCTCTTTTTGGAGCATAACCACAACCACGAGATCAAAGTTTTTGACCAAATAGGACTCGGTCCAGTCGGTTTCAGACAGTTTCTTCAGCCATGGCAACTGAGATTGGCTCACCAGCGGATCGTGATACGAGATCAGCTTATCTGCTTCATGCAGGACAGACGCGATGGCAACCGAGGGAGAGTGATCCAACACCGACTGTCCAGGCTTAAATGTCATACCGACAATACAAATTCGTTCGCGGATGGATACGATTGCATCAACTTATGCCCAAGGAGAGTCGGTCGAAGCTCAGTTCGCTTTGTAGCGAGCCGGAGAGGTGGCATATCGTTATTGGCGAAAAGGTAGTATGGATTAACTGGGATACAGTGCCCCCCAGCACCGGCGCCATGGTAGAACGGCATGTAACCTACGTGAGGGGATTATCAGCAGAGTTGTCTTTACGGCCTGTGATATTATGTCATTATTTTGACTCATGAAATCATGCCAAACGGCTTGGTTGAAGCGGCTTTGACAACCTCAGTCGGATCCGCATCAAGTTTAACACACGCGTCGGCCATCTCGTTGACATATGCAATATTAATCTTTTTGGGAAAGATCATTAGCGCATATAACACTAACAAAATTCGTAGGCTCCCTTACCATTCGGAAGCAGTTTTCGAAAAGTTTGGTCATCTCTGCGGTTTCGAGAGTGTTTACTGAATGCAAACTGTTGAACACTCGAGACTAGAACCCATGAATTTTTTTGGCTGATTTTTCATCATTTCCTGATATGATTTTTGGTATTTCCCATTGGGATCGTTTTTTCCAGGATACACTGCAGATTAAAACTAGGTCAGTGGATCACGATAAGAAGAAAGAGAAAACGAGAACGACATAGAGCAAACAGATTAATATCAACGTACCCCTTTCAGGACTAAAGCCCACAGACACAGATTTGTCTTTCAGATCGCCAAAAAAGTGATGAGTCATCCCAACGGCAACAGAACTTTCCACCACGACCGTATCACCACAGTGGGCATGTTCTTCAACGAGCGCCAAACCAGATTCAAGGTATGCGGTATCAATGTTTTTCAGATCGTCTGTTAGAGGCGTCGGAACTGAAATGAGATATAAAGAAGCACTTGCGATATGACTAGAGTTATCGGTGAGGACAATATTGGCGAGAGACCCATATTTTTTCTGCAGAGCTTCCAATCTGCTTTTTGAGACGTCGTATCCAATGACATTGTATGCCCGCGAAAATGTCTGCAGGAGTTGCTCTCCGACGTATCCCACGCCGATAACACAGATACTATCGGAGTTAATAATGTTTGGCATGCTGAATGCAGAAAAAGGTAAAGTCTTCAATCAAAAAAGCTAGAAGTGTATATTTATTGTCTCCGTGGACTATCGCATCTCTTCCCGTAAGCCGTAAGCGTAATGGTGATTCACAAGGTTCACCGCCAGATGTGATTTGAATCATCTTCAATAATATCAAACCTGAAGTAGAGTAGACCCTGGTTGATTTTCGCGGTCTGACAGCAATCAGGAGCAATCTAAGGCAAGCCAAGACCTCAATGCTTAATCTCACCTAATAATTCATCACTTGATTGTCTTCAGATTTGCATGCCTTGTGTCCGAGCCCCTGAATGGTCTAGACTCGGCAGCGCTTCTCCGGTAAAACATGAAACCCGAAACCGAGCAGGCGTGTTTATGCTTGGCACAAGGTTTAACGCTATCACTGACCCTATCGCAGTGAACCTGAGACAACAGCCCTAACAAATCGGCCTTCTGAATCCGATCCGCTCAGACACTAATCGGGGTGCATATCATTCTTAGCAACCCTCTGCTTCATTGAAATTGAGGTTATACTATTGTTCTTAGCATCAGAGTCGCCAGAAGATAAGGATCGTTTTCAGAATCTGCTCATGTTTTAATTGTTTCATGAAACAGTCAAAAAACTCATGAGAGGGTCCGGATACCACAATATGAAATAATATGCGCAATGTCTCTATCAATGCGATACAAACTTGATACATCAGGTGTTTTTTGCCTTTGAGGAAAAAAAAAAGAAGACATAAACGTTCTTGACGATATAAACAATCAATTGAGCTGCTTTTCTACCACTGCATATTTCAATAGTCTCGCAAATAAGGAGATGAATAGACGAGCATTTAGCATTATCTATTACGCTACATGGCTATTATTTATATATTTTGTGTTGGTGGGCTATCCGCTTTGGGAGGGATTGGCCCATTACATCTGGTAAGCACGTCTAATTTAGACTTTGTGAGATCGGTCGACCTAGCTTAACTTCAAAATATTTAATAGGTACTATTTTACAATGGTCTCCTTTTTCTCCGTGGTTGTACCTGTCTTCGCTATATTTGATGCCTCCATAATGGGTGCCACGGCTCTATTCTCTCGCTATGAGCCTAACGGCAAGAGGAAGTTAACGAAACGGATCGTTCAAGACGCTGCGCTGGTAGTTCCATGCCACAGATCAGCTCTGAATATCAAACAGACCCCAGAGAAAGCCATCAAAATATTTCCGCCTCAACATATCTTTGTTATTGACAACGGCAACAATCCCCGTCCCCTCGATGAGACACCAGATATTTGCCACGAATTTGAGTCAATCACGTCTGGGTTCCGATCGGGTCAAAAGTCAAAGCACTCTTTGTAGCGGAGTAATGGCTGAGAGAAACAATTATCGTTATGTTCTGATGATTGATGACGATGTTGGTATACCCGAAGATATGCCAATCCCCCTTGATCTGTTTGATCAACCAAACGTAAAATGTGTCGGCTACACAATCAAATCGATTGATGAAAATGGCGACCCAGGAACGATTGTTCAGCAGATCCAAGATTTCGAATATAAAATGACGGGATTGTTTTTCAAGCGAAGTTTGGGAGCGCTGTATTCGCCCACGGCGCAATCGCTCTATGGGATACAGAAGCTTTTATTGAATTGTGCCATCTTCATCCTGGATATCCCTTATCTGAAGTAATAGATTTAGTTTTTTTTGCTGCTTTTTTTATCCCTCTCTGTCCTGCGTTCTAACAAAAACCCACACAGGATTGGTATTTCGGACATGTCGCCAGAGAAAGGGGCTATCGTATCGCATTTTGCAGCCAGATGTTTATTCCCACGATTACACCATCGAATTTCTTGTTTGGAAGAAATGCCCGAGGAGGCTATGGAGAAATGTCTGTCGTGCAGCAACGCGGTTACCGATGGAATTATTTGCTGCCGAAACGTACTATCGATCATCTCAACTACATATTTTTGAATGGAAAATGGGCCTCCTAAAGGACCTTTGGACTAAGATCTTCGTTTGACATGAGTTTTATATCACTTTATCTATTTTGCTTAGACCTTGCATTTTTGCTGCTGGGATTATCGTATGGAAAGTATCAGGCCTCCATCTTGTTTCGATATTTTACCTGTCATTTTACGTGTCGACTGACAACTTAAGTCTCTAACAGGTGGGAGTTGACCCTTAGAGTCTCTGGTGCTCACATGTTATTCAATTTTCTCTGTGTGATTTTCATCAACTATTATCATCTTCGAAGAAGAAACGAATCCGTTCCGCTTACGATTATTGCCCATCTTCCGCCATATTATATCATACTCAGCATAGTAAATGCGTTGTCCTTCTGGCGAGCCATCGTACATTATGGATGATTTTTTAGCCAAAAGTTTGTTTCGCCAGCCAGAGACGAGACATTAAACAAGATGCTGGATCAAGATGATACAAAAGAAATGGTCGTAGATGTTTTTGACCGTATGAAGCCATCTGAAGCAGTCAATATCAAAGATTCGGATCCGAGTGATGACAAACAAAAAATAGGAGATGAATTCACTCGTAAAGAGTCAAATGAAATGTATGCCATCGAAATTTTGGATCATAGTGATAGTAAACTGACCATGGTCATTATGTTTGCAGAAAAGAATTCATCCGAGTGATAGAACAGGCAAAATAGTTTAGAAATAATATATTAAAGTTTTATAAGTATATTTAGTATAATACGTTCAAAATCAGTAGAAAAAAGTAATTATGTCTACCGCTAATTTTTAATACACAATTTTTGTCGTATTTCTTTCGATTCAATAATAATAATAAGCTTACAAAATCAGTATATAAAATATATCCTATTGAATGAATTAAATCCATTGATGATAATTATTTTTAATTTATAGAGTTTTTCAGATAATAATTTTTTAATGTAGATATGACGTGTTTGCAAAAAGCGTATGCACCTTCTGTGTAACCGTCGCGCGGGATTCTAATAGCTCCATTAGGTTTTCTTCGACAGTCAACTTCTAGATAATTCACTGTGATATCAGCCAACTTAATTTTGAGGTAACCACATTATCATGGGAACGAGGGAGTAGATCGCGGTTACAATTTGCTGGATGTGTATACCGAATTGAAATGTAGCTGATTCCTGGAAATAATATGACCTGGTCAATATCCGCCGGTAAAGGGCCTATCATCTACTTATATTTTGACAAGTTACGGTTCAGTCTGTATTACATCTTGAAGTTCGCATGTGGCGTGCCTTAACGTTAATAAATCAACTGATTACTATGTGCTGCAGCCCGTTATAATGGCAGAGTCGGCAGAATCAATTTCTAGATACTAATATATATGTTTACAAGCATTCGAGTCCTTATCTCAATCAACGATTTCTTACTTTAAGCCCCAACTGATAGAGAGGACTATTTCGTCTAACGTCTCAGAAGAAAATGACTGTTGATGTCACTGTCAAAGTCGCAAAAGTGGTGGACGCAAGGGGAGCTAGCGATCGAATTACTAATCCACAACGTAAAGCAACAAAATTTTTTCCGGGATAATTTCCTACTTATTTGTACATGGTATTTTAAAAGCAAATGTTTCATCTGGTATCCTTATGATAACATAATCCGTCACGCTATCCCAAACGAATAAAAAGAAATAAACAAAGGGACGATTCAGGTATCTTAGATAATAATACCCTGATACAAAAAATGTAACAACACTTCCTCTCTGATATTCGTTGATGAAATACTGTTTTAAAGCGAAGATGACAGACAGCAAAAAAGGAAACAGAACATTTGCAGCCAACATGCATGCGATATACTGCAGAAAACAGCCTTTAAAGAATCAATAACCAATCCCGCCGACGAACTAATAATAATAGCCCTGGGCCTGAGCCGATTCAGCTGGGCTTTGCTGTTGGTCTTGTCCCTGTCCTGCTTGCTGTCCGTTGTTCCATTGACCACTTCCATACGCTGGCGGACCACCTTGCATATTCATTCCATTCACTGCACCCATACTAACAGGAACCATCAATCCATTCGACATTTGAGCCAAAACTATGGTCTGGCCGTTAGGAGTTTGAATAAATTGAGTCGGCAGCCCTTGCTGGTATTGCATTGACATTTGGGCTTGCATATCCGGTGTCCAATCCGGATTTGGGCTGGGATTTATGGGAATGGCGAAAGGAACTGGTGAATTTGAGGTGGAGTTGGACTGGTGGGGATGGGAGACGGGTAGACTTATAGGTTGAGACGCAGCGGATATAGGGACTGCTGTGACGTAATAGTTCTGACCTGGGGCGGGGTAATAGTATCCTTGTGGCATAGGATGCATTTGTGGTTGATGCTGGGGTGGCGTTGTAGACATTGATTGAGGAGGATGGTGGTGGGAGGGGTATGATGTTTGAGGCGGAGTGTAAGATTTCTGATATGAGTTTTGACGTTGAATTCTATGGGGTGAATTAGAGTTACGGTATGAACGGGAATGAGGATGAGGTCCATGTGGGGATTGCGAGCGCTGACGAGATTGAGGATGCAGTGGTGGAACAGGAACAGCGGCAGGCTGGCTAACCCGAGTGTTCGACACTGATTTCGACTGAATATCTTCAGGTGACGATTTTGCCGATGTTTTAGGCTGTTGACTTGATTTTTTGTTGTCATAATCCAGAATTATTACAGTTTCGTCGTCAGACTCTTCTCCGGATTCAATATTATCTGTTTCAGCTTCTACCGGGGAAGAATCTGTTTGCTTTAATTGAGCCTTCACAGGAGAAGATGACTTTCGTTTCGGACTTGTCGACTTCGACCTGGAAGACGTTACTTTGACAGATTCGAGTTTGGGGAAATCTTTTTAAACGAGAAAATCGAGTCAGAATACATGTAAAAGCCTGGAAATCACAACGAGAAAATTTAGAGTGTGAATTTCAATCTTTACCTTCTTCGGATTGATTTATCACAGCACTATCTTGCAGGTTTTCAATCTTGCCGGAAGAGGCATTCACTTGCCCGACACTAACTCGTCTAACACCGCGTGTATCATACACAAAGGACTCATCACGATAGAAGAATTTCGGTTTCGTTTGGCCCTAATGTTTTGTTCAAAAAAAATCAGAATATGCGAACATTAAAGGAGATAGGGATAGTGATAGTAATGGTACACACTTTGCCACTATCCTGACTGCTTCGACGCGAATCTATATTTAATTGTGAAACAGGGGTTTTTTCTTGTGGCCTTCGCCTGTTTTGTGAATTCGACATTGTCTTAGGTCGACTGAACGAAAGTTAAGAAAGCAAGAGGCAAAAATGGTTAAAATTTCAGGACATCCAGATGCTGTTGATGAGTAACATAGAGTCGCACTCACGATTGAACTTGAAAGTCTCTTGTAGTCGTTTGATTCTTCGACCGTTGGGAGAATGTCTCGGACTAATCAATATAATAATCACACGTTAATGAAGATGTACAGTGTCACCTACTCAATTTTCATTCACAAACCTGATTTGTCGATGGCTGATTACGGCGGTTAGGAGGTCGTCTATTTGAACGATTGTCATTGGGACCTTTGGTTTCCGTTTCGTCAAATTTGTCATGGGTCCATCGATCAGCGGATGATTTCGATTTAATAATTTCCGTTTTCTTGGATGACTCCAAGTTACCTGATTTAACATCGCCGTCTTTTTCAAATTTATCATTCGTCCATTGATCTTCCCGCGGGGCGGTTGTTGTTGTTTGTGCCTCTGTTGCTCTGTGAAATTAGATCTATTAGCGCTTTATAAAATTACTTGTGATTTGCCGCATTGCAATGGTATCAATTCATACCGCTCTATATCCTTCTTTTCCGTTTCATTTTTAGTGCCAGTTGCGGTTTTGATCAACAAATCTGCTTCTTCTGGGGCTAGTCTATCATCATGGGCCCAAAATTTTCCAACAAACGGTACAAATGTGGGGTCTTCCTTGAGTTTTCGGCGGTATTCTTGGCTTTGCTTAGTGAATTCGACAAATTCAGGGGGAGGGAGAAGGCGAGGTCGAGGTCGAGATTGAGACTGCTGAGTTGATTTTTTGGCGGGAATACTTTGATTTGAATCTGAATGACGATAATACTGAGTTCGATAGAACGGGTGGCTACCAGGTCCTTGGGTATTCTTATACGGTGGTCGTTGATGATTATGCGTCGGCCTATCAGAGTCGGAATTCGGTTGAAGCCGATGGCTTCCCGCACCTCTACCCCTACCTCTACCTCTTCCCCGTCCTCTTCCTCTACCATTTTGATAATTCAATCGATTTGCTCCGTTCTGAGAAGCTAACTTTTCAGAGTCCTCGTATTCAATTTCTTCGGCATCAGATTCATCAGTCACTTCCTTCTTCTCGCTTGAAGGCGATTGCGCATTGCGCATTCCTTTTTTTGGCTTGTCACCATCATTTTTCATATCACCTTCCCCTACGATCAGCTTGCTTTCTTTCTCCGTATCCTCTGTTTCAGAATCTTCTTCTTCATCATCTTCTTCGCTGTCTAATTCGGAAGCATCAGAGGCAGAGTCATCAGAAAGCGGTTCAGATTGATTGTCAGATGTGAAAGAGTCTTGATCTTCTCCCTCGTCCTCCAGACGTTTTCTCCTTTGAACTCTACTGCGAGGGAGTGACATAATGGCAAAGATACGTGGAGATAAGATGGGACGGAAGGATGGGATGGGGAGAGGATGAGAGTGGAAGAAAAGAGAAAAATGTAAATAAACAATTGAATTCCTCGGACCGACCTGCCCACGCGTATGTCACGTGTAAATGATAAGAATATACTAAGTATATTAATACTGATTAGTCATCTGACTAGTTAATGTATAAGCATAATAATCAATTACATAAAAAGTAATAAAGCGCAGGAATTCACAGACACGTGACTGTGTAATTGTCTATTGTTATAAAATTTCAAAGTTTAATCCTTGTTTACTCCTGCTCTGCTCTGATCCCTGATACTCCCTGATTCCACATCCACCACTTTCATCTACTCAGGCAGCGCACAATGAAAGACTATCAGAAGGAATTCATCCAATTCTGTATTGCCCAGAATGTGCTGAAATTCGGTTCATTCACCCTCAAATCCGGTCGTACCTCCCCTTACTTTTTCAACGCTGGTCTCTTCCATTCCGGATCGACACTGTCACAGCTCGGTAAATTCTATGCCTCAACCCTTAACGATCACGCTTCTTTGTTCCAGTACACAACTCTATTCGGCCCAGCATACAAAGGCATACCGCTGGTCTGTGCCACCGCAATTTCTCTGAGTACTCTTTTCAATAAAGATACCCCGTTTGCTTTTAATCGTAAGGAAAAGAAGGATCACGGCGAGGGCGGGAATATCGTTGGTAAGGATTTGAAAGGCGAAAAAGTTGTCATTGTGGATGATGTGATCACAGCAGGAACTGCAATCAGAGAAGCCATGGAAATCTTGAAAAATGCGGGAGCGATTTGCGTCGGAGTTGTGGTTGCGGTGGATCGGCAGGAGAAAGGAACTGGCGAATTGAGTGCTATTCAGGAAGTGGAAAAGTCTTTTGCAGTTCCAGTGAGGGCAATTGTAACTCTGGACATGATTATTGAATTCTTGGAAGGAAACGAACAGTATAAAGATGCTCTTGTCAGTGTTAGAGCTTATAGAGAACAGTTCGCTGCTAGGGCGAGCTCGTAGATTTAGATGAAATCATATATCTAGTCAACACAATTATCTTATTTGATATCGTATAACCTTTAAGAATACGATCATGTCGAAAGCACTTGTAATCAGCCAAACTGACCAATTCGTTGGTGTGCATGGAGAACTTATTTCCGTACACATCCCGTAACTCATTCTTGCTGGCAACGATATTCATTTCAAACGATTACATTTAGCTCTTTTATTAGTTCTTTTGTCGTGAGCAACACAAGTCCATCGCCCAATATCTACATCATCAATACGTACAAGCAAGTCTGATCTTCAAATTGGCACCTCAACGTTGCTTTACTGCTCTTCATGCAATTTTTGGTTAACACCGAGGTTATGATGAACGACATTAAACCACGGGAAAATTGCTACGAATGTCAAAATTGAAATGAGTAAACAGTTTCGTCAGTATCACTACATTCTTTATCCGATCGAACCAAGTTGTAACGTCCAAACGAAAAAAAAAATAATAACACAAGTACATACAGAATTTCAGTGACATAAACCTAGAATGACGGGCAGCAACGCTCTGTAAATAGGGTTCTAATGTTGATTGTTTATAATGACTTTTCCCCAATGCCAATGCCTCGTCCCGTTCTTGCTTATCAAGATTTATTTCTCGAGAATTCTCGGTCCAACCCCAAAATCGATCTATTAGTTGTGTTGTAATATTTAGGTTTGGTGAAGTGAAGCGAAACAAAGTCAATCAAGTTAAAACATGGAAAATAACGAAGGAAATAACAGATAATACGGAGTAAGATTAAATTCAGATAGTCGTCGAAACAGAATAGAAATAATGGACAGTTAAGAAATAAAGCAGTACACATACAGCTAGATCTCTGATAAGCCATCAAAAAACCGCCACAGAATCCTAGAAATCCGGTAATTTTGAGTGCAGCAGGCAACTTCCCCAGCGGCTTTTGCATATCTGGAAAGAGTACATATGTATTAAAACGAACAATTCGATCATTTAGTTACAAGTACAGTGGTGTTTTTTCAATGGTGCCGCGAAATTTGTTTTCGGTTGCGAGTATGGGCGAGGTAGAGCGGTTATGGTCGAAGTGTTAGTTCAAACCAATTGAATAACCAAATGAAAACAAATTGACAATATGTTGATCGGGGTGATGAACAAAGAGGAGAAAAAATAAAACGAAAAAAAGTTAGTTTTAGTATATCAATCACCCCTTTCATGGCTATTCCTACGTCAATTTTCCAAACTCAATTCTTCAAACTATCCTACTCCGTCTGCTTCAACATTACGAGTAAAAGATATTATAGACTTATTATATGTAAATGTTATAAAATGACGCACCGAGCCAGTAATACCCCAACGGAAAAGCAGCCGTTCCAGCAAGCATCACACCATAATCCGATGGACGCATGTACCGAATAATCTTATTAAAATGAGGGTCGGTATCGATTATCGGGTACGATGGTTTAGGATCTCGGAAAGGCATTTTCGTATTTAGTTGATGAGGAGTCTGAATAAAGAATTTTGTCGCAATCGAAAATTGTTGGAACACAGAGGATGGAGCGACGGCCAAGTCGGCGTTTTTGGTATTGCGGCTTACAAGGCGCCTGGTTGGCCTAGAGCGTAGGATTCGGCATGAACAAGACAGAATGCAGAATATGCTTCTAGTCTCGCTTTTTAATCATCATGGAAGAATACAAAAATCAATGGCTTGCTGAATGAGTAGAAAATACATCGGATTCTTTGGAATCATAACATTAAACTGCCTACAATACTCAATATGGTTTACATCCTATCCATCATTGCTTTGTTAACCGCAAAAGTCTAATACAAGACCCTGGTACCGATATTCTCAACCATCCCACTAACACTCTCGTAAATCTTCTTCAAATTCGCTTCCAAATCCTTTTGAATTGTAATATCCGCCATCACGTACGCAACATCGCCTTTTGAATCTGACATTTGCTTTTCAATGTTGAATTCATCAAGGAGTTTATTAATTTGCTGTGCAATTGATATAAGAGTCAGCTGGCGTAGCCGTATCACTTATGGAAAAGTGCAAACAAACCTTCAAGACACCAGGAACGTTGTGATGAATATTAATCAATCTGACGGTGTTGCTGGCAGCACTGGGAACTCTCAAATCGACTTCCGGCATGTTCACGCTACCCAGCGTTGAGCCGTAGTTGATGAATCGAACTAAACCAGAACCGACTTCAATACCGATAGACGATTGAGCTTCTTCCGTTGATCCACCGATATGTGGAGTCAAAATTGTGTTGCTGCATCCTTGAAGCTCGGTAATCCAGTTAGGGCCGTTTGAAGCCGGTTCTGAAGGAAAAACATCGATGGCAGCACCAGCCAGATGGCCAGACTTCAAGTGACGAACTAGAGCTGGGATATCAACCTAAAATGTGGAACTTTGAGTTACAGAGTCCATACTAACGTCATATTATGGAGCAGGAAAACCAACCACAGTTCCTCTGCTGGCATTAATTAAATAACTGCCATTTTTCATGCATTGCAACTCTTTCTCCCCAATCATATTAATCGTCTCAGGTGTTTCAGGAACATGAAGTGTCACAAAATCGGCTGTTTTTAACAAATCCTGCAATGAAGCCATGGGTTTAGCGGTACCCAATGGCATAATTTGCAAAATGTCGTAGAAGATAACATTCATCCCCATGGACTCGGCAAGAACAGAGAGCTGAGTACCAATGTGTCCATATCCAACTATGCCAAGGGTCTTCGCACGGATTTCGAAACAGTTGGCGGAAACCTTTGGAGGGAATCGGCAAATGAGAAAACACGTCCGAGAGACTTGGGACAGGAGGAAATGTAGGCTAACCTTATTCCAAATAGTTTTGTGCATTTCGTTGTTTCTATCTCCGAGCTGACGGGCGAGCATAATAATTTCACTAATCATCATTTCAGCTAAAGTCATTAAACCGAAAAGTCAGCTATTCGTTCCTCTCTATAAAATAAGCTGATACAAAAGGTCATGCTAAACGTACCGACACTTCTACTGTTACTAAATGGAGAGTTGAAGACTGCAATCTATTTTTTTTTACAAATCGAACAAAAATAGAAAAGTTTACATTAATTACCTCGGAATGAGCAAACAAAAGCAAGGTTAAAATAAATCCAAACTCACTCCTCTTTTCGATGCAAAGTCCAAATCAACTTGGTTAGTTCCAATACAGAAACACCCAATAGCCTGTAGCTTCTTCGCTTCTTTAAGCACATCAGCTGTCAATTGGGTTTTGCTCCTATGGTAACGAACAAATAACATAAGAAATCTCACATAATTCAAACGTGGCATCATTTGGTAATTGACTGTTGTGCCAAGATTACAGCACTAGACAATAGACAGGAAAACTAAATGTCGCTCTTTCCACTGTAACAAACCTTATTCCAACGGCATGTACATCTCTAATCTTTTCCTTCAATACATCTTCCGGTAGGGCCTTTGTGTGATGCTCCACCTAATGTATCAAACGAGTAATATTGGTGTTCAGTTAAAGTAGTACTTAGATGCTAGATTAAAAAAGGGAGCAACTTGAACTTACTTGGTAGCCAGCTTCTGTTAAAATCTTCACAGCGGTCTGATTCACGTTCTCGAGCAACAGGATTTTGATATTATTAGCATCAAAAGGCCGAAGAGCCTTTGGCACTGCTTTGCTAGGGCTAGCGGATTTACCTGAGGCCGTCATGACTATTTCAAAGATTATAGTAGAATATTCAAAGATAAGAGAGCAGAAATTGCGGATGATAAGAGTAATGAAAAGTAAACAAAAAAATCCATCAATGTTCTCCGCTGCGATTTCATGAGCCAATTCGTGTTTCAAATGATCAGCACAGATCAATCAGATAACTCTCCAGAGACACAAATTTACATAATCTGCTTACAAAAAAGAAGTAATTTTGAGGCTATGCATCCGATGAAAAAGTTTCCTCGAATGATATGCTTCAAGAAAAGTGAAATTATACGAATTAACAGCAAATTTATTGATTGATAGACAATGATTTCTAAAATCTTTCTCTCATCCGCGAAGCGACCGTTCTCAAATTGCTATATACTTTTCCTGGCGGACTACCTAAAATCAAACTGACAACTGCGTCTCTGGCAACCTTAATATTCTGAAAACTACCTAAAATATGTATCTTTGTATCTGCTACAACTATTCTAGTTCGAGAGGCATTTTCAATTGTGAATCTCGTTTTACCGTTGCGACCCGCTATGCGACCAATGGCACGGGACAAATGATCACCATGAAGCGTTTTTACTAGATTTTGTCGATATATATCGTCAGTAAGTAGAACATCAGAAACAAATCAAAGCCATAACTCACCATCCTTGATTTCAAACGAGTCTATGTACAAATCATCCAATCTCAGAAGAGCCATAGCGTCCTACAAATAGCACCGATGAATGTCAGGATATCGCATTATAGGGTAATCTGATCACAATCACTTGAGGGACTTACATCAACCTCAAATCCCAACGAAAACGCTCTCACAAAATCGGCACCTTTTTGAATTGCGCCTGTATCTTTTGTCTCAGGCGATGTCTAAGAAATAATTTATCATTAGCTTTCATTTCCACAGTGTTATTTTTCTAGAACGATAGTGTCTCTCATTTGCGACATATGAAGCGAGCGAACATACCCTCAATTCCACACATTTGCTCTTCAAGTTAAATCGAACCTGCAACTTCATATGTTCCACCAGCGGTGTATATATCTTCATCCATTCTTTCTTTAGTGGCGTAAGTCTATGTGGTGGAATCGGTACTTTTCGGAATTGTGGTTTACCGTCCTACATGCATTGAATTATCAGTCAAATAAATTGATTCGAAATGATGATAAATTAGTATATATAAATTCGATAGCCTATCCAATTTGAAATCGAAAAATGATTGTATTATGGAGATGAAAAAGAATAAAGAGCCACCATACATACATTCATCTCCTCAACTGACACTTCTTCAAATTGTGGTTTCTCTGCATCTAATTCCATTCCCTTAAGTTGTGCATCTTCACCGACGGTTAAATCAGTTGCTTTAATTTCTGAGGGATCAATTATAACAGTTTCGTTCGACATGTCGGGTGTAAATAGAGAATCAATAGTACAATTATGCTGGACCTCTGTCAATTGCGCTGGCAAGAACCGTTTTGTTTAGAGAATGCGCGTGATGCGTTGCTACCTTACATTTGCATTCTTTTGCCTTGGTCCTATCACCCAGAACGCTTAGAGTAAAATCGACTAAATTAGACTGTACGAAAAGGCAGCTGCACAGTACATAGTCAATGCGTTATAAGGACAACCCTTTCCCCAAATCCGACATGAAATATTTAATTACATAATTGGGGTGAGTGAACTTAGAAATTTAGCGCACGATGCATTTATTTTTGTTACATTTAAACATATTCTTCGTAGAAGTAGGGAACATAATCCATAAAAATATTGAAACCACTGAGTATGCAAGCCATTCTCACAACTATAATTTTGGAATATAGTTGAACTTCAAAATAAAAACTAAACTACAGTTACTTGCCTTCGCTAACACGCGTACTGATTCCTGGAGATTTCGATTTAGTACCCATGGGAGTAGACTTTTCAGTCACTTCAATTTGAGTCGATAAAATGTCACGGGGGAGTTTCTTTGTAACGAACAGGTAGTCATTAAAAGTATTTAGGGTTACAATGGGACTAAAGTAATTGTGGAAGATGTAAAAAATCATTGGTTCCGCCGCTGGATTCGTTTTGGCGAAAACGGTACCAACAATTTTTGCAACTAAAAATCCCCACGCAAGGAAAAAATTGAATAGTAAATTTAAGCATTCGACTCTATTTTCCAATATGAATGTTTTAAAGGTCTGCTTTCGGTATTGAGCGAGGGCATGAACGAAAATGTAAGAAAGTGCAGTATTGCTTACAAGCATTATGAATGTTCCGATAGGTAACATTGTTTCCGTAGCTTTTGAAGCGTTGAGTGCAGAAGCGGGTAGAGTAGCAACCGTAAATCCTTGCCCCACTAAAACGTACAGGTGAGATGCAATTACTGCACAAATCAATTGTGGGAGTGCGAGAACAAGTGGGCCACCGTATCTGAATGTTTGGCGCATTTGATGTGTCCATCCACTGCTGACACTAATTAACGGAAGGGCTCGTTCGAGGAGAATAGCGTATAAGCAGACAGAATATATGAAGAACGTCCAATACGGGACATAACCAGCGAACTGAGCGGGGTTGACATAGCCATGCATAGCAACCAAAAAGTAGATGACGCAACAGGCCGGACCGAACGTGAGCGCAGAAAAAACATATTTGTTTCTTCGCAATGCGAAAAATTCTGGAGACGTATAAATTCTCTGCGCTAAGCTGATAGCTATTCCGCCCAGGCAGCTGGCGACGGCAATTTTTTGAGCAGTTGCAACGGGACAAGTTGCCATGGTTAAAAGCACTGGCTTGGGATGTTTTCAGGCTCACCGAAGAAGTCCTGGTACTATTTAAATATACAATCGATGGACGTGTCCAGTAAAGCCGTCGCCTGGATAACAATGTGTCATGAAGTCGGCCCCTTTTCGTTCATTGATGGCGCTCGGTCTGGTATATTCTCGTGTTCTGAAAAGACGCTGCTACAATTCGGGCTATCAAGCCGTTCAATGCCCCTTTTGAATTCAAGGAGGCTCTGCATTCAGCGTAGTCTTTGGTCCACGTATAGTCTCGAAAAAAGAAAAGGTCATTATCTCCAGAATTTCTACCTAGCTCTGCTTTATCTTTGTTGTATGTATTTCTATGAGAACAAACAATACGGTTAAACCAGTAATACCCCCGGAAAGTCTCGGTTAGAATGGCCATCAAATGCTGACTACCAGAATATCCCCTGGCCTAGACTTTTTCCGTTCCTTCCATAGTGCTTTGTACTCAAGGGGTTCATAGTTGTTGTGACGTCAATTATCAACGAACACGCTGAAATCCTAGGATGGTGCAGGTAGCAGAACCTTCTTTATGAACTGGTCGCGGACCGCGGTTGCATAAATGCCGCGTAATGATTATGTTATCATTATAAAATTTTAAATTGTCCGGCAATAGCCGATAAAGCACATCAGCTTGCTGCCTTTGGGCCAGCAGAACTTATTTGCCTCAAATAGCCGCGCTTATTGCTATTCTGGTATGCTCCGACTAAGTCCGATATTGATAAACATTGGTACACATTATTTTTATTATTCAATCTGACTTCACTGGATTAATTGATGATGGCATATTCAAATGCCTTCTCCCTTCATTATTCTTCATATATTTCTTGAACAAATTTCCAGCGCATAGCCGATTTTTCGGTTAATGTGAATGCAATGAAGCGACACCTCATTGTGGAAGGTATGCAGCAATAAGCAATGGATATTTTTAGTAAATGGCACCAAGCAAAACTGTTGACAGTACTGGAACTACAGCTTCAGCTACTACTACTATAAATTGATTTAAATATCAACACAAACAAATACAACTCATGCAATTTAATAATAAAAGATTGAAGCTTGGATAAATTCAACTCACTGCATTGTTCACGAATATTGTTCGAGTCTCCAAATCTACTTCGCTTCGCTAACTCGTGTACTTAATCCCGGAGACTTCGACTTAGTGCCTGTTGGCGTAGACTTTTGAGACACTTCAATTTGAGTTGACAAAATGTCGCGAGGAAGTTTTTTGGTGACGAAGAGGTAGTCGTTGAAAGTATTCAGTGTTACAATGGGACTGAAGAAATTGTGGAAGAGATTGAAAATGAACGGTTCAGCTGCTGGATTGATTCTGAAGATGGATCCTGCAATTTTAGTGAGCAGAAACCCGCAGGCCACGACGAAGTTGAAAAGTAAGTTCAAACATTCAACTCTATTTTCCATTATGAACGTTTTAAAGGTCTGCTTTCGATGTTGAGCAAGTGCATGAACGAATATGTACGAAAGTACGCTATTACTAAGAAGCATGATAAATGTTCCAAGAGGGATAAAAACGTCAAGAGACTTCGCAGCGTTGGATGCAGAGACGGGAATAGTCAAAGCAGTCAACCCTTGGCCGAATAAGACGCTGATGTGTGTAGCTATCACTGCTGATATAAATTGAGGTATGGCAAGTACAAGAGGTCCACCATATCTGAACACCAGGCGCATTTCATGACTCCAGCGGCTGCTGATGCTTATCAATGGCAGCACCCTTTCGAGGAGAATGGCGTACAGACAGGCGGAGTAGAAAAAGAAAGACCAATATAGAAGATAACTTGGGTACTGCGTGGGGTTGATAAAACCGTGCATAGCGACAAGGAAGTAGATGACACAGCAGGCGGAACCAAATACAAGCGCAGAGAACACATATTTGTTTCTGCGCAATGCGAAAAATTCTGGAGAAGTATAGATTCTCTGCGCTAAGCTGATTGCCATCCCGCCCAGACAGCTGGAGACGGCAATTTTTTGAGCAGTAGCAACAGAACAAGCTGCCATTTTTTTAGGGAAGAAATAGAAAATGAAAATACTTTCCTGTAATCCTGGTGGGGACCCGTTAAATACAAAAACGATGGTCACGTTCGGAGCCCCTTAAAATGGGTTATTACAATAAATGACGAGAACCATTCGCATATTCTGCGCAGAACTAAGGAATCATGCCTCTCATCTTGATAATACAAATGCCCCTGTTCTGCTCTGCTCAATACTACCGTTGTCTTCGCGTCTGGTCGAAGGCTCTGTCGAGCGCCCAAGTTTACAGAGAATCTTCCTCGGAATATGAAACACCCTCACGCTAGTTTGCCAACATCTTGTACCGTCCTTCCGCAATGCATTTATTTTAAAATTAATGATTCTTTCCATCCGCTCTTGCCTTAAGAAGTGTCGCTTTTGACAATTCGAAGTCCACTTGATTTTCTCGACATCTGGCTCAACTTTTTACCCTTCCCCTTAAAAGGGTTGCTTATGTGGATGTGTCACCAAAATCAGTCGTGCGGAAATTCTGCATTTGATTTGTAAGCGAACTTGGTTTCACGCATCCTTTGAAGTTGGACCTCTCCATTTTGAAGAGATTCTTAGTTAATTAATTCTTGGAAAGCAGATACACCCATTCCTCCCCAATGCAGAAAGAAGTAAGAGAATAAGTATTGTGCCATGATACCATTATGAAAACAGGCGGAACTTTTTTGAACATTTGCAGTTGATAATTCAAAAATAAGGTAGTAGGTCGAGCAATATGTGTTATATATGATTGCCAACCATTTTTATCTTTCTTCACCGAACTGGACAAACTGCAGTCATAATTTTGTATCCGGCGCCCGCGCCAAAGGGAACGGTTCAGATTGTGACTCTCTGATAATAGAACTGTAGTATGTCATGAAATTATATAATTATTGTATGTAGACGAATTCTTCTCATTCTTTTTTTGCGACATGATTATGGCTCACTCTGTGGGACAACTTCTGAGAGATTGTGTTGGTATATGGTCCAAGCTACGGTACAACCGTTTACCATTCCAACGGATTGTATTTACTCTTGTCCGAATAAAGATTACACATGCAGATATCATAGCCAGAATTCACGCATAATTACAGTGCATTCGTACATAGTCCACTCAGATTCAGAGTTGGCATCGGAACTGAGGGCCATCTGTATTGGAGTCGGAAATTGCGCCGGAAAGTGTGAGTTCCGGCAATATTTTGGTTGAATTTGCTAATCAGAAATCTATTAGCTGTCGATGAAGTCCTGGCTCAACAACCAGTTAGTCAGTTATTCTCTATTCTATGGATAAATTTGGAGAGAATATGAAATTAAACTGTTTTTTGGGTGTACTTGAGATGAAATATTATTGCTCAGTGTGTTCAGCTTGCATGTATCCGGAGAATCAATTTATCAATATGTACAACGAGAATGCAAAGATTAAGAAAGTATAAGGTTTCTTTATGACTCGACGATGTGTGTCCCTGAGTTTATTGCTCTTTCCCTCATCTCTACAGTTTCGGTACCCACCAGTACCGTGGAGTAACAAATCATCTTGCACGAACCTCGGACTTGAATTGCCAAACAGTCAAGTCGGGACTCGGGAGTCGACTTCCATTTTCTTTTATCTCTAATATCAAAAGATTCCGCTGCAACCGCAATCCATCACACCTTGTCGATACTTTATACCACCACTACTTGTCTATAGACTATTTTACATTGCCGATGTTTTCTCTCAACACCCACATAGTGAGATATCAACCTCCCTTCACTTCTACTCTTGATCTTGTTTCACCTCCAAGGTCTAATAGTTATCTTCTATCAAACTATCGACATAGGACTTCGTCGGTCAGCATCAGGTGGAGCACCTGACCCAACTGATATTGAGTGTAGCTTCGCTTGTTGGGTTCATTGTTGGATTTGTTATGCAACGGTTAGATATGACTGTGATGATATGGGGCGGTGGTGTTGCCCTGTGCACTTTGGTGCGTATTTTTATGATTTAATTATTCTTTACATTGACAATGCCGCAAGTGTGGATATCTATCGAACTGCAGTAGCGGCTACTTCGAAGTCGCTATCGCAGTGGCTTTGTTTCCGGAATTGAGAGGTTACGGACAGGGATGACATGTGTTATTTGAAGATTGTCTTCATATGAATTGATTATCTTGGAGACTCACTTTTCTTCCTTCATTTTTCGTTGAAAACAACCGATGTACTCAGGTATGCGTTCCATCGTGGCCAGTGTTCAGAAAGCATCCGGTGCAATGGTTGAAACCGGTCGTACAGTTGGATGATGCCAAGAAGGCCGAATATCAGACTGATGGAAGTAGTGACAGTGAAGTTGATGAAAAATCATAATGATTCAGCTCGACTGCTAGTTTTGGCCAGGCTTTTCGACTCCTTGAACTCTAGGCGAGGAGATTTTCATGTCGAATTAATGATTTAGTTGAATGATACTTCGATTCCTGGGCTGAATGGGGGTCCAGGAAATATAATTGTACAGATATAAAAGGACGCATATAACTAATGGTCTTGCTGACCCGAAGTTGTAAAAATTGTTTGGTGCTCCGTTTGAGTCTCAGTTCTATTCATTTTGAGAGGTTGATTCGAAAGATACTCCTACAGCCACATCTTCCATTTAAATATTACCCTTTCTGATTATTGTATCTAGAAGGGTATCCACAAGTCAAGACTTCACAACACCACGGCACTTCTCAATAATAGCGGAACGAAATCCATGTGATGTTATGTCAAAACATACTTCAACGTGCGGTTAAGTAAAGCAGGAACTACGCAACAGTAGATTCCACAGATATCTCTTTCAAATCAGTGTTATGGGTGGATGATAAACATCCGCGGGCTGTTGAATTCATTTGTAATACGGTCACGCAGGATTATACACTCGACATTCTTCCATTGTTGGTAAATTCCTGCTAACGAGCCCATTTCTACCGAATTTCGTTACAATAATTTCTTTGAGTGATAAATTCAAGCTACAGCTATAATAAACCATCCAAAGTCGCGCCCAGTCGTTGTGATCGTCCCCAGCACCGTGTCCACTGTATTCCATGTTAATAATTACATCGTCTGACCCTTTGGACGACAACATATGTACCTGGCAGTATGGGCAACATTCTGAAAAGAGAAAGAAAAAATAGGCAATGGCTAATGAGATAACTGATGTATGTGCTGAATTCTGGCTGATTGTTACCTGTTATAATTACGAATGGAGGTCCACTAACACAGAGTATCAGCCCGCGATGATTGCATATTCATTATTATAATACTGTGTACTTAGTTATATATGAGGTTGTTCTTACAATTCTCTATGTATTAATGCGGTATAGTTAACAGTTTCCCCTACACTACACGTGTATATAACGTAGCCTTCATATCTCTTGTCCTGTACAAGTCCAACGGGCTTATTGTAAATTCTGTGTGGAAGTTCTGTGACATCCATCCATTCCCTATATAGTAAGGCATACAAGGGCATACATTGTTGCAATTGATGTTAATGAACTCCAAGAGCTCCTCACGCCATTAGTGTTGTCCTCTATATATTCGGGTCTTCAATAACAAGAAATCCACTGCCGCAAACCATCTCAATTGTTAACATAACAAATAATGCCTGCTCCTCAAGTTCTGAGTGTTCGAAACATTGACGGGAATGCCTCCAATCCTCCTCCGGCGGAAAGGAAGAAAAACGTCCTCAATCCATCAATCACCACGAATTTCAGCAAAAATACAACAAAATTGGGTATGTTCACTGCCGTAATTGTGTTGATAACACTGTGAACTCAGTCAAGCTATTAATGTAGTGTCCACTCGCAACGAGTCGCCCGACAACCGCGGCAAGGAAAAAGAAAATCGAGAGCCTGCCCCGGCTATTTCGAAATATCAAAATTATGTGAACACTGTGCAACAAGAAAACACTGATGACGCTTCGCAGCATTCTTCGGACTACGAAGAAGTTGACGGTTACTTCGATGGCAGTGATGAAGAGGAATTCGACGACAGTGACAGCAACAATTATCCAGATGAAATTACTATTGACGATCAGTCCTTGGGCTTCCAAGTTTCAAATCACGATGATGGTGCCAATTATGAAGATTACGACGATTCTTCTGATGATGGCGAACTTGTATATTCGAACTCTACTGGTATGAATTACGATGATTTTTCTGATGATGACCAGATGGCACATTCGAATTTCGATGAAGTGAGTTACGTAGAAGACAGTCCCCGTGACAGTTGTCCGCCCTCTCAATTGTGCGGCGCTATGACCAAGAAAGGAACACCATGCAAAAACCGAAAGGGATCCTGTCGTTGGCACAGATCCGAGGAAGAGGAACCGTCCCACATCTCCGTGCCTTCACAAACAGCGATTAAAATTTCCGGTACTCCTTCAGTTCCCGGCGTGGAGTATTGCGGTGCCACAACTAAAAAGGGAACGCCTTGCAAGAACAGGAAAGGTTCTTGTAGTTGGCATTCTGTGGGATTCACACGAAATAAGCCAAAGTCTTCTGCAGTTGCGCTTTGTGGTGCAATTACTCGAAAGGGAACTCCATGTAAGAACAGGAAAGGCTCCTGTCGCTGGCATTCTTCGGCAACTCTTGGAACAACAGCTAAAACCTCTGGCGAGACTTCCACTGTTGGTGTTGGATATTGTGGCGCATTGACTAAAAAGGGAACTCCGTGCAAAAACCGAAAAGGATCCTGCCCCCGGCATTCTGCAACATCCGCGAATATAGAAGATAAACCGACTGTGACTTCTTCTGCTGTCGGGAATTATTGTGGTGCCATAACACAAAAAGGAACTCCGTGCAAAAATCCCAAAGGTTCTTGTCGCTGGCATTCCACTGGCATTGCACAAAATAAGTCTGTATCCGCGACACCCAATCTTTCTGCTGCTATGTTTTGTGGCGCAATGACACAAAGGGGAACTCCTTGCAAAAATCGAAAGGGCTCCTGTCCACATCATTCCTCATCAGATAGAATGAGACCTGGTACTCCAACACCAGTTACATCTAGTGCGACAGATTCTTGCGGCGCTCTAACCAAAAAAGGTAGTCCTTGCAAAAATCGAAAGGGTTCTTGTCCCTGGCATTAAATTGAATTCTTATGCATCCACTGTTCATCACAACCTTAGGCAGATGACAGTTTAAAAATCCATGAATATGCATCTATCCATATCTTATCAATTTATCAATAGTGAGATATCTCGTTTCGCAATAAATATTTGCATGTTCATGCACAGTTGCAAATGCAATCTAATATGGCGCTTCTGGTCTGAGTTCGCGTACTTTGCTTCAATTTAGGTACAAGCGGTCCCAGCTACGTATTATCAATGATCAATAAATGAATGAATAAAATAGTCAAGCATGCCATATTATGAGATCAGCACAGTTTGCAATCTCTGTTTCGGCGAAATGCGACTTACAACCTACATTGAAAGGTGCCAGTCGGATGGCAAAAGGAGTCATTCATACAGGATAGAGGAAATCAAGATAATGATTACACCGAATATGAGCATCGAAGTGGCGATAATTTAATTGTATAGCTTAACGGTGTGAGGCAGTCCGTCACCATCCTCGTCGGAGTGATTGACGACGCAGATTCCGCCCGTTCCACTCTCCTCTCCAAGCCACCGTCGCTGTCGTGTTGGTGATACGATTCACTTTATATCATCCGCCGCCACCTCCCTCCAATTTCAGCACTTTCAACATCCTGATTTCATATCCTTCCTCATCCCTCCCTTCTCTCCGTCGTCATCAAGTGTCGTCTGCTGTTGTGCTTTTGTTACCTAATATCCCCTAATTTAATTTATACATAGTCAAAACAGACACCCATCCATCCCTCTTCGAAACCCCTTCATCCCAAACCTACAGTGACAATGAAACCTCGACTTTACGCAAAAATTCTTAACGAAATCGCAACCCTCCCTCCTTCGTCGGCTGCACCGTACAACGAAATCTCAAACCTCATCAAGCAGTGTCCTTCCATTCCTACCCAATTCCCGGACAAATTCGCTTACGACGTTGTTTCCAACGCTCTTCGAAATAGCGCAAACCAGTCAGACCAAGTGGCTTCTGACATTTTAAAAGCCGTCTTTGATACGCTATATGCTCTAGAAAGTCAACTCGCTTCGAAAGATTGTGAGTATTACTTGTCCTCAAATGAAATTGTGGTAGGAGGGGTGAGATTGGCGGCTGAATATGGATAGGCTGAGGTGTTGTGATACAGAAATCATTGCTAACAAGATATTTTTGATCATTACAATAGATGAAGCCATTAGTTCATCTACTATTCCTTGCTTTAATGGCTTTCTTCGTGCATTGGAGGGTTCCTGTGTACGCATTTCACCCCAGGAGCTCGACGTCACGTTGGAAAGAATCAAGCAATTTATTAAGGAGCATACGCTTGATGCTATAAACGAAAATATAAATACCATCAATACTGATGAAGAATACGGCAAAATCAAGCGAAGGATGACAAAATACTGGGATAAATCTTCCTTCAGCAGTGATGTTGTTATCGTTCGACTACTCAAATTTATGAGGAATTGTCTGGCAAAGCATATCGAGCCCACTGATCGCAGTTCTCGAGAAAACTATCCTGAATCGTCTGAATCCCCAGTTCTACCCTATACACCACTCACACCAGGATTCCCGGCAACTGCTTTGCCTGGATCACTCGTCATTCCTTCACGGACATCATCCCTGTCCACCAAACGATCGGACTTCCATACTATTTGGCAATGGATTCTAAATCACTCTACCCAATCCAAATTTGAAAACGTTAATAATGATCAGACCACGAAAACACTTTTGAAAGCATTGTTAGAACTAGCCAATAGGTATTTCCGAGAAAAGAAAGATTACATAACCGCCAATCAAGGCAGCAAAGACAATGATGCCGACCAGTCTTCCGCAGCTTTGATGGCTGTATCTTTGGTGAGTATAGATTTCTGCTATTGCCTTGCTCTTTCAAGTATTTATCAACTGGCGTGTAACGATGTTCCCCCTCGTCAGCAATTGTCGACTCTCTGTGTCTATCATCTTCAAGAATCTAACCAAGCCGAAAGTCACGTTCAAAAATTAATCGGTATCCTTCGCGACCCGTCTCTGTCGTCTTGCAATAGCGGAGCAGAGGTTCATATCGCTGCACTTGACTCGATCTCTCTTCTCTCAAGAGTTCTGCCACAATCTACTATTCAATCGAATGTGATTCCAGTTCTTCAAGAGTATCTGATCAACCCGAATTCGATGTTTATCACTCAGCAAACTTTGATTGCCAGTTTCTACGAACTTGTGCCGGAGGCCAGCAATAGTCCTCATTTTAGACCATTGAAGAAAAAAGAAGAGCACAAGAATACGCTTAGCCGCCTTCGCAAGTCAGCCGCTGATGCCTTCGCTAAATGTATAAAGCCTCCCCATGTCTTGTCATCTTATCAAAGAACATCATCCGCCGGATCGAATAGCACTCTCAGGTCAATTGCCCACCGTGTGACATTTTCTGGTGAAAAAGGCCGTAGACAAAGTACGGATGATGAAGACACTGGAGCAATTCCGCCCCCGTTGTTTGCACTGATTAATAGCATATATCGATACGAAAATGAAGAGGTAATTAGTGATAGATTAAAAGCCCAGCTGGTTTTTGATAATGCAATTCAAGCAATTGGCAGTGTTACTTGTCTTATGCAGTCATTTAAGGTGAGTTCTACGGTTTTCTCTTCTCTCCATTCACGCGTCGCATCTTGATGTTTATTTTGAAATAAATTTTGCACAGATTTCGGAGATGACAGTGTCTACATTCATGAGACGTCTGCAGAATCCTTTATCTAGTGTCAATGACTCAGTAATAATCAGAGTCTTGAGCGATATTGCAGAAAGTACCTCCGACATTAGAGTTTTCAGCGAAATCATCGGATTTTTTGGCACTATCTACAAGATTCTGAAATCATCGTCAGCCAATGCTTTGTCGCCGCCCGCCATTCCTTATAGTCTCCCGTCCGCAGCATCTCTGGATGGGGCTCTTGCCGCTTCAGGAACTGTTCGAGGCGGCAAAGACATGGGACAGAAAGATTTATCGAGACTATCCACTGTCGTGTTAGACAGTTTTGGTAGGTTAAGTAAAAGTGTAGATGGGGAATTTAAAAAGAAATTGTTGTTTGGAGTAATGAGTACCTTTGTGGATAAAGCGTTGCTGATCCAAGCAGAAGTAGGGAAGGGTAAAGGAAGTGAAATTAGTGATTTGGTTTGTCGTCTTCCCATCTTACGTCCTGTGTTTCGAGTCTAATAGTTTCCGCTGCAGCATACCCCATCTTTTGAAGATCTTGGAAATCTTCTTCCACTCCTTTCGAGGCTTGCGTCACTACCAAAGAATCCGTCGGAAGATGAAATCAGTCTATATCGGAATGTCTGGTTTTTCATCGTTCTGTTCGATCTTCATAGTAGCACCTCGTTCGCTGAAAGATGGAAGGAACATATCAGGAAGTTGGCAGTCAACAGTCCTGTTTTGTTAACGTGGAAAACTGTCAAAGGTCTGGATAGTGATGCCGAACTGAACAGTGTGTTGACTGGTGGCTGGGCTGAATCGGTATGTTTCAGTTCGTTGATTTGGCTGTACTGCATTTCTCTAATATTCTTCGTCTCCTTAGATATTGGCTAGAAACCGCCAATTCCTTTCGAAGGTCATTCCTAACACTCCAGAAATTCAAAATCTTACATTACCCGCCGCGATCTTCCTCGTATCAATTTACCATGTTGAATCACATAAGGTCAATGAACACATTTATGGAATGTTGCCCTACGTATCCAACGATTCCCGACAGAATCCTGATTTGTCTAAATGTATCGAAGTTCTCGTCAACTCCATCTTCGCTCGATTCATCGCCGTTTCTACCTCCTCTCTCACATCGATCCCAAATGCACCATCCTCTCCATCTACTTCGTCGCCATCTTCCTCCACTGTTTCACCCGCTACTGCGCAATCTAATATTCTCAAAACTGCGCTTGGCTTGATCTATGGCGTTCCCCACCGCATTCAAAAAATTCATCATTTTGCGATCGATGCATTAGAAAAAGTGCTGTCTGTTCATACAAATTTACTTTTCAACCCTGTTCTAATCCCCCACATGCTCGATTTACTGAACTTGTTGAAACTGGCTGCAACAAACGTGGATGGAGAAGAGTATGAACCCGTATATGAGTTTGAACTCATCCCCACCGTTCCATCATCGTTTTCTTCCTCTTCTGGAGCTTCATTAGGATCTCCAGCTCAAGATAAAATTACGATTACCCTTCCTGACGACACAGAATATCGAAAATCAGTCTATGACAAATTGTCTGCCTTCGTCGATAAGTGGCTGTCAGTCGCAGTGGAGAGAAATAGCAATGATATCATTGCAGTTTTACAAGGGTTTATTTTCCTTTGTAAAAACAGAATAAAAATTGGACTTGGTGGCCATGCTGGTGTTAACATGGCCGTAAAAGTTCTTGGTAAATTCGATGGTATGTTTTACTGTCATATATAACTCTTTTGTCGTGTCGGCATCACAGAATTAGGTCAATAACCTCCGTTATATTTCAGACTCGTTGGAAACCTTGATTTTTAATTTGGCTCAACGATCGTTGTACGCCGGTGCTTCAACTTCAATGGCATCCACGAAAGCCGGAGTTTCTCCTTTGCAAATTGACACCGATGTAGTTGATGCCAGAGCAATCACCCGAAGTGAAGTGTTACAGTATCTGGATAGGTTGAAACGTGGAATGGCAATAGACAAAGAAGAAGGTCTGATTTTGTACGAAGAGATGGTTTATAAAGCTTTATGGTTGATGCTGGATTTGAGTCAGGTTTGTTTTCAGTCCTTGAATTTTTCCGTTGTTTCGACCACTCTTATTAATCTCTAAAAATCATTAGCCTGATGACGACCTTATTCGCTTCCTCGTATGGGCTCCGATATACTTCTTCACCCCTTCAGCTATGTCATTGTCGCTTCAAACTTGGTCAACCTACTTGACGTATCATCCTCAATCTGAACCTCGTGTTCTGTTGGAACTAGCGAGGTCTTGGAAGCATTTAATTCGCCACCAGAAGTCACTGTTCAATGTCAGCATGATGTCCCGCAATCCTTTTACCGAAAAAATGACTTATTCAGGTTCAAAGTCATCATTCAAGGGCTTGGCTCTATTCCGAAAGGATTTGACGATACTAGAACTACTTTTACGATGGTTTAACGACAAATATGAACAAACTCGTAACCTTCGTAACAAAGAATTCACTAATTGGCTATTCAGTATTCTATTCGAAAGCTGTGATGAAAAAATATTATCAACTCATCCATTATCAAGATCTACTCGGTTTAAACTACTGTCGCTGGGATTAAAGATATCAACTAGCGTTAATGTCGAAGATGAAGTCGTTGTTTTAATGTTCCGAAACAGGCTATTTACTGCGGCTTTGAGCTGGTTTAAGATGGCTCCAGTTTGGAGTAGTTGCAGAACGAAGCAACAAATCGTGGACGAGATCAAAGCCTTAGTTCTGTTTTGGAGTATCATGAAGCAAGATCGAAACGCTGAAAAGGGTAGGCCATTGAGTGCTAAAGAAGGAACTTTATCGATTGCTGGGAGCCTAGCAAATGGCCCCGAAGTTGGTGAGTTGAGTGAAGGGATGAAAGTTCACGCTGGTGGTTTGTATTTCGCGTATTAATGGTCAGTAATGGATGTGTTTTTGATCTGTGAATTTACTTCGCTTCCGTGTAGCGCTCCAAAAAAGAAGAGATTTGTTGCAATTACTTCTTGCGCACGAGATGGTTCGGTTGTCAACTTGGTTTGATCCATTTAGCCCGAACTCTCTCCGTCTCTCCGATGAGGTAATGGCGACATACAATCAGTCCGTCTCAAACGTAAGACTCTAAACTTTTAAGAAGTTTTGCTTCTGCTTTATTAACTGTATTCCGCCCTTGTGTTTAGGTCTCATGGAAACAACATGTGCGAACAGCTTGGGATTTGTCTCCAGCATTGGCTGTTCACTTGTTCACTCGTTTCAACGTTGATGCGATAAAATCTGAATTGCAAACCTTAGTATTGCAAAGAACGAAAGAGGCGATGAGTTGTCCGGAAGCTGTCCAGTTTTTGGTGACTGAAGAAAACATTACAAAGGATGCTCCGGAATTGAAGGTATCTATGGCGTAGATATAAAATTACTAGAACAAATCTAATTGGTTCAATGTCTATACAGTACCTTCCCACTTGGTCGCCAATACCACCTATTCAAGCCATCAATTACTTCTCTCCCGCGTATAAATCGCACCCAGTCGTCATTCAATATGCGATGCGATCGTTATTTTCATATCCTCTCGACCTAACATTCTTCTACATTCCTCAAGTGGTGCAAACGCTTCGATTTGATAAAAGCGGGTTTGCAGAAGATTTCATCGTTCGTGCCGCAAAGACTAGTCAAGTCTTTGCTCATCAAATTATCTGGAATATGAATGCGAACATGTACAAAGATGAAGAAGGGACAGAGGTTTGTTGCTACACCGCACTGCTTGTGTTTCTCTAGCACCGAGTGCTGATACCATTCTATCTACATTTATCCAGCCTGACCAACTCAAACCTGTGTTTGACCGAATCATTGATAAAATTGTATCATCACTTTCTGGTGCGGACAAGGATTTTTACGAACGCGAATTTACCTTCTTCAATAAAGTCACTTCAATTTCCGGCAAGTTGAAACCTTACATTAAAAAACCGAAAGCAGAAAAGAAGAAAAAGATTGATGAAGAGTTGAGACAAATTACCGTGGATGTTGGGGTTTATTTGCCGTCCAATCCAGAGAGTACCGTTGTTGGTATTGATTACGATTCCGGTAGACCATTGCAAAGTCATGCCAAGGTAAATATAGTTCTGTCCTTATTGTAAACTACTCTGGCTGAGGCACTAGCTGACACATCAAAATTCGTTTACGAAGGCTCCATTTTTGGCAACTTTCAAGATTCAACGTCAGATTCAAGATTCAGATGGCGACGAGGAATCCAAGAAGAAGAAAGCGACTGAAGAAATTTGGCAATCTGCCATCTTCAAAGTTGGAGATGATTGTCGACAAGACGTATTAGCTCTGCAACTCATTGCGGTGTTTAAGAATATCTTTGCGAATGTCGGATTGGATCTATATTTATTCCCTTACAGAGTTGTTGCGACAGCTCCTGGGGTGAGTAACTCATTTTTAAATAATCAGTGAAGCAACTGTCTAATAATTGCCGTTTCCCTGTCATAATTAGTGTGGTGTCATCGAAGTTATTCCAAACTCGACCTCCAGAGATATAATTGGTCGTGAAAGAATTAATAACTTATTTGAGTAAGTTAGGATTATTCTGTCTTGTCCACTATTTGACACTCACCTTATTCTTGTTATATGAAAAAGGTACTTCATCGCCAAATACGGTCCCCCCGAAACCATCTCATTTCAAAAGGCTCGCAACAATTTCGTCCAATCGCTGGCTGCATACAGTGTAATTCTTTACCTTCTTCAAATCAAAGATCGCCATAACGGAAATATCATGTTTGATGACGAAGGACGTGTTATCCATATCGATTTTGGATTTATTTTGGACATTTCTCCCGGTGGTATTGGATTCGAAAGTGCGCCATTTAAGTTAACAACAGAAATGATCCAAGTCTTAGGAGGAGGAAACACCGCTATATATAAACGATTTTGTGAGTTGTGTGTGAAGGCCTATTTGGCAGTGCGGTATGTTCTCTCACTTAGTGTATGGCGTAAACTCATTCGTTTTGTCTAACATTACTATTCATCCGTAAACAGCCCTTACGCCACTGAAATCTGTCAATTGGTTGAACTTATGTTGGAATCAGGATTGCCTTGTTTCAAAGGTTTGTTTATATTGATACAATTATCAAAGTGTACTTCCTTCTTTACTAATTTGCTGGTGGTGATACGATTTTCCGACGTTCAGGTGAATCCACAATCCGCAAGCTCAAATCCAGATTTCAATTGGAAAAATCAGAATACGATGCTGCTCAATTTATGAATGACCGTGTTTATGAGAGTTTTGAAAATAAAAGAACCGTGTTGTATGATGAATTCCAAAAACAAACAAATGGAATTCCTTATTAGGGAGAATGGGTATATGTCTGGTCGAAGAATCTTTGAATGGGAGAGCGAGAAGTGAAGAATGGCGATGTATTTTTGTGTTTGTTCATTTTATTTTGATTTACTGTTACTGTAAGAATATTTTTCAATTCTAATTTGGGAATAACAAATTATCTTGTTAGTTGGAGAAAAGTAGCATTTTGTGAAAATTTTTAATGAAAAGTAAAGATTTGGGAGAGATAATTTATTCATTGTAATAAATCACAATTGAAAATTAATTCGTCCACCGTATTGCTTAATCATGTCCATCCGGTGTGTCACCGCACTTCGCAAAATACCGCATTAATAAAAAGACAACGAGGTATGCTAAATCGAGCTTTTGGGTTATACTACATTATGAATACATGACTAGAAGATATCACTATGTCGATAAACAATAGACGTCACGGATATACATGTACGCTTTATATACAACTAATCGATGATGCAGGACGACATTATTTGAACTCGCATTGGCAGTGTGAGCTTAGAGAAAGGATGCTACTTAGTCTATTCAATTTGTACAAATTTCACGTGTCCGCATCGGTGTTCTTGCAAGAAATAATCGTACATATTATTGTGACACCAAATTAGATACTTTTAATTTTGGATGGGGAGTATAATTTGGGTCGACTCGTTGCTGTGAATCTGATTCTGTTGATCCGAAAAAGTTGAGTCCAAGTTGAGTCTCTGCCCTTTGAGTCTGACCTTGCTGGTCGCGTATTTGATTCTTTGCAGACAATGAATGAGCGTTGGTGGATGATGTGGTCACCGTTGGATCGGACGATTGAAGTTGCGCCTGGTTTGCCTGTAATTCTGTAAATTCAGGGTTGCCAGATAGCTGAAGCAACAAACGCGCTGACATTGGTAGGGAGAGTGATAAATTCGAAAGAGTCGGGGATTCTGGTGGTATCGATGATGGCACAAGATAAGAGTGTTGATTAGATGCGCGAGAAATGGCCGAGGCAGTTGGATTAGTTGAAGTTTTTTTGGGAAAGGACGAAGTCGACGATGAAGATATGTTATGTTGAGTTTGTTGATGGTGATGGTCCAATCCACCTTCAAAATCGCTGCGCGAGGAGTCCGTTCCGGACCGAGATCTTGACGCACTTTGTCCTCCATTGGATTCCGCTGATAGCGCTTCATCAAGATTGCCTGTGTTCAGGTGGGTCAATACACATAAACATCTGACAAAGGCAATTATAAACAGCATCACCTTCTGATTTATCAGCCCCTTTCATTATTGCGGCTGAGTCCAGGACACCCTGTAAACATGATATAGGTTGAGACAAATGATCGGTAGAACGCGGCAGGTACAAGTCCGACTGAGGTAAAAAACGCAACGAGGGATCGAACAAGGGAGAATTCATGATTGAAGTGTTCTGATTATCTGGACTTGTACTTCCATCGGGAGAAACAGTATAATCATCCTGCATCGACCGTTCGGGGTCGTTTTTCTTCTTCTTCTTTGACTTTGACTTCTTTTTAATTGACGTAGAAGACTCTGACACGCCGCTAGATTTGAAGTGTCGTCCCCTAAGAGACGAGTCTGATACAGGTCGGTGATGCTTGTGCTGCTTGTAGAAAAGGCCACAAGCATTACCTAGTGAATGGGAACAGTATTCTTAGTTAGACAGAGCTATAGAATCGAAATATCATCACACGTCGTACATAGAATTTCTCCGTTCACTCCGCGTCGCCACAACGGAGTTTTTCGAGTCCCACAATTTGTACACTGATTATAGAGAGACGCAACATTCGTTCTGCAAAAAAAAAAAAACCAAATTAGGTGAGTATATGATACCTACTCAATAGAAAGCTGCTTTTGTAATCACCTTACGACCCGAACAACACCATCTGCATCGACGCTAACTGGTCGGTGGGTACCATGTAACTTGATGCTATAAAATAGTTGAGGACAACGCAAACGGTCACTAAACTGTGAGAAGAACATGCTCAAATTAATCTTCATCAAGCCAATACGTACTAGAGCCCACAAGCATTACTGAGGACGAGAAAATGTTAGAGTGTGCAGTATAGCCTCAAATCAAAGCTTACACTTACCACAACAAATCTTTCCCTTCTCCATACCGTCTCCAGCTTGGGGAATCCCGAGTTCCACAATTTGCACACACCCTAGGCGCTCCAGGTGTACCTGTCGCAGCTTCGTATGTTTTGTGCTTTCTTGAGGTTTCCAGCTCAAACGCCATTGGGCCTACTCCACTTTCCGGTTCTTTCGGTCTCGGAAGCACTATTGAACTATATGACGGAAATGAGCCGAAGGGGTCAATCGAACGAGGTTGATGATGTGGTATAGCGGTTGGAGGAGGAAAAGGGGGATGTTGCGAAGGTATTGCGCGGGATGCAGGGATCGGGGAATACGCCGGAGATGGATACTGATAGGAGTACTGTCCTACGGTATGAGGGGGATTGGATGATACAAGCGATGAAGTCTGTGACGGGTAAGAAACAGAGACAGAAGAGCGTCGCTGAACAGGGAGGTTTACAGGGACATCCTGACTTATTGAAGATCGTCGATATGTTATTGGGCTTGCGTTTGGCGGAAGCGGTAATTTATATGCTGAAGTTGACATTGGGGCAACAGAGTGCGCATTCGGTTGGTTGAAAAGAGAGCCCATGTAATCCAGAGAACTGCTGCGGTTCATCCCATTCGTATTCTGCATATTTGACAAAGAAAACTGCGAAGGAGCAACTTGCATCTGAGTGTCGTATAGAATGCGAGAAGCCGGTTGTGACGTCCCTTGTTGAAGAGCATAGTCATTCCAGGAAGACATGTTTGAAGGCGAATCAAGGAATGATCTATATGGAGTGAACGTGTTTTGGAATTTTGCCGGCACTGCTTCTCTCGATCTGATTTGTGATGCTGCATTCAGAGCGGACGATTGAGATTCTGGAAAACTCCAGTTTGTTAATTGTAACGGCTGCGTTGAAGCCTGGGGTCTTGGAGATAGCGAAAAGTCGCTGGTCAAACTTGGATGCTGAATATCAGGCCGTGTTGAAGGCGGGCATAAAAACGGATCCACTCTCGATACATTGGACTGCGTTCCTAAAACTGGTGACGTAAAAGATAACAAAGCATCTGTCGAAGGCAAAGATATTTGGGGTTGGGAAACTGAGGTTGGATAAACCACGCTAGATGTAGCTGACGAAGAAAGTGGACGGGATGAAGAAATATGCGGTTGATTTTTATTTCCGCTCTGTTCGTACGGATATGAAGGCGCTGCTGTCTCAGGAATCAGTCGCAGTGCCGTCGGATACCGGTCGCTACTAACATTCTGTCGATAGGATCTTTCCATGACTTTGGATTCGGCGGGGAAACAGCAGTTAGGAGGGGCCAAATGCGTGTAGTGATGAGAGAAAGATGAGTGGCAACAGGACAAGATTCATATAAGGGATTGTATCCAGGATAGCACCTCTGATGAGATGGATCGAAGGAGTGATTTTAATACTGATTAGCCGTCGTGGAGCATTAAGTTTGCGGTGATGTCATCGCTGAACGCTGTCCACGTGGGCAGGACAATGGAACCGAAACCTTGTTGGGCGTCCAAATTCCCCTGCAAATTTGCAATTAAGAGTCTGCAGACGGTCCTGGGAACAGGGTGGGAAATCCAAGTCGGACGGAATATCCAAGGACGCTGATGCTTATTGTTCCTTATTATTCTGGGATGTACAGGGGAACATTTCTTGATCGCTGATTGACAGGAGAGCTGATGCAACGGTTGATTTGATGCCGGGTCTGCATGTAGACATATTACCGGAAAACGTATTGTCATGTTAAATATCACCTAATTAGATTGTTACCAACAGATAGTTATTGGATCCTATCTTTCAAATAACTTCCCTGACACATCCGCTTAAGCATTGCAGAGGTATTTGGAAAACTAAGTGAAATTGACTAGTATGCGAAACTAAGCTTACTACACTTAATTTCAGCATGCGGAAATGCTCGTTCTTGATAATGCTGAAAATCTATCTCATACTCGAATGAATATTGTGCGGCTGACAATGCACCATATCGTTACATAAAGCCTCTTTCGAACAGACAACTTGAAAGAAATCGTAGATTGGTCAGAAAGCCTAAAGTGATCCAATTTCATGTGGCCAGTTGTGACGGAGGCTTGTGAGCGGCTTCGACACGAATGATGAATTTCACACTTTTATCGGCAAAACCCTGCACCCGTGGAGCGATGTGGTGCGCGGGCAGCCTCTGAGGCCGCAGAGGCTTGGCGCCTACATTATTATTCCTCCAGTCTGTGCAGTCCTTAACCCAAGCCACCTCTATTCCGCAATTCCACACCCCAAAGCCCTCGACATCACCAATTCCAAAGTGCAATCGATACTTCCCATTTCTTTTACTCTCTTGTTTGTTTTGTCACTTTTGCACCTCAGGGCATGTCACCATGTCTCTCCACAGCACTTCCGCCCATTACAAAACGATATCCCTATGCGTGTTATCAGCGTATATGCTCTCAGTATCCTTCGCGCAGTTCAATGGCGGCAGAGTAAATCAATGTCCCGCTCTTAATCTAGCGTTCCCTTTGATAAACAATTTGAATTGCTGTCAAGATGCGGCGAGTGTATCTTGTAATCCAACAACAGGCACGATAGAATCAATGTACGGTTGCTAACTTGCTGCATCAACTTCATGAATAGTGTCCTTGAACTCTCGCTTTCACGGCGCCAAAAAACTGACTCTTTTTTTCTTACTCTGTCCATTTGTCACATTTATATAAATTACTAGCAATTATACAGGTCCAGTCGGAGATTACAATGCATTTACTCAATTAACATCCATACGGCGGCTGAACGTATCATTAACTGGGTGGCCGGAATATTTAAGTGCGTACTGGGGTAGACTGACGCTTATGACTACATTGGAAGATTTGTATGTTGAATGAAGTGGATTATTACCGGTGGGACCTTTAATCATAACCTATTCATTTTGTAGGACTGTTCGGAATACGGTATTCAATGGTGATTTCCCCAGCGGAATATCACGATTAAACAATTTGAAATCATTGTAAGTGCTTCCAATTTGATTTGCGGTCCATCTGACATGCGGTTTCTGACTAAATTTTATCCTCTATAGATCAATTAACAATGTTCCAGTTTCATATATTCATCCGGAAATATCCAGTCTTTCCAACTTGAGAACACTGTGAGTTCATTCATTTTCATTAATCGATTTTGTGGTTTCCATGATCTCTAACTAATTTATTATCAGCGTACTCAAAGACTTACCTATAAATGGGAGCTTTCCGCCATTTATTGGTACCAACTTGCAGTCGCTCGAAACTCTGTAAGTTTTAGCTTGTGCCTCTGACTGAAAATTTTAAGGCTTACAGAATTATGTAGAACGATTCAAAATACGAAATTAAGTGGAGTCTTACCGAACTCATTGGAATCTTTACCTCGACTTCATGAATTAAATCTGTCCGGGAACAACTTTTCAGGGCCCCTACCGAATTTCAGCAAATTGGCCAGTCTTAGGACACTGTAAGTTTGACAATGATCAACAGTTTTGTGACGCAATTTTAAACTTTAAATTCATTTAGGGATGTCTCACGAAATCAATTTGACGGCCAGCTCCCGAAATGGATCGGGAGTATGGATAGTCTGTCTGCGCTGTAAGTCTTTAACCCATCGACCTCATGCAAAGCAATTTTTGTTAAATGTATGTATTTATTTTAAAACAGATCATTTGCTCAATCCGGATTTTCGACTATTCCGGACACACCTCGCCCGCGATCACTCGCATCATGTACAGCGATTCCCAACAACCTATGTGCCGAGCAGAATGCGGCCAATTCTTTGGCTAACTTTTGCGGGGTTAGCAAACTATGTGCACAGTCCGTCGGTCCTGCTCCTGCCCCTAATAACAGTAAGTGTATTCAATGCTTCAAAATTTTACGTCGAAAACCATGTTCAATTAAGTTTTACGCTTTAGGTCCCATAGCTCCTTCTTCTCCCGAATCACCCGCTTCAACAGAGGAACCAGCTCGAACCGGAACATCGCCAAATTACACTTTGATATTGGTAATTGCTTGGACCATCGCTGCTGTCGTGGTTATTGCATTCTTCTTGTTCAGATTGAGATCGAGGCGCCTCAGGAATAAAAAGGTGGAACACGATTCCGATCGATCAATGAGCTTTCATATTGAGGGAAGTAGCAATAGCGAAGCGAAAGACGATAGAATTCAGTCAATGTACAATCATGGTGTGAACGGACAGGAATTTATTAACGAACGTGGATTTAACGATAATCATGATGATGGACTCCATTCAGAAGACGATCTCGATGGATTTAGCGATTATACAAATGACACCCATTCCGTCTCCGATCGACATAATGCTTTGAGTATTTCGTCCAGCGGTGCCCCTGCATTTTCAGCATCGTCACCGTCATCCCAAGATACCGCTTACTTGTCTGAGCGACGATTTTCCGTTCAAAGCATTGCTTCCCACATGTCATTCCCAGATCCGAGCTCCGCCTTCGGTAATATGGAATCAGTGCCTACACCAGCATCCTTATCTAGGAAGAGAGAGAAGGAATCCCGAAACGCCTCACCTTCACTGAATTTTAACAAAAAACCTACCGGTATAAGGGTCACTTTGGGTTTCATCCCGGAGCGAGAGGATGAGATGCCTCTGGATGCTGGTGATAAAGTTGTGGTGTACGAACTATTTGATGACGGTTGGGCACGAGGGGTAAGGATTACTGTACAAGTAGCAGCCTTATTTGTTGATTGAACTAATTAATATCTTGCTATATCTAGGCTAATTTGACAAAACATATCTCGGATGGAATGTTCCCGGTCGCTTGTATTAATTCAGCCAATACCGTTACCCCGGACAATGCCACGGATTCGAGTGTATCAGTACGTGATCATCCGAGGAGAAGTTCGCTTCAGTCTGACACTCCAGTATCCTCACCTTTGAACGATGAGAGAGCTTTCAAAAATTCATCATCATCGAATGGCGTATCCGACCAGTTGAAGAGAGAATATCGCAATCGTTACAGTGGCGCAAGTCAATTAACAGTTGACTATCCAACTCCTGTCGGTCAAAGAATTCAAGAATCAGAACATCTCAAGACTTCACCGAAAGCTAAATCGAAACAAGTCTCTGAACACGGAGCTTCGAATAACACGGAATATCAAACTCACAATGTATCCGAGTCTGACAAACAAGATTACCGACGCCGGTTCAGCAACGCGAGTGAGTTGACGATTGAGTATCCGGTTCCATTAAATCAGGTTCAACGAATGTGCGGCGCGACTGCTGATTCGGCTGCTCAGGTCCAACAGAGATCAAAGGGAGGCAAAACCAAATCCTCAGGTCAATCGAAATCAAGATCACTTAAAGTGCCGGGTAACGCCGGGCAAAGCTCTCAATTTCCAGAAGCCTCGGAGGAGCAAAAACGGGAATATCAACGACGATATAGTACTGCAAGTGAGTTGACATTGGACTACCCGGTGAAGTTAAATGAAATTCTCCACGGTGGAGTACCCGAAACCATTGAAGAAGAGAGTGAGGTGGAATCTGACATTGAAGATGTCCTTCACACGAATTCTTCGGTCAACGCACGAAGTCAGTCCGCATTTACGTCAGGCCCACAATTTCAATTCCCTGAAGCGACGGAAGCCGAAAAGCAGGAATATCAACGAAGATATAGCACATCCAGTGAATTAACGGTAGCTTATCCCCTGCAAGTAAGCCAACTTCAACGTATCGAAACGCCTCAACAACCGGTAATTTCTGCAGACAAATCACCCTTTCGCAAGAAAAAATCGCCCAAAAATACAAAATCTACTCCAAGATCAGCTCGCAGCACAACTGCGATCCCGGCTAGCTCTGCTCTTAGCTATCCAGATGTATCGGACTCGATGAAGCAAGACTATTCTCGTAGATTTAGTAACGCTAGTGAATTGACCTTGGACTATCCGATAAATTTGAATGAAATAGGCAGGGTAGAAGTCGAAGCTCCAGCTGAACTAGAGGTTGAATCCGAAGAGGAAGAAGTTGAACTTGTAGCGGAAACTCCTAAGCCTAGATCAAAAGCAATGAAAGCGAAATCACAGAGATCTCGCCCTTCAATTCAAGCGTCCCAAGTTGTCATGAAATTGCCCGAAGCCTCTGCCGCCGAGAAGTCGGAGTACCAACGTAGATTCAGTACTGATAGTGATTTGACAATCGATTATCCGATACATCTCAATCAGATCGCGCGAGTCGAAGTTGTGCCTCAAGTTGAACTGGAGATTGAATCTGAAGAGGAAGAAATTAAAATAATACAAGAGGTCCCGAAGCTTAAACCTAAAACAAAGAAGTCTAAATCGAGTCCTAAAGCTCGCAGTACTCCTCAATCAGCGGAAGTCGTCATCCAATTCCCTGAAGCGTCAGCTGCGGAGCAAGCTGAGTACCGACGCCGGTTTAGTACTGACAGTGATATGACAGTGGATTATCCCATACACCTCAATCAAATCAAGCGCGTCGAAGTGGCACCTCAAGTCGAGATTGACATTGAATCTGAAGAGGACGAAGTAGAAATCGTAGCTGAGACGCCGAAGCCTAAACCTAAACAGAGAAAGGCAAAATCAATTCCCAAAACTCGAGCTCTCTCTCGATCTGCGGAAGTTGTCATTCAATTTCCCGAAGCTTCCCCTTCGGAACAGGCAGAGTACCGACGTAGATTCAGTACTGATAGTGATATGACTATTGATTATCCCATTCATCTGAATCAAATTAAAAGAGTTGAAATTGCCCCCGAAGTAGAAATTGATATTGAGTCGGAGGAAGAAATCATTGAAATTGTACTGGCGACCCCGAAGCCTAAATCTAAACCGAAGTCCAAGTCGGCTCACAAACCCTCAGCTGTACCTCAACCCGTCGAAGTGGTCATTCAATTCCCTGAAGCCTCTGCCTCTGAACAATCTGAATATCAACGAAGATTTAGTAACGCTAGTGAATTGACTTTGGACTTTCCCGTCCATCTCAGTCAAGTCAAGCGAATTGAGATCGCCCCTCAAGTTGAAGTAGGAGTTGGATCGGAAGAAGAAGAAGTTGAAATTGTAAAGGAAGCTCCGAAACCAAAATCTGAACCGAAGAAGACGAAATCCGCCACAAAACCTCACGCTGCGCCTCAACCCTCTGAAATTGTTGTTCAACTCCCCGAAGCTTCAGCAGCTGATCAAGCAGAATATCAACGACGATTCAGCAATGCTAGCGAATTGACTGTGGACCATCCAATCGTATTGAATCAGATAAAACGTGTCGAAGTGTTTCCGGAAATAGAAATTGAGGTTGAATCCGAAGAGGAGGAAGTAGAACTTGTGGAGGAAGCCCCAAAGCCTGTCGCCAAAGTAAAGAAGACAAAACCAACACCAAAGCCTCGGGCTGCCCCTCAACCCGCTGAAATTGTTGTTCAACTTCCCGAAGCTTCGGCTTCAGAGCAAGCAGAATATCAACGCCGATTCAGCACTGCTAGCGAATTGACCGTGAATCATCCGATCCATCTGAATCTAATTAAACGAGTCGAAATAGCTCCTCAAGTAGACTTTGAGGTGGAATCCGAGGACGAAGTTGAAGAAGAAGAAGTCGAAATCGTCAGTCCAGCGCCACAAGTTCTGCCTCGACCTGTGCCTCAAATTGATGAGCGTCAATCGGTCACTCAAGCCTCCAATGTTACTACCCAAAGTTTTGCCCCAAAAGAAGTCTCGCCTCAACCGAAACAGCTAATTGTGCAATTGCCAACCGCGTCGAAATCGGAAAGAGAAGAATACGCCAAGAGATATAGCAACGTCAGCGTTCTTACATTGGATTATCCGATTCCTCTAAATCAGATTCAAAGGATTGAAGTTCCAACCTCTGTTGATTCTCCTTCGAAGTCCACTCCGCATGTACGATTCAGCACCGTTGAAATTATTCCTTCTGCTCGTTCGTCTCCTAAAACGACGAAAAATCCGAAACTCTTGGAGGTCCCCGTCGCGAATAAATCGCCGTTGAAAAATGACAAAGAAAGAATCTCCAATAAGAAGAAACAAAAGAATATCGCTCTTAAATCTCCCGCTCCATCGTATCATTCCCAATCAAAAAGCAAAAATCGTAAAATAACACCAGCACCGATGCCTGCTGAATTGGCCAAACATGAGTTCTCTTCTGTTAGCTCCTCCAAATCAGTCTCACGTCTACGTTCTTCCAACAAAGTGTTACCACAAACTCCCTCCCAATCCTCCAATACTCATCCATTATCCAACAAGAACATCCGTGTTACATCGGCAGACTTTACGAACCGCTCAAGCGTTTCACTAATGGTTTATAATCCAATAACCGATACCATACACCCCGACACGACATTTACTTCACCAGACCCCGCCACATCCTATGGCGTGTCAGTTTCGCAGCACAATATTACATCACCGGCGAGTCCCCCCTTCTCCCCAGTTGCTGAGAGCTTTGTCTCAAACATCTCTTTTCACAGCGCAATTTCAAGGATGAGTCAAGATGTTGGGGTTGAAATTGAAGGTGGAGAAGTAGAAAGCCAACGAAGTAATGATTGGGATATTGATCCTGTGGTTTTGTTTGATTTCCAAGAAAGATTGGAAGCCAAGTACAACTACGTCTAAGGAATTCGTTGTTACTATTGTCTCGGTTTCAAGTGGAAGTGACATTTGACATCTAGCAGGCTAGAATTTGTATCTATGCTGTACTTAAAATTTGCACGAACAAAAAAAAAATGACGGAAAAATCATTGTAGTTTAGTGTATGTTATTGTCATTAGGGCGATTTTTCTTTGTGTAGCTATATCGTATTGTATTACTATCTTAATCTAATGTAAGTTACCACCTGAATAGAAATTCCAGCTCGATTGTGTCATTTAACAGTTGTACCTATCTCTGAGTTTGTACTTTCCCTAAGGGGCTACACATATCACGAACGCGACATCCCAAGATTCTCGAACTGATTTTCTAGCGCAGAAGTCTGACTGAACGCGATTACCGCATTTTACGTTTTATCTTCTAATACATTCATTGCCTACAATCTTACATAGTGAGAACTTAGTGGTCAGATTTGTCGGATCGCCAATCCCAATTACGCAAATATGGCAGAAAAGCAAAAAGAAGCGAAACAAGTCAACACTATTCATCAAAACTCGATTCTCGAAGAAACGATTAAGAAGGAAATGAGACGACATCGACTTACTGATAGTTACATGTTAAGTCCTAAAATAAAAAACAGTGAGCAAATTATTCTCTTTCATGTCGTTAATTCCGCTTTTTAGACATCACGTTAAACTTACTAGAACTGAAGTGAGTTCTATAAAACAATACCGGAGTGACCTATATAGATACATATGCCAAAATTTACAGCATTCATGTCATAAATGGTCATCAGACTCACTAACTATAATGCATCCCTATTTCTACTTATATTTGCATCATACAATCATCCAACTCATTGCTGATTGCTATTACCAATAATGTACTCGGAATTGATCAATTTTTGCGTAAAATTTCCAAATTACTCCAACAATGCTCATTGAACATCATGCATATATATAGCCCTCGTTTTAACCGCCACACCTAATACTGCACCAGTTCATTTAACAGATACAACAGTACGTGATGGTAAGTGATCGTTATGCAAGCAGCAAGGACACAGTGCGATTTTAATGCAAAGCTTCTTGCTCGAAGTATGATAAGCTCAATACTTAACTCGGAAATATGGTTATTGTCTTCATTTCAATTTCATAATCAAGCCGAATATCTTGCATTCGCCAAGAAACAGAATCAATTACCGCATGAAAAGTATACGTTACCTCGAACTACGAATCAAGAATACTTTTGGGAAACTAAACAATTGGTATGCTTCTGATGAGTTATCTGGGTTTCATGGGTTTAATTCCAATCCTTTTGTATTTTACTGTACCTAATTTGGGTGCCCGCTGTTCATTATCTGTTCCGATGCTATTAACGTATTCGCTCATTTGACCCGACTTTCAACGCAAAATCATCTATCGCATCGGAACAGCTCAAAGATAGCACCAGCAATCCTTTATTTTTCCATCCGCGTAAAACATCGGAGATCACAAAGTTCTACGGGACGCCAAAATGATGCCGATATGAATACCTGGAGATACCATTATCGTAGATATTTATGCAGTTAGCTTGTAGTATTTCTCAAGTTTATTTGTACAGGTTCATAAAGATGTACGAATTCAGCTAAGTTGTGCATTGTGATCCGAGCGTTTATAAATGAAAATTCCCTTTATGACGATTCATTCCAATTACAAAGAACTGTCTTCTGAACAAGTCACAATAATTGAAACTATATTGATCTAGTTGTCGGGCTCAATTACTCGAGGCTTATTCGGATTATTGTGAAGTAACCATTTACCCAACCATTCCTAGTGTAGAATCGAAATTTTAGGAAGACCGAGATTATCATTTCGAATAATAAATGAAACGATAAGCGACATCCGTTAATACGTCCTTTCGTGCATGAAAATGTTCTTGGATGGAATAATCCAACTTACTGCAGGATCACCAGGTTTTTCTTTACATAATTGAGTTAAACCCTGCGACAATACAGGATAAAGAACTTTTTCCAAGTATTCTTTGATTTGCCGGTTTGTGGGCAACTGATCTACCGGAGCTGAGATACGAGGTCGGATGAAAAGAGCAAGATTCGTATACACAGACAAGATTTGGGATGATTAGCAGTAAAATTAGATATAATTTTATCGGCTCCTATTCCTTACCATTCGGAAAGAAGAATTTGATTTCTCGCTCTGCGTTAACGTCGGAATCACTTCCGTGGACAGCATTACGCTGATTGTCTGTTCCAAATTGAGCACGTACGCTGAATAAAAATAATGTATGAATCAATACTGCAAGTGTTGAAATAGCTTCGTAATAAGATGCTGAGTAATTGATGACTATTTACCTATTGGGCGCAGTCTCTCTGGCTTTTTTGGAATCGGTTGGTCCGATAAGACTTCTCCATTCAGTGATCGAATTATCTTTATACAAACACAGTACAATAATTGGACCACTGTATAATGTCATCAAATGCGTAATCACAATCAGGAATAAGAAAGGAAGCGCAGGAGTAAGTGCAGTTTTAAAAAACAGCTGAACCAAAGATATTTAATGAAAAATGACTTGGTACCTGATCATGAAATTAACCAAAGCATTGAAAAAACTTTTTCCAATGTGATCACTATAGAATTCAGTAGCTTGATCTACGGTTAAGTGAATTCGTTTTTTCTGGAATTTGAATGAAACAACGTTTGGATGGGAGTTGGGAAGCGACAGTCAGAAACTCTGCAGATCAGGCTGATTTACTACTAAGTGAAAGTTTGTGGCATCAAAATGGTCCCTAAGAACTGTTCTTCCGGCATTAGAATGATAGATATGAGTTCACTTACATCTATAATATCAAATCCGTTCTGTTGAATGATATGAATGATGTGGTTTTCGTGTTGATAGGCATCCGGTTTTATGATGGCTAATGTCCGTTGTGCCATTTTTAAGACTATTTCTGAATGGTAAAAGTCTACTTCTAATGTTTATGAAAGTGAGCAATGAGTTTCGTAAAGGAAGAAGTGATTATCTTTGAATTTTGATGTCGCCCCGGAGCTTTTGTGCGTAGCCAGGTTCATGCTCAATCACTCGCGTTTCCAATTCCAGAGGAATTCAGTACTCAGATTTCAAGTTCTCATCGTTGTGAACTTGAATTTAATTAATCAAATTATGTTAATGCCATATTTCTTCACAATGTTTTGAGAATCATCGCATGACTGTTTTAGGTAGTGAATAAATTACAGGCTTTGACTACTGACAAGGACAAGTCAAACAAATCCCTAATCCTTTTCCTGGTCATTATTTCAGACGCACACTTTATTATTACCTCTATTATTCTTTTGATTCTCAATCGCAACAACATATTCTTGCCATGTCCGGCGTGTCCGCTGTCCGAACGCGACTTCTTTTCGTGTTTTGCCAGCACCACACTCCGGCCCGTTCACAAGAGCTCAGGCGTGTATCTTAACAATATGAATATATATCTGCGAAAGCTGATAACAAACACTTATGCTGATAGTCAAGAGAAAATTGAGTCGACTGGCTTATATTATCCTGTTCTCTGCATTCGTTCACCTAATTTGCACACTCATCTTCGAGGAGGCGGACTACGAATCGCAAGAGCAATGTAGGAGGGCGTTTTATAAACTACCAACTAAATGATGGCACTAACGATGTTTTTCTCTCAATGTACAGCAGATAGCACAAAAAATGAACAAGGAGTGCGGGATTCAGCAGAAAAAACAATAATAGGTTCGGATCCGTCGATTTTACCGAATCATTCATTAGACCATAATTACATATGGCTCGCTAATGCATTGTTTATGGGTATTTCTTATAGATCGACTCTCTACCATAAATATTTCTTATTTAAATCAAGATTGTGACTCTGTCGAGATACCTTTTCCTTCAACTTACCAACTCAAACCCACATCCCCGTCTTCCTCCTCGTTACGATTGACAAACATCTCAAACTTCTATTCGTGCCATTACAAGAACATCTGTGTCACATCCACAGGTTATATTTATCGCACCTCGATTTTAGAAATCAAAAGATTACATGCAATTTCAAGTCAGTGTTGCGGAGTGACGGCACAAGCAGCAAAGTTAAGTGAAACTGCAGCAAAGGTGATCGGAAAGGAATTCGAATCCCAGTACAAAGATGATGAGACTATATGTCAAAGTCATGAAGCAATAACGTTATGCAAATGTTTCAACAAACAGTTTGACTTGATTTTGGAACTGGACGACGACCATTCAAAGTTCGAAATTCCGCCATCGGTTTCTGCGATTCCTCAAAGTCGAGCTTCAGCATTAAATCCTTTCGTTAGACATGTCGATCCATCCACAACCATACTTTCCGGTCCTACCCTTCTTCTAGACACATGGGATCCAACCGAACAATTCGGTCACATCACGTCTAAATTCGTTCAAGCAGCTTCAGTATCATGCGGCGTTTCACCCAAATTAACTCATGTCCTCGCTCCCAAAATCAATCCGCCGACTATACCACATTTGCAGAATATAGTATCAATGTCGATGGCACTAGCAGGATTCAAGTACGAATCAAGCACCGGAAATATAAGTAATGTGTGGTTTAGAAAGAAGAACGAACATGAGAAGTACTGCATGAAAGATGTCTATGCACCGATTTTATGGGAAGAGATGTTTACTACGGAGCATCAATTCAAGAGATGGAAATCATTTTTACGTCAGCTAGAGCTATCTCCACCTTCTGTTAGCCCCACTTCAAGTTTACCACAGCAAAACTCATTTCTTTCCTATCTTTCGCGCTTCGCATTTCCGTCACCCCCACAATCCGACAACACAAACCAACCGATCTCTTGCCCACCACCCACCATCGCAGTCTTGCATCGCTCAACAGACACACACGGTCTACGAGCTATCTCCAACATCCATTCTGTTCTTCCTAGAGTTCTTGAATCATTATCTCTACCTCCGACATACGCAAACTTAACAATCACTCGTCAAAATTCAACTGTCGCACAGTCCCAGCTTTTTTCATCATTTGCAATCTTGATCGCTCCACATTCTAGTCAACTCAAAAATCTCATTTTCGCTTCAGAGAGTTCAGTCGTAATAGAAGTAAAAATCTGTTTGTATTCCAAAGCTTTTGAATGGAGTTTATTAAGAATAGTGAATCGATTAGGTGGAATGGGGTATATTCATAGTACTGGTCATCATGGGTCTGATTCAAGTCAAAGCCCGGAATGTTGTAGTGAGAATTGGAAAAAAGGTGCACCCGTGAAGAAAGGTACAGCAGTACCCAATTACTGTGAACATTTTAGCGAGAATAAGTTGTGGAATGATTATCCTCTTGTTCTATCTGATGTGGTTTTGGACGAAAAGGTGTTTAAAAAGGATCTAGAGAAAGCGATAGAGATGGTAGAACAACGGTGTGGCAATTTGTTTCGACGGAAAACAAAAACGAAAATACATCTGAATTGAAGGTTGAGAGCACAAAAGTCTGCTTAAATCTTCGAGTTCAATCACTCAGTTCACAATTGACGATCGATTCAGACTGTGTTTATATATACATTCAGTTTTATTCAGCCCATATGATTAAACAGCTTGTGAAAACAGGTAGTTCTGAAAGCTCCAATTTAAGCATAGATAAAATTCTCGGCAGCATTACCGCGACCAATAATCTTGCAAATACACTCTCAATCGATTCTTACAAATACAATCCTTCGGGTGTACCTACAAAACAATGTTAGGATTTTAATTGCAGATGTTAAATGATGCAAAATGTAGCAATGACAAAATCAAGTACGCACCTTCGGACTTCCTGTATAGCACTTTTTCTCTAGCTTTTCTGAAGTCGTCAGCTACAACTTTCATCCTTCGCTCACGTAATGCCAGGAGACCTGCTTCAGTGCAAATGGCCTGATAGACACAGTAAGAACGTATAAACGGTTAACAATGTTCCAACGATATGATTACAAGAAAAAGGAGTGAATGATCAGACCTTAATATCAGCCCCGGATAAGTCATCTTTACTCATCACGAATTCTTCCAGATCAACGTCATCGCTCAATGTCATTCTTCCAGTATGGATATTGAAAATTCTTCGTTTGGTTTTGACATCGGGCAACGGGAACTCAATTTTACGATCGATACGACCAGGTCGAATCAATGCAGGATCTAATGATTCGATTCGATTGGTCGCCATGATTACTTTAACGTCGCCACGAGAATCGAAACCGTCAAGTTGGTTCAGCAACTCCAACATCGTTCGCTGAATTTCACGCTCACCGCCAGAATTTGAATCATAACTATTTATCAAAAGAGAAGACGGGAGTCATTAGCGTTATATGATATTCAACTAATCTCAGTAAATCAATGATGAAATTGGTATTTAAGTTTGCAAAAACATACCGTTTTGTACCCACCGCGTCGATTTCGTCAATGAAAACAATACTTGGTGCATGCTCTTCTGCAACTCTAAACAATTCCCTCACAAGTTTAGGCCCTTCCCCAAGATATTTCTGAATCAATTCCGAGCCGACAACACGTAAGAATGTAGCTGAGGTCTGGTTGGCGACCGCTTTAGCCAGCAGAGTCTTTCCTGTGCCGGGTGGCCCGTATAGAATGACACCTTTTGGTGGTTTAATACCCATTTCTTCGTATAATTCGGGGTGAGTCAGTGGAAGTTCAACGGATTCCTAAGCGAAGGTAACGATTAGTTAAAAACAAATTAAAGAAAAGTCGCGTAATTAATGATACTACCTTAATTTCTTGAATCTGCTGATCCAATCCACCAACATCCGCATAACTTTCAGTTGGCGCCTTCTCTAGCTTCATCACAGAGACCATAGGATCCGTATCATCACCTAACACGCCGACAACAGAGATGTTCTAGACAAAAGTTGCGGATTACGACAAATTAACCATCGTTACTCTACAGATTGGAAAGGATAGCCACGTTGATCAACATACCTTGTGGTGCATCAGGATTGAACAACCCGGTTCTAACAAGTCTTTATCCACGAAAGACATGATAGAAACGTAATACTCTGGTCCAGTCGCTGAACTAACGATCGCATGATCATCATCAATGATTTCTTCGAGAGTACCGACTCCCATAGGAGATCCTCTTAAATCATCCACTCTGGTTCGTTCTTCTTGAGCTTTATCTTCTTGCGGTTTAAGACGTTCTTGGTTGACAACAAATTCTTCTTCCATTAAAAGGTAATCTTTGATTCGTTCCATTTTGAGCAATTTAAGACGACAGCGTGTGGTAGGAAAAACTGTTGCGAAGTAAAGCAATTGCAAAATAAGGCCATTGCAGGCAAAACAGAATGAAATTTCATCAATGAACAGAACCGAAATCAGAGCAAATCAACTACCCTTGATTTGATATTATCTTCCCCTTACAATCAAAGCACAATCCTTCCTTGACATCAATTCCCCAATGGATAACAACACACGTACCGGCAGGCAATTTACTGGAAGCATCGGGTCCCTTTCTTTTTTTCTTTCCCACCCTAGTAGGAACAGGCGGCTCCCATTTCTTTTGCTCTTTCTTATCCTTTATTCGTAATTGCGTCGGAAATTGATTTCAGATCGAGTTTCGTACGTATAATCAGGAAAGAAAAAGGCAGCGGTCAGTTGACGTGTTTATGGCCCAACTTTCGGATGTAGAACCAAATTTCGCTCAATCCGTAATTGTTAAAAGCATACAACAAAATAAAACCGGTAGAATATGGAAGTATTATAATAACCTTATCGTCCTTCTTTTTGCCGGGCATGTTAGGTGGCAAGCCTCCAGATTGTGCGTTTCCCTAGGAGAATGAACACATTTAAGGTCAGAAAGCCACCAGTTAAGCTATGATCAATTCAGTCACATACCATGGTGCTTTTCTTTTGTGATCAGAAGATTGTGATGAAGAATTCGAAAGTGAGGAAGAATGTTGCTCGGGAAGAGTGCTGACGTACAGTTCGACAACTGCACTTCGCGACACGTGCATGTCACGTGTAGAAGAGTTCCCTTGGACTGCTAGAAAGCCGTATTAGATTTGGAAATAGGACTGGTGCCTATGTTTCGTATTATCTTGAGATATCCTCTGCCTTTTAGAAATGTTATTCATAGTTTTGCAAATTCTCAAACAATGGAATTCTGAAATTAGTCCCGTCACTCCTAATTCAACCCTATCCTCGAGTATTAACCATTGAGTTTATAAACGAAGAAACTGGTCTTTTCAAATAGTTGCAACTTTGATACTCTAAACTGCTGAGTGCTAACTTAATAGATACGCACTTGGCATATGTCGAGGGTGGATTCCAGATCTCAGAAGCATAATTCGAATCAACGCGTCCTGACGATGAACTTATTTCAGTTCCGTTCCGTCCACCGGCATTGCAAACTTTAGAAAATACATTTCTTGATTCATTCTCTTTCGTCCTTCAGAACGGTGTTATTAGAATATTCAGACATAGATGAAAAGTATGCCTAGTCGAATTTGTAGGAATGTCGACCGATAGGAACAACAAATATCAATTAACCCTGCAAAGCCATACAACAGAATCGTTGATAAACAATTGCGAGAGAATTTCATATATCATTATTACTAGAGTCGGGGAATCCATTCGGTCTTTTCCCTTGTGTCCAGCCATAGTGACAATAAATATTCTTTTTGGCCCGGATTCCAAATGCGTTCCTACAGCGGAGTCGCGTTCCTACCAGGCGACTAATTTTCATTCCTCGCAAAAGTTAAAACCACATAAATTAGTTTTCTTTCGTTTCGGATATGTCGAATTCACTCGCACTGTGCTACAAGACTTTAGAATTATTATTTGTGTAATCCATTTTTATTCAACGACGTCTGTCCTAGGCTCCTAGACTCCTTGTGGTTCATAGCTCCCAATTCCAACCCCGGTGTTTCCTACATTCGAGGCATTTCAATTTCCGATAACCTTCACAACACATTTCATTCATTCGCGCTCCTCTTAAACCAAAACCATAAAAATGACGACCTCAGCTCCGTTGCGTGACAACAGCAGTGCCATCCCAAATCCGTCGGTAACGTCACAAACCTCTCTCCAAAAAAGTAACAGTATCTTGAAGAAGCAGCTGGAGATGAAATTTAACAGCACCAACTCGGCTCCTACAAAGTTGGATGTTGCCATCCTCGAAGACCCGAACGCAACGACTGTTGAATATGGGAATAAATCCAACTCCATGTTACGAAATTACAACTATAGTGTAGCGACAACAGGCAAAATACCGCAGAGAGCTGATAGCACTCGTTCCGGAAAGAGTAAGCTATCGCTAGACAACCAAGTCGCTCGTACGGGACGACCACTATCAATAATTGCCACCAATGTCAATCCCCCAACGAACGTAAACTCTCAGCAGCAACTTCCACCGCAACCGACATCATCACCTCCGCACGCGACGTTACAGCATCAAACAAGTACTCTATCGCGAACTACACCACAGCAAAGCAACATTCACACACCTGGTAATAACAGTACAGCGGTGATAATGGAAATTGACCCTGTGGCGGGAAGACCTTTGCAACCAAGTACAGCGCAGTTTCCAGTTTACAAAAACGACCCCTTCAGAGGGCCGAATGGATCTGGGGGAGAATATGGAACAATAAAAGACGCTATTAATGAGACAGCCAAGCACATAAAGGAGAATAAAGGCAATGTTCCGAATGGACAAGTTGAGGATCTTGAGCCTGTGGTCGACGTATGTACTTGTTCTCGGGTCCCAAGAAGCCATCGTTCTGCTACTTTGAATTGCTTATGACTTCTTACTGACTTTTTTCCGTATTTGATACTTGCTCCTATATATTTAGTCTATACAAGCTAGCACCGTCATCAATTCGTTACCACCCATCAATGAGCTGCTGAATTCATCAGAAAAGCAGTTGAAAGCTCTTTCTCCGACACAAGTTAACATTCTTCTCTTGTATTTATCCAGAATCGGTGATCACAAACTCATCACCAGAGTTGTCGCATCCACTCAAATTGATGTTAACGCTTCTGATGATCAAGGTCGAACGGCACTACATTTCGCTGCAATGGGCGGCCACATCAACTGTATCAAAGTTTTAGTCCAACAAGACTCGCTACTAGATACTCCAGATGGAAGTGGAAGGACACCACTTCATTGGTCTTGTTATTTTGGAAGAATCGAAGCAGTCAAACAGCTGGTGAAATTGGGTGCTAAACTCAGCGAAATCGATTACCAAGATCAATCTCCTTTGCATTGCTCGGTTTACAGCGAATCTGCCGAAGTGCTGAAATTTTTGCTAACTCTTCCTACAAACCAAATTCTGCCACTTTTAAATGCGTCAGATGCGAATGATATGACGCCAGTTTTGCTTGCGGCATCGTTAGGGCATACCGTCCACGTTTCTTTGTTACTATCAAAGAATGTGGATAAGAAATGTGTCGACAAAGAAGGAAAGGGTATTATGCATTATGCAGTTTTAAATAAGCATGTTCGTTTACTCAAGATGTTGATGGGCCGATGCCCTGAGATGGTTCAAGCTCCGGATGGCATGGGACGTGCTCCCCTACATCTAGCCTGCGCGGAAGGTAATATCGCGGCGGTTGAGCGATTGACCAGTGTTGGCAACGTCGATATAAATAAGAAAGATGATACAAACAAAACTCCGTTGCATTGGGCGGCTGGTACGTTGAAGTATATCTATAACACTTTGTTTGCGACGCCCTAATCTCTAGTTTATTTCATTTATTCGTATCCTTTCCGTCGATATTTCGTGAACACAGTTTGCGGGAAAGCAGCTTGTGTGAAACTCCTAATCGAAAGGCGAACAAGCCTCAACGAGCAAGATGTCCACGGCGCAACAGCACTTCATTACGCGGCACAAAAAAATTATTTGGATATCATTCACATCTTGTTGCGCAAAGGAGCGTATATTACAACCTCGGATAAAGGTGGCCGCCATCCTTTGATTTGGGGAGCTGTCGAAGGTTTGTCCATTTGTATCGTATCTGTATGGAATATGTCTTAATTATAGTCTGCCATTATAGGGAATATCGAAGCAATCAAGATGTTAATCAACGCGGGTGCAGATCCCAACACTAAAGATCACTCTGGGTTAACAGGTTCTCCTCCTGATTACATTGGATATTCGACTTATCTTCGGAATGACTAACCCTCCTTCGTAACATATCGATATCAATAATAGCTCTTCACGCTGCAGCCTTCGCTGGACACACGGCAGTTTTGATCTACCTCATTCGATCTGGTGCGGACGTGAACACCTTCGACAACGATAAGCATCACACGCCGCTTTTCCGATCCGTCATTATGGGACACGAGGAAACCACAGTCGCCTTACTATCTGAATCTGCTGATGTCAGTGTGTCTGATACAGATGGTAAAACAGTATTACATTGGGCGTGCTGCAACGGCTATCTCGGAATCAGCCATATCTTAGTAAACAACGGAGCAGATTTAAATGCTGCAGATAACAAAGGCACGACACCTCTTCAGGAGGCTGCCTTCGTAGGTTATGTGGATGTTTTGGCGTACTTAATTAGCAGAGGGGCAGATGTAAACGGAAAAGATCACAATGGGTGTACCGGTTTGTTTTTATCATATTCTTTCTACTTGTTATTGACTATGTTTAACGAAATATTTGCAATTTAACGTATGTAGCATTACATTGGGCTGCCGTCAGTGGACACGTCGATTGTGTTCAAATTTTGCTCGATAATGGTGCGGATGTGAATGCAAGAGACAAGTCTGAAGACGTAAGAAAGCAGATGTTTTCTATATTTACTTTCTGTTCACTAAATTTGTCTCTGAAATTTTCTAGCAAGATACTCCACTCGATTATGCCCAATTAAACAATCATCGCGAAGTTTCCCTGCTGCTGATCGACCGCGGAGGAATGACATATTCCGAGATCGCTAAGTTGAGTGGCAACAAAATTTGGATGTGGTGGCAAGCCGCCAGGTCACGAAAAATTGGATCATCGCACAAGCGTACCAAATCTCATTCGTCCTACGAGTCAAATGCAGCTAAAGATGCAAAAGATTTATCACATTCTTCGACTTCTTACCCGCTCAAAGGTCCCGTGTCAAGACGAACCAGCCGAGCTTCGCAGTCTTCGGCCTCATTTTCACATCGCGATAGCTTTAACAATGCAGACGACGGAAATGACTTTTTTAGTTCAAGTTTTGCGCAAACTGCACCGTTGCAAAAACAAAATTCCTCATCATCGAATGGCTCTTTAACGTCTCGATTACCCTCTAACGCAGCCCTAAATCCGTCTTCTTCAAATGTCACACCACCGGCATCATTTAGGAGTCGAAGAATAACTGTGGCGTCGTCCGCATCTACCAACTCTCAATCTTCTTCTAATCAAGACTCGGCTCCCGTCAATACATTAACTAATAAGCCTTCCAGGAATAGCATCATTCCCAAGAGAACATTATCATTAACGGCGCTATCAGAGCAAGAACATTCTGATGAAGTTGTGAATGAAGGTACTGGGGAAACTCAGGATGGATCAGGTGAAAAACGCAGTCAGAGTCTGTCTTCCGATCCTGCAACTACCAGCAACACAAATGCCATATCAAATCCGACAGCAGCTACCTCCGTCATTACAACTCCAGTGCCGTTGCACAAAAACAATATCTCGGTCTCAATGGATACCGGCGTAGCTTTAGGCTTGGGAAGGCAGAGGATGAATTTGCCCACTGCTAACACGGCTGCCGCTTCAGCTATCGCAACTTCAACATTGACAAGAAGGATGAACCCATCTTCAGTCACAGCCGGTGCGGCGAATACAAGTGTCGGAATAAGTATGCCAATGACGATAGGAGAAAGACAACAAAGTGACAGCGACGAATTGAAAAATCAGTTGAATGAAGTTAGGAGAAAGTTGGATACTCTGGAGAAGCTAAACGTAATGCTTTTGGAGCAAATTATGGGTGGAGATGCAGTTCTCAAAGGGCTGAGAGATGGTCAAGGGCAGGGATCCAGCACTGCGATTATGGCTCCTTCAGGGAATGCCACTATCGCGACCGGGCAAAGGAGGAAAACTGACGACAGGCCAGCGTACAGGGTTCGTCGAGATCATAATTCTAACGTATCACATCCACGTGTACTAATCGCAAACCTTAACTTATCATTTGTTTTATAGCCGTCTTCTCTACAATTTATAACCATTCCGAATGCCACCAAGATCGGCTCTGGTTTAACAGCTTCATTAGAAAACTTCATTCAAAGTACAACCGACTTATCAGCGAAACCACCGCGCCTCCCGCAGCGGGTGCAATCGATTAGAGATAAACGCGAATCATTGCCAAAAGAAATTCGCGATCAATTAAATACCCATTCGTCAATTAACTTTCTAAATCTCCCTACAGGACCTGCTTCTCAAAACCAACAGTCACAACAAGTCGCGGGTATTTCGAATAAGCTACAAAGAGTTCAATCAGTGAAAGAATCCAAACCGAATCGCGAATCAAGAGATGTTGGTCGCGAAATTCATAGAGTAATGTCAGTAAAAGAAACACACAAGAAAGAACGCAGCGGTGGTGGAGATCGTGATCGTGAGATATTGGAAGCGTATACTAATAGAAATAAAGACGGGAGTCATGGAATGACAGGCAGTAATAGGGATAGGGAAAGAGAAGTGAAAGAGATGAAAGAATTTGAAGAAATTAAAGAGATGTTGCAGAATGAACGAAGGAAGAGTTGGGGAAGTGTGAATGAGGAGCATAAAAGGTGGACAATAAGAGGAGGGAAGAGAGATAAATCTGGGGCGTTGTAATTGACGTTCAGTCAAACCGTCTAATGGGAAGGGCATGGGATTACGGAAATTGCTGAAAAATATGTAGATAGCTCATTAAAATTAGACTTCCAGTTTAGTAGTGCATGTATAACCATAATGTACTCTGCAAATGTTGATTAAACTTGATTGAAAAACTACTAGCTTTTGCCTTATTGTTTGGTTGACTTTAGAAAATTCGCGGAATGAATAATTGTACTTGAAAAACCATTGTAGTGAGACTTGTCGAAAGAAAAAAAATTCTATCAATTTTATTCTACGTTACTCTTCTGCAGTAGTCATCCATAAATACCTCTAACAAGTACGTATTCAGATACAAAGATTAATATTATAAACCCAAAATAAGAAAAGCATGCATCTAGAATATGGTAAAGATCCATTTAACTCAAAAACAGTGAACCTATCATAGTGTACAATTAAGGACAATGTGAAGATAGTCAAAAGCGGGTATAGATTTGAAAAGATGAAGCAGACTTGAGGACCATAGAATACCAATTAGACGGAATGTAAGAACAGATTTTTAGTGATCTTGCATTTGAGCCCATGCTGGCGGTGGAGGTAACGGCTGATCAACTTCATCGGTACTGTTAGAGACGACAAAGAATAGCCACATTAGAAAACCAAAATTCATCAATATCAGTATTCAGCGAAGGCAAAAAATTAAGGGAAGATAAAGCATACTCGGGAATCAATTCATCTAAAAACTTTGAGAATTCCTGACTACCCTTAGGCCACTTTGGGATCTCTCCTAAGGAACTTAATGACACCCGTTTAATGTTCACATCTTTCCCTTCCAATATAGCCTTAAAGTCTTCGTAAGTTCCTCGTTTCTTATCCTCTTCATTCTCACCGAGGGACTAGAGAGATGAATCATTTGGTTTCGACAATAAAATGAATAGGAAAACCATGTTAGACAAGTACTTCCAATCGCCAAAAATGACGAGATATCGGCAGACAAAGAAATACGTACATCAAACCGCAATACACTTCTCGGTTTATACAACTTTTGATTCCCTTCCACCTCTGTCCTCCATTCTTCTTCTTTACCTTCGTCATCCCCATCATCAGTCGCTTTGGGAGGATATTCTTTAGTTAATCGTTTATGCAGATCAGGGAATTCGTGAGCAAGTGGCTCAATTTGGCATAAACAATCGACGACTTTAGCCGATGAGATGGGATCCATCATTACAGATAGTGAGGATTCGTCGATGAGATCACTGCATTATTTCGCCACCACATAACAAGTAGAGAAAGGAACCCAGTCATTGTTAAAAGCCTCGTCACGGATAAAGAAGAGGAACCAAACAACATACCTTATATCGGCGCTCAACTCCAACTCCGCATGACCATTTAAATCCAGCACGTTACACCAGAACTTTTTCTCATTCCTCGATTCTTTCACCACTATCAAGTATTCTTTCAAGGGATTACAGTTGTAATTCTCTGACAAGAAATAAAAAATCTTGAGCACAATATTCGACAGAAGTCGGTAAGTGTTGGTTGGAACTGCTGCGGCAGACTGGTTCATGTATTTAATAAACAACGTTGCGATTGGATGAGAAAATTCAGTTAGAATAAACACAAAGAGTACACTGAAAGTTAAAACCACTCTAACCTCAAATTTAAGCAGTACTGGGACAGCATCAACCACGCCATCCTGTTTATATCGTTTCATCAAAGCAGTGAATAAACAGTACAAAGAAGCAAAATCTGATGATTTCGGATTAGCTATTGTCGGAAATTGGAACAGAACAGACAGGAGAGATCTTCGGAACTATGTAATTGTAAGCAAATCGCAGCAGCCAGAAAATGAGCAGTCGCATTTTCAGGAAACGTGTGATGACAGTGGAATCAGTTGATACATACAATTTGAACTTCATCTGGAGTAAATGGACTCGGCCTATAATTTAAATTTTATGGAATGAATAATAGTTGTCAGTATACCCTCCCAAGACATCCCCGAACAAATTAAGCCGTGTAGATTATAGAAACAGGGTGAAGGTGTAGTTTTGTTACATACCACGAAGCCGTCTCCATGTCGGACAGCAATTTTATCAGCAATTTCTGTGTCACGTGTCGAACATCTGAAACGAGTATTAGCAGGGTTAGTATTTAAAGGATTATGCGCTTCTTATCACCGATATCCATTTCTTTTTTGAGAAAACCACTGATCTAAGCAGACAAAATAACGAACCTGGATGTAAATCCACCAACCATTCCAACGCACCCACCAAGATTTCCGGTCTAATCCTGTCCTTCTTCTTTTTCTTTGAGACCCCGCCTGCGATACCGTTTGAGCTCCCAGAAAGACTTCCATTTACATGTTCTTTCAAATTTTCACCCACTGATGCATTCACCGTAACCATCATGCTAGGTATTGCTAACAGATTATTTGAAGGATTATGACTTTCGGGCGATGCAGGATTAGCAACCACAGAGAGTGAATACAGATGATCGATCGAGGTGATGATGACGCGCTTTAACTCTGGCGACAACAGGTCTGATGTCGGGTAATTCACGACAAGATGATTAATGATATCTTTCGGTTGGGTGGGGTATTGGGGGTGAATTAACAAATTTTCTAGAGAATATTCAAAGATCACCGTAGGTTTTGTCAGACACGATACAGAAGAAAAGAAACGACAGAAAACAACTATTCCGCGATATGTGGAACCAATTTGAAACTTACCAATAGCTCTGTATACAGCTCTCCTTAGCATTAAAATCATCGCCGCTTCATCAACTCCTGATATCTTAACCTGATCGCCTTCGGTCATTTCATTGTCAATCTTGGCGGGCAATCCACTTAATTGGGCCATTACTGCATCCACCAATTCATAAACTGATATAGCAATCATAGTATTACTTTGATCGGCTATTACATGGGCAAGCACTTTCACAAGTGTTATTCTCGTTCGAATAGGAACGCTGTTTCCAGGTTGAGAAGGCGGAGAACTCGGTGTAGGATCAGTGACTGTACTCGCATTGATTTGTGAAATAGATTTGACTGATTTTGTTCGCATTGGTGGCTGCATCCGTGAAAGAAGAGAAGCCACCAGCATCGTCTTGACTTGGGTCTGTCATATATTATGTCAACAAAGACCACTTTTTAATTCAATTCAGAAAGGGACCTTACCGATCCACTTTGCGCAATCCCCCTGGCCGCGACACAGGCAAAATCACTCGGCCACCATTTGTTGTTTTGCTCGATGTAATCAAATGTAGGATCTAGCACTAGGCCAGCTGTTGCGGCGTTGGTACTGCGAACTAACTTCTGTAGACACGATAACGCAAGGTTGCCCAACTCATCTTCTGTTATGAGATCATCGAAGATGGAAAATCGTTTAGAAGACGTTAAATAATTGTGTTCCGCGTCACTGTAAATTGTTTTCATCAGTATTTGCTTTTAGCAACATTTCGGAGAATCTAACGATGAGCGCAGTCTAACCTTTTCGGCCGTATAGCCAGCGTCAGTTTCTTGATATTACTCAATATTGGAGGTAAAATCTTGGATATATAGTGTTCGCATCTGGTTGTGAATAAGAAATTGGAAAAGGCAATCGACTTAATGGCCTCCAATCCGGCTAATATCGACCTGAGAGTTATACAAATGTGAATGTGAGTTCTAAAGCTGTTGACCCTTCAAGATTCAGAACGGAAAGCCTACTCTTGTTTAACTGTCTTCTCTACATTTTCGTCAAATGTGCACAAGTGACAAAATAGATCCAGCAATTGCAAATAGTCGTTCTCAAATTCAGGATCCGAAGATAATCTTCCGTCATAGTAAGAATTGAACTTCATGTACTATTATGTCAAAATTGTCGAACAGTATTAATGGACCGTGATTTGAATCCGAAGGTGATGGCATATCAAGGAATATGAGGACAGATATTTTAACGAAAAGAAGCAAAACGGATACTGAAACCGAAAATCAAATACATACGGTAACGCTTGCCATTTTGACCAACTCAACGTCACCAAACTTGATATACCTATACAATATTTTAATAACATTTTTGCCGAATAGATTCAAATGTGCATGGCATTCGTCCATGAGAGCGTTCAAAATTGCCAAAGTAGTTTTATGATGACTGCACGTCCGTTCGAAAAGGTCGTGGGAAGGGCGATTCGAATTAGTGTGAATTTTGGACATTACAATTCCATGTATAATTAAAATTAGTTTGATAAAAAAAAAGTTAATGAAGCTCATAATCATATCATAATTTTTTTGTAAATTGAAGTCACCATCAACAGACGATAGTGAGTTGAATCTATTTATAGTTATGCGAGGGAACAACTTACCCATCTCTCTCTTTTCTCGCATCTCTTTCAACTCTTCTCACCAGATAGTTACCAATCTTCTTCAGCTTCCCAGGACGATAAGTTGCATAAAACAGCAAGTAACTTAGTTGTGATGATTTAGGTCCTTCTTCGCCTGGTTTTGAAGGGTAGACTCGTTTGATGAGTTGAACGTGTTTTCGGAACCGAGGAAAACAGCAGAGGATGATGGAAGACATGATTTGAAAAGGCGACAACGCTATCTAACTATTGTATTATTGGTATAAATAGATTATATGCAAATTATGCGAGAAATAAATGTTTGGAATGACCGATACGTCCGAGCAAAAGGACACGTTGGCTCACACGGGCAAATCGTTTGGTTTTCCGCCATTCCATTAACTGTGTTGAAATTGTATCTTTAGCGCCAAAAATCGTCAGAATCCTTCTCTGGTTGGTGTACAAAGGTCCATATAATAGAGTGCTTTTATTTTTGATATCTTAAATTGATTTGCTTTCAATTTTCCCAGTCAACAAATTACACCACACCCATCTCACAAGAACGCCCTGACACCACATTCCAACACATCCTGATCCTCTAACAAAATGTGATCTTTTCAAATCAAATATGCTTAACCTGATTGAAACAAGATGCTTAAAGAGCAGAAGCACCAGTGATAATGTCGACCTATAGGAAATGGAATTAGATATCTTTATCTTCCCCAATGTTCCGGCGACTCAGAGAATGAATGATGAACATACCAATTCATTAGTAATAGCAGCTTGTCTAGATCTATTATATGTCAATGTCAATCTGTCGATCATGTCACCAGCGTTCTTGGTGGCGTTCTCCATAGCCGTTCTTCGGGAAGACATTTCAGAGGCGTGCCCTTCACACATAGCCCAGTAAATAGCATTGGCGGTCATGAATTCATGAAGATCGGTGAGAATGGAATCTTCAATCTCGTAAGTCGACAGTTTTTCTGTTTATGAAAAGGAGGGTCAAAATGCGCTAGGAGGGAAGTTTAAATTCATGGTTAGGAATACTAACCGGCATTGGTCAAACCCTTATAAGTAACCAATGGCATTTTGGTGGTCTCATAGGCAATCACACTTTTGAACTCATTAAACACTAAAGACGGCTTGTCCACAGACTGCAATTCCTTATCAGTCAAAACGGCATCTGCAATGACACTAGCTTCTTCGAAAGTGGGGACATTCTTGCCCAATTGGTTGAATGACCATTTAATGCTGGTCTTTGATTCACGAGAAATTTGGCCTCTAGCTTTATCTCCTAATGCGACGACTGAAACTTTACCGGGAGCGGCTTTTAATTCTCTTTTGACAACTTTGGCGACAGCAGAGTGCACACCACCGCAAAGACCACGATCGGAAGTGACAGCGACAAGAAGTGAAGAGTCACCGGTATTGGTTTGAGCTTTGGTGTGCTTTGCAAGAGCTGCGAGATTGGCGAGATGGGGAGAGCACAGTAATATGAAATAGAACAGTTAGTAACCACTCGATCCAACGCCTCAGGTACAGAAACAGCAATTTCAATCATGGCCCACAAACTCCGAATACATGGCTCTCAGATACTCCTAATTCACGTTTCCATCTTCATGCAAGTAGGCCCTAAATTCAGCAGCTAAACATACCGGCGGAAGATTGTCCATAGGCTCTAGCGTCATTCATGACTCTTTGTGCTCTAGTCATTTTCGTAGTAGCAATCATTTTCATTGATTTGGTGATCTTGGCAATATTTTTAATTGATTTCAAACGAATTTGAACTGTTTAAAACCACCATCCCGTGACAGCACCAGATAATTATCAATTTAGGATAAATTCAATTTGCAGAATAAGAATTAAAGGCGATAGTCGTAGATTGAGGCATTAGTCGTATTTTGAGAGACGATAATTAGAGTGAAAGATTGAGTAGGACAAAACATCGTGAGTTATGAAAGATATTCGTTGAACATGGACACAAACAAAATAATTGAATAACGCACTTTCTTTGAGGGTAGCCATACCAGCTTGTTGCTGATAATAAACGGCGGCGCCACTATCGATATTGCAATTTCGGTCAAAACAAAAGGCACGATACACATTCAGTATCAAGAGAAAGTAAATCTAGTTAATCAAACTATCACGAGCAAACAGATTTGTTTACTTTTGCAACAGCGAGGAAAATAGAGACAACTACTTTTTGACGAGGGGAACTGTAGATTGGGGGAATCTGGAGAACATTGTCGAGTATCCTCCTACCTAATCGTTGTGGTTGGAATCGAGAAAGGGAGGAAAATGAGTCTGACTGATAATACGGATTGAAAGTTGCAAAAAAACACTGGCAGAGAAGGACGTCACGTGACTTATTGCAAACCCTCATTAGACGACTTATTAATAAATCCTTTACATATGTATCAGGTAATATATCTGCCAGACGAAGACAATTACAGCAATTTGAAAATTTACACTTTATAGGATGGTATCCGGTCCCTATGGGCATTGGATGCGGGGTAAGCGTACGGACAATCGGCACATCCATGGCCGCCAGAAGGCCAAGCAGTGGACGCACACAAAATGAGATTTTGCTGTCACAACATAACTCTTCTATAAATTTACATTCACATTCACAATAAATTCAGTTATGGTTCATTCCAGAGCAGTGTATCGGCGTATGATAACCATATGATAGCCAGTTGTGGAATCACGTGGATGACCAAACAAGGAGGAACGGCCTGCTTTCCTCTGCTGATTTGGATAAATCTTCTATCACACAAATAGTGCCCCACCCCTTTCTGAACTTAAACACACATTCCGTCAAAAGAACGATGCCAGAGGATCTTATCAATGCAAACCCAACAATTTATGAAGTCTCGCAGAAGAGTGGTCGCGCTATATCTTCCGCAGACGTAGACGAGTCCATCTCGGATGATTTTGATAGCCAAGAAATCTTTGGTATTTATTCCCCATCTTTCTTTACGCTTTATCGGAGGTTTTCTTTTAATGTTAAAGGCTTCATATCTGTTTGCGTCTCTATCTCAACTCACTCACAAATCTAATCTGCTCCATAGATTTGATTAAAAATATCAATGACCCCGAACATCCTCTTACACTTGAACAACTTAACGTGACCCAATTAGACCTGATAAAGGTTGACAACGACAAGAACGAGATAGTTGTCAGATTTACACCGACCATTCCACATTGTAGTATGGCTACTTTGATTGGATTGTGTATTCGAGTTCGATTATTAAGAAGTATACCTGAAAGGTTTAAGGTGAGTCTATTGTCTTCGACATCGCAATTTCCCATGTTATTACATCTTTTAGATAGCAAGAAATCTACAGCTTTATTGTAGAAAGATATTACAAAGGAATTCTGTCTCTTCTAAAGAGCAACGTATTGACAACAACCCTTGTCCTGTAGGTTGACATTTTGGTGACGGAAGGCACCCATCAATCCGAGAAAGCAGTAAACAAACAACTAAATGATAAAGAACGAGTGGCCGCCGCTCTTGAAAATTCTCATTTGTTAGAAGTAGTCAATCAATGTCTTTCCACGACATTGACAAAGTTATCATAAAATGCCCATCACGGAATCATCCTTCTGACGGGTCAACCAATATCGCTGCCGACCCCAGCATGGGGATTTTCGCCCAAGAATGTTCTCCATAGGTTTGGGCGGATCACATAATGTCATAGTATCATTGGCAATTTAAAGTTTGCGAATCAGTTTCTCATGCTCCACACCAGTTGTGGTAAACTTTAGTGTTTGAATTTCTGTGTCGAATGGTACGAAATTTCATGCACCGAGAGCGCAGTGTCTGTATATAAATGATCGAATCGAATATAATTTGAAATTGTACATTTTCACTGTTCTGCTGTCCTACTTGATGGAAGACAGGACTAAAGTTCTTTGATCGGGCAATCGACTCTAGCATGAGCGAAACCACCAGCAAACGGGAATTTGTATGCGTTGCAAGAGTTTGTTACATAATGAGACTACTATACATTGATTATAATTACAATATAAGGCGCACCAACACAAGCCTCACAAAACACTCTTAACTTGTTCGCCATTCACCCCATTGCCATTCCCGGCAGTAACAGCAGCAACATCTCTCCTCTCATTCCACAATAAACATTTCTCTAAACTACTTAACCAATCTTCGTTGCTATCATTGACACACAGCGTTGGAACAGGATACTTTGAAACGGTAATTATTAATGTGTCCCCGCCGTTAAGAGGTGTACGGTGTCGAGAATCGAAGGAAGCCTAGATTGATTATTTATTGAATTTGTTGAATGTGATATACGGAACATGTTAACTTTTAGCCAATGAGAAGGGAGAATAAGAAGAATTACCCAAGCTTGGCCTCTACCACATGGAAACCTTATTTGAATTTCCAAGTTAGATGGTAATATCATGGGTCTGCCTGTTAACAGATGGGGACAAATCTAAGACCGAAGAATTTGAATCCATGGAGTTAGCACGTATCATCTACAAGTTCTTTCTTAGACAATTAGAAGCCTACCGGAGTGATGAGAATAGCATTTTGCACCGGATGAACTAATGAGCCTCCTGCTGATAACTGGATGACGCATTGTAGCATGAATCAATCGGGAATATAAAATGAAAGAGTCAGTTAAGCGAGAGAGTGAAAGGTATTACGAAAGAGGACGCCGTACGCTGTAAGCTGTAGATCCAGTAGGGGTAGCCACAACCACCCCATCGGCAGATATTTTTGTCCTATAAATCATTGAGAAACACGTTAATAAGAATACCTCTGATTTCCTCATCTCAAGCGTTCCGTTGAGTTGCGTTGCGGGTCGCTACGATTTTCAACACTGCCACAAGAGAACAAAAAAGGTAAGAGGGAATTCCACAAACCAATATTTTCCGTTAACGAATACTTCAAGATTAACCATATGCGGACTAGCACCGCGTTCAATCACGACTTCATTCAAAATGTGTATCGGGTCCGAGAATGGTGGATTCGACGTCAAATGATTACTCTTATCATGACTTGTCGAACCGCCAGAAAACGAAGGGTAGGAATTGATTTCTTCGTATTCTACACTTGAAGTCGAACCTGTCGAGTTTGATGAAAATGATATTTGAGTTGATTTATCGACTTGGGAAGGTTCGCATGTTTGTTGAGGGGGTAGAGACGAGAATGAAGAATCAGGTAGAGACAAAGTAGAAGATTGACGAACAACACGGCAGGAGAGGCGCATTCGAAGGGTGACGTTAGTGGGTGTATCATTTAACAAATGTTGCTCAAAAATTTCAGAGTAATCGGATGGATTAAATATGGTGAGAAACCCGAGTGAACCAAGATAGAAAGGAAGTATTGGCGGTACGTCACTGTACAGATGCAATTTTGAATATAATCAATATTACTTGTCTAAATTAAAATTATTGCGATGAAGAGAGTAAAACTGAGTACGTGCGTTTGAAAGAGCCATGCGGCATGCAAAATAGTCCCATCCCCTCCGAGAGTGATCATCAAATCTATTTTCTTATCGCCTGAGAAATAAGACGATGCTCGAGCGGGATATTCAAATCTCGATTCATCCCAATAATCAATTTGCGAAGTCACAAGTTTCTTCACCACCCCAAATATACACTCCATCCTTTTTGGGTCTTCCTCATTCCCGTCAAACTGTTCTTTCACGACCTCTCCTATGATTATATCCAGATCTAACACATCTTTCTGTAAAGCCCGCGGTAGAAATAAGTTGAAGTTGACGCAGTTTCCCTTGTGACGTCGAAAGTAAGATTGTGATCCAGCTTCACAGGTTATGTGCTCGTGATGGGGACATTGGGAGCTGAATATGTCTGTGTGAAAGTGCTCATGTAGAAGATTATTGCGAATAAACCATTTAACCACAATGCGAGTCCATTTTCGTACACGACCATCTGTATCGTATTCGAGAGGCTTTGTGGCGAGCATGATATTCAGTTTAGGCGGATGAGTGGTGCCGTTCGATTCAGTTGGCGAGGGTCTAATGACTACTGTACTGTTATTTACAAGATTTTTGCTATGTTCCACTAATGTCACATTGCAATGAACAAGGCTTTCGATGGTGTGATGATTTTCAGTGGTGGGTGTGGAAAGGACGTCGCTCTTAATCTCATTCTGCGTAACGGAGACATTGACAGATGATGGTGTCGGTAACACTGTACCCGTTTCAGATGACTGTAGCGGAATTGTTGGGTATGGAGAAGAGTACGATCGTCGAGGAAGGTGAGGGCCGATGGCACGAACGTGCAAGAGTTTACTAGTCGAAGAACAAGCTACTTCGAGGATATGCTGCCAAAACGAAGGATTGTCTGACCAATGATGTATAGAAGGTTAATAGGAATATAAGTTATGCTATTTAGATTGAGAACAAATGAACACTCACTCGTAAAGCGAACCCAGTCGCCTTCGTGGTCTTTCCATTGAAGGTGGACTAAGGAATCAAGAATATGAGGTGAGAGATTGAAATGCTTCGAAAAAGCGTCAAATATATTGGTTCTCAATGAATCGACGCCGATTTCTATAGTTGATGTATGAAATGATGAGTGTTTCAGATAATAGTAATCACGATAGAGGTCGTTGACTTCTGTTAAACTGATCAGAATACGAAGTGACTTACCGCCATGAATGAATTCGTAGACGGAATCGTTCCGGTGTGTTAATTTCAGCCTCAGCGTCGTCGCTGCTGTTGTCTCTGGAGCCATTGGCAAGATATATGACGAATTCGGGAATAGAATGAAGCGGGAACAAGGGAATACTTTAATGGAGGGAGGAGATTGTGGAATCTGCTTGGAGTCGGCTCAATCTGGCCGATGACATCAGATGTGCTGCGAGATACTCAGATACGGACGAGCAGAGGAGAGGGTTCAACCGTCAAAAGAAAAGCATCATGATATAAAGGATCATACACACTTTTCAAATCTACATACAAGAGCTGAATATATACAGCGCATCTAAGAAGTCATTCCCCAAAAGGGAGCTAATATCTAGTACGGAGCAAGCCACGAAAATTGCTGGATAAACAAACGACAACCAATTTTGCTCATCATCGCACCGTCCGTTTTTTCTTCCTCATCAACTCTTCTGTGTTGAATTATCATGCTTGGTTCTGTCAGATCCTCTCTGGTGTCCGCCGTATGTATTGTCGCTTCTTGTCCTTCTTCTTCCCTCTCCCTGCGCTTGCCCTGCTCAACCGGCGCAAAATGACGTAACTTGTACTCTTCTAACGTTTGAAACACACCTCGTTTCTTCGCATTCCATTACCCTCAACTGTATTTAACTCGACTCATTCCACAAAGATTCGCCAAAAAAACGCTGTTAGACCTTTTTCATCCTCAGCTTCAATCATGGTATGTATTGTTTCGTCTATTGAATTTGGTTCCTGGGCCCCAAAGTTCTGGAGATCAGGGGATTAATTTCCGTGCAAGCGGCAAAACCTATGAATTACTAAACAATTCCAATTGATGATATATCAATAGCAACAATTCCGTACCGAAAGAGACACTTTTGGTGATATTCAAGTCCCCGCAGATAAATATTGGGGGGCTCAGACCCAGCGATCCCTTCAAAACTTTGATATTGGCGGTCCGACCGAGCGTATGCCTGAACCTGTCGTTAAGGCTTTCGGTGTGCTGAAAAAAGCTGCCGCCAAAGTCAATATGACTTATGGGTTGAAAAAGGAAGTCGGAGAAGCTGTTGTCACTGCTGCCGATGAAGTAAATATTTGTTCCTTCCTTCTGTGGCGTACAATTTCTACTTTTACACAGCTTTAAACTGAACGAAATTATCTTTCGATCCAATAGGTAATTCAAGGCAAACTTATGGATCATTTCCCTCTCGTTACTTGGCAAACTGGATCAGGTACACAGTCAAACATGAATGTCAACGAAGTCTGTATTCTCCGCACTTTGGTGACTTCGGGCTTGCCACTTATGTTTTAATTTATCCAGGTCATTTCCAACCGTGCTATTGAAATGCTTGGTGGAGAGCTCGGTTCCAAAAAACCTGTCCATCCAAATGATCATGTTAACATGTCCCAATCATCAAACGATACGTAAGTTGGTCGAGATGTTTGTTGCAATAATCCCTCGCAGCTGCATCCTAACATTAATTGGAAAGCTTCCCTACGGCTATGCACATTTCAGCAGCTCTGGAAATTAACAAGCGTCTTCTTCCCGCTCTCACTCATCTCCGCGACGCGCTCGACAATTGCTCTAAAAAATGGGGTCATATCATTAAAATCGGGCGTACCCATTTGCAAGACGCTACTCCTTTAACGCTGGGACAAGAGTTTAGTGGATACACTCAGCAAGTTACTTATGGTATTGAACGTGTCCAAGGAGTTCTGCCTAGATTGTATAACTTGGCTCAAGGTGGTACCGCTGTCGGAACTGGATTAAACACAAAGAAGGGATTCGATGTGAAAATCGCACAAGAAATTGCGAAAGAAACCGGTTTGCCGTTCAAAACTGCTCCTAACAAGGTACTTCAACCTTTTATATTTCACCCGGTTCCTACACGACTTCATAACCAACGATTGTACCTTTAATTTAGTTTGAAGCTCTGGCTGCCCATGATGCTGTTGTTGAAGCCCAAGGAGCCCTCAACACAGTCGCCGTCTCTCTTATGAAGATTGCTAATGATATCCGTTTCCTCGGTTCTGGTCCCCGCTGTGGTCTCGGAGAGCTTTCTCTTCCCGAAAACGAACCCGGTTCCTCTATCATGCCTGGAAAAGTATGTTAATTCCCTTAAATAATCTCGACGCTGCTCGATGTATTGACTATGGGAAAATGCTCAATTTATGTTCTGGTGATTTACTATTAATTAGGTCAACCCTACTCAATGTGAAGCCATGACAATGGTGTGCGCTCAAGTTATGGGAAATACTACAACTGTATCGATTGCCGGTTCAAACGGTCATTTCGAACTTAACGTTTTCAAACCCGTAATGATCAAAAACTTGTTACAAAGTATCAGATTATTAGCCGATGCCAGCGTCAGCTTTACAGATCATTGCGTTGTTGGTATTGAACCGAACGAAAAGAAAATCGAAAGCATTATGCAAGAAAGCTTGATGTTGGTGACCGCCTTGAATCCGTACATTGGCTATGACAGTACGTTATTATGATTTTTCTCTTTGCTGGCTGTTCTCTATGAAGTGAAAGTTGTAAGAAATCTACATACTAATCACGAATTATCGAAATAGACGCCGCTAAAGCCGCCAAGAAAGCGCATAAGGAAGGAACCACATTAAAGGAATCCGCAGTGTCGCTTGGTTTGTTGACTGAAGAGCAATTCGATCAATGGGTCAGACCTGAAAAGATGATTGGTCCTAGTGATTAGATTTTTCTTCCGTGTATGTTAGAAAAGTGCAAAATAAAAACAGAATAGTGTTGATTGAGGTGTAGAACAAGGATCAATAAAGCGAATGCCAGCCATGAGTTGGAGCGACCCTGCTAAAAAACTGCCCATTATCTTTTTATCAGTATCATACCTTCTCTTTGACTAAGAATACCCTCATTTGCCCTCTCCTTGGGTAGTTCACAACTATCTTTTCATAACGCAACTGATTCGCCAGCCATCATCACCGTTCCTTCGCTAGACTTATTTATATATATCTCGTTTGGGCGCCAATCTTGGTTCATTGAGTCATAACATCAATGGCAACACTTTCATCGGTTGACTCAATCTACAAAGTGAGAATTTTACTTCTCGGAGATACCGGTGTCGGAAAATCTAGTATCCTAAACTGGATCGTGAATTCGAATTTCGATACTTCAGACACCAATGCCAATTCAGATTCCAATTCTAATTTCCCAACTCCGTCGTCACCTGATAATTATGCTCAGAATGATGGTAAGGGATCAAAAAGTAACTCTTATGCTACCGGTCACGGAAATGAATCTAAATTTGATGAAACAGGGAATCATGGGTTGAATATAACTATGGGCGGTGGAGGAGGAAATTTTGCGTCCGGTGTGAACTTTGGAGTCCGGGTTTGTATTCTTATTATCTCTTGCAGCCGAATCAGAGTGAAAAATTACGCTACAGATTGCGTCAGATTTAAGTTATCATGTGGTATTCAACAGTCACAAAGAACAGATACGGATGATTGTGAAATTGAGATGCCGGATAGGCGTTAAAAGGAACAGAGATTAATCTTTTGCTTATATTTTATGTTCATGACTCAATTTTATTATTGCTTTATGGCAGCTTCATCATCATCCGCCGTCCACACGACATTACTGGCTTGAATTTATCGAAGTCCCTTCACAAACCAGTCACCCAGCTTCACGAAAAGTATTTTATCAATCGGTCAATGGAATTATACTGGTCCATGATTTAAGTAATAAAAAGAGTTACGGAAATCTATGGAAGTGGATTGGTGAAGTAATGGAAGGAAGAGGAAGGGATGACAATCTAGGCGGGATTAGCACTGTAGGTGGCAAGAAAGGTCGGTCTTGGTCCTTTCTGCCTGGGAAACTTTTCGGGATGAAACGAATCATCTGCATTGTTAAATTACGTTACGGATGCTAATCTCTTCTTTTTCTTTAAAATCGTTAGATTACGAGTTCGAATTGAAGGTTTCATCTCAGCCTGAAATTCCTCTCCTTCTGGTTGGCACAAAAGCAGATCTGTTAAATCCGACGGAAAAAGAATCTATAGGATTTTCAAGTAGCGAAACATCAACTCATCGAAGAAGGTATAGTATAATAGACGAATATGGGGGTGAAGCTATTACCATGGTATGGCGACTTTCGTACTCTCTTATATTTTGCAATCCGTTCCACCACAGTCACTAATTGCAACTGTAGTCCACCTATAATCCACCGACACAATCTCATAGGTCACTCTCGGCATTCTTTAACTCTGTAATCGAGTCCAAATTTTTCCCGTCAATGTCATCCACATCGTCGAATAACGCGACGATTCCTCACCGATCACAAACCCACATATCCACAACCAATCTTTCTTCCCTTCCTCTTTCAGTCTCTTCTTCGTCTACGCTACTCTCAAACCAACCTTTGCGTTCATCCGTGGCCCTGTCAACGTCGGTGCCAAATATATCGTCATCGACGAGTACAACTGCTGTTGGCTCAAGTGCAGGATTATCACCGGAAACAGCGAGAAGGAGAGGAACATTAGGTGTATGGGATAACAGCAGTACCGGCCAAAGAAGATTGAATAGTGCGCGAAGCGGAAGTTTCGGGAGTATGAATGGAGTTGCGAGTGGAACGGGAAATCTGTTCAATCTGAATCATGGAAATTCAAAGTAGTTTATATATGAATAAACATATCTTTTATCAGGTTGAAAAATCAGATTGGGATGACGTTGTGTTACGTCCCATTATCACTCAGATTGCAAACTCAAGAGCAAATAAGGAAGCTGATGCGACAACATCATTTCATTGACCGCAATGTATCGAAAGTAAAATCTCGCCTCAGGCTGATCAGCGATTTCGAAAATCATATTCAAATGATAGCCCTTATTGATTTTTCTTATCCTTTCACCAGCTTCACAACGTCCACCCTCACTTTTTGTCGATCCCAAACTCCTTCTATCCAATAAGGATCCTGTTTTATCCATTTAAGTATCTCATCTTTGGTATTTCCTTCAATCAAAATTGAACTACCAATCATTTTTCCATTCTCCTCGTCTAAAATTGCCCCGCCAAATCTAATATCTGGACACTTTGATGCCCTGTCGAGATGAGCCTGTCGGACAGACTGGCGGCGGGAGTCCGGGACGTCAGGGGCGTGGATTAAATAATGATGATTGCGGACTTTGTATAATAATATGGTTCGAAACAAAAATTCCAGATAAAACGAAAATATCAAAGAAAATATGAATAAAATAAACGGTTTAGTAAACGAATTAGTTGATCTTAGACTAGCCGTCATACAAGATTTGTTTATCCTTACTTGCGCACCATGATGTTAATCGAGAGGCCACGAAAAGTTTCCCAGAAAAGATGACGTGACTGTTGTTAAATGAACCGATACTCCTAAGCATTTATGTCTTTTACCAATCAGTTTTGGTGGTGTTATCCAGGTTATATTATCATGAGAGAAGATTGGATGGAGCCCGGCCGCGGCCATTTTCCCCCAGCGGCGTATGATACGCGAATGATTCTGAAATGGAACATGGCGAATGCTTTATCTGAGATACAGATCTATCACCGGAAAAGACGGCAAGATTGTATGAGCAAAATGGATGTTGAAATAATCGGACCACTAATTCTGTCAAGGCTATGTAATTGAAAAATACCAATATATCTATCGTTGTATGATATGAATTATGAAATCTGAGATCGCCATCTGCAAACTGTATTCACAACCCTCACTTTACGATCAATGGTGGCTTCAGGTTGTTGACTGTTTCCGCTGCATCACACCGCAGGTCGTTCCGATCTGTACCAACGGGCGCCACCCTCGACAGAGAACCAGAGGCAGTTGGGGTAAGGGAAAATCTTAATCAACTTACCTCGACTGGTGCTTCTATTCTATAGGAATGCCGAAGAAGCAACGACGTAATTAGGTATTCTCTGGCACCCAGGAACGACGGTGAAATAACGATGATAGAGTCTTGCCCTGGGAATGCTGCGATTACAATATTGGGAATATATTTGTAATTTTACAATGCGTCGAATGTAAAATTCCATCTGAAATAAGCTGATGGTTATCTCCTTTCTGACAGATTTCCGATATTTTTACCCAGTCTTAACAAACCCAATTGCTTCCATACTTTTTATGCCGGGCATGACAACAGTCCAACAATATATTTTTGAAAATTTTGGTTTTCTACTTTGTTCCTTTTTTGCGGCATGACAATTAACATATAATCGTACTTTGTTTAAAGTCATTTTATTACAATTCCAATTCTACTAAATTGATATACTGTCGCTAGGAGTGTAGTGTGAATTCACCATCCACCTATCCTCTGCATTACAGCCACTCTTTCGTCAACCGTCGCTTCACCCCATCGCTCCAAGATTGAAAGCACATCAGTAGGGAGATCTGACTTCTTAATCACCAGTCCGGCCCTGCGATAGGAGAAAAAATGTAATGTCATTTAATATGTCGGAGGCCGGATGAATCACTAAAGCAACGAATGTACGCACATATATGGAAACCAGTTTAAGATAACTCTATCACCCGCTATTTCTACTTTTATATTACTTGAAAAAGATTCGATGTATTTTGCTGTCGCCATCATTTTCAAGAAATTGCCGACGGTATTTTCTAAGTACCGCCAAGGCACCAATTTCACCATATCTCTTGTGGAAACGATCATATCTCTGGGTGTTATACCATCATAGAAAGCAAAGAACGTCATGGCAATAGACGAAACGGCGATTTGCAGATAACGGTTATAATATTTTTCAAGTAGAGGGTGAGCCCAAAGAGTGAATTCGGGACGTTGCCCGTTTTCAGTGGCGTCCGCTTTTAATCCGACGATTGGGTTGCCTAGAGTTAACGTTTTAAGGACCACTCTATCCAAATATTTAAAACCGACTTTTTGAACTTTTCTCTCGAGGGCTGCGATGTTACATAATACTTCGGTAGTAATAGGTCGACCGTTCTTCATAGGGGCTGTCAGCATCGGCACCGATTGAACAGGATACCGTATTCTGAGAATGTCGTCGCAGGATGATATAATTGATTTCGAAGTCGTACAAATATTACATACTTCGGATACAGAGCTCAGAGAGTTTAGGATTTCTCTCAACACGACCGGATTGCTCAAATGTGTCTCCACCGTGTGTTGCTGAGCTGTATCGGGGTTCGAAATATGCCTACCCCTTCCGTTCGATTTGCTCATAACATTGGCTGATCGAAGAGCTAATTTCACCTGAGTAACATCTAATGGTAGTTCCGCTCTGTAATTGGGTTGAAGCAGCGACGAGGCGATTATATAAGAGCCAGATTCAAGGAAGGTCGGAAGAATAATTTCCATTGAATATTCAACTTCAGACTGTATGGCGTGGAGAATGACCAAGTTTCCTATATAATTGTACTTGTTGTTGGCTTCTTGAAATAGGTTCACCGCTATAATTGGATCTATAAGACTTGCGACATTTGACGCTGTTTGAAATCGAAATTCAATTTTGTCGCCTGATTCGAAGTGGGTTTTGGTAGTTTTGGTTTCTGACAGGTACTTGGAGATTTTGATGCCAGATTCTAATCGCTTCAGACGAATTTTTGGACGCTCAAATCCATTGTCAGGTGAAACGAGAGGTGATGTAAGGACGATAAGCAGTAAAAATTTAACCAAAAAGTACATCAGTAGAAGTGCAGTGTGAAGGCACAATGGAAGAGATAGCATCGGAGTTTGTTTTTTTCTGATTGCACTCTTATTGCCCTGCGGATTTCTGATACACTGATGACAGGATTTCGCGTCGGAACTCTGGAACTCCTGACTCCTGAACGTCAAAACTTGAAACGAAGTTAACTGGTAACGGACGCCGGAGATATTGATTTTACTGATTATCAACGGCAGACATGGAATTATGGCGAATATGTAAACTCTTTCTATCATCTTACACTGGAATTTGCAAACATTCGAGATTACAGATCCGTGCACTCACCTCGTCACAAATTTCGTGTCCACAATCATCTTCATAATTGGTTTTTATCAAATCGCTTCATGCACAATCCTCAAGAATGACTTAATTCTCAATTTCAATTACAGACACAAGAAAGAGATATGAAAGAAACAAAAAGGAAAATTAAACCGTCGGTAACAGTTTACAACAGAGGGTGGATTATGGACGCCAGATATCACTTCTTGTATTACTTATGGGCGAAAAGCATTGCATTGAAAGACAATATGCATTCCAGATATTCATATTTAACCATAATCTACGTTCATAAAACTAGGACTATATCTAAGTATAATTTTTTATTTCAATATTAACCTTTCTCTAAATATTAACCACCTACATTTAAATATTAACCTTTATCTAACTATTAACCTTTATCTAAAAATTAACCTTAACTGTCGGATAGAATGAAATCTCTAAAGGCTTCTAACCTCACCATCTACCTATGGTTCGCATAACATATTCTCTTTCCGCAAGTGTGGCCTCATCCCATTCCTCAAATATTGAAATAACGTCAGGACGCAAATTTGACTTTGGTATAACCAGCCCGGCCCTAAAGTAAAGTTAAATAAGTCCAATACGAGACCGCGGTTTCATCGAAGTGATGAACATACGAAGAGAATAATTTCACTTACATATAAGGAAACCAGTTTATGGTAAATGCGGTAGTGTCTGATTGCACTTTGACTTGATCCGCAAAAAGGGCATAATAATGTGGCGATGTTGTTGTCTCCAATATCCTATGCATGCCTTCTATCATTTCATTCCAAGGCATAAATTTCGACATGTATTTTTTTGAGAAAGCGATTTTGTTTTGTGCAAATGGATTGAAGAACGAGTAAAATGACATAAAAATAGGGCCTAATACTACTTGGAGATAACGATTGTAGTATTTTTCTATTAGGGGATGAGCCCAAATGGTATAATCAAGATTTTTGTGATTGCCAGACCTAGCGTCCGCTTTGATGTCGGCGATGGGGTGACCTAAAGTTAAGGTTCTGAAAACTACTTTATCCAAATTTTTAAAGCCAACTTGATATATTTTGGATTCAGCGAGTGCGACTGTGCAAAGCAGTTTGGTAGTAATGGGCTTATGATTCTTTGGTGGTAATGCAATAATGGATATCGATCGAACGGGATAAGGTATTTTGAAAATTTCGTCGCATCGTGATAATACTGCTTTCGTAGTCGTACAGAGATTACATACTTCTGACACGGTGCTTAGCGAGTTGAGAATGTTTCTTAAAGCTGTCGGGTTGGAAAAAGTCGCCTCAGCAATTCCCCCCTCAACCGGGCGAGGTTCTACATCACCTCCCTCCTGCCGGCGAGCAAAATTTGGAACATTAGCTCGTCGAATTGCGAATTTCGCTTGTGTTACATCCAGGGGGAATTCTGTTCTGTAAGGTTCCTTAATCAATGAAGAGGTGACTAAGTAATCTCCAGAGTCCAGAAAGAACGGAGGAGTGAATTCAACTGAGTATTCAGATTTAGAAGCGATGGCGTCGAAAATAACGAGATTGCCGATGTAATTATACTTGGTGTTTGCATCAATCTGAAATAAATTCACCGTTATAATGACGTCTGTAAGGGTTTTCATATCCCCAGTCTGAAATATCAATTTGACTTTGTCTTCTGAGTTCAAAATTTTAGTTTCGGACAAGTATTTCGAGGTTTTGAGGGCGTTCTCGATTGGCTTCACGTTGGTTGTCGGACGTTCAAATCCATTGCTCAACGAAACCAGCAGCAGTACAAGCCAGGCAATGGATGCGAGAATTGGGAAGGAAGAAAATCTCATAAACGTTGTGAGAGAAGACGAAGTCGGTATTTCAAAAATATTTAGTGGAAGCCTTTCTATGACCACTAAGACGTTCACAAGAATTCTATCCGCGTGAGCGATCAAGTGAAACGGCTCCAACATGTGGATTGCGTATTTCCACTAATGTAAGGGATACTGCTTGAAACGGAAATCAGCCATACAATTATGGTTTGCTGATGTCTAATTTTTCCGGATTGAATAAGCTAAAATCAATCCATTAATACAAAACCGGCGATCTGGCAATGCATGTATTGTGATCCATCCATAATGGAGACATTCCGTACTTATAGTAGTATCGCCACATAAATTACTCACCGATTTGGACTTCTTTATCAATCCGAGAGAATAGCGATCAGTTTTTCGCTCCTCATACGGTAATATAACTTTCAAGGAAATAGCGGGTTATTTTGCGAAGTATGACACTGGTCTGCACAAAAGCTTTGCGACCCCAGAAATTTCTATGCGGTACCAATTGGTACGATTCGATGCAAGTACTTAGCTTGTATATGCATTAATCCGGAGTGTATATGTAGTTTTCGGTGGTTAAAATGATCACAAGTCTATTGGTTTAAGTGCCTACAACAGATTGTGGCAATGCTACCAGCGTCGACATACCTAATGGGACGGCTAATCTAGTATTGATTCCCATTGCGATACTCATACTTAAACATCGACAATCCAGTTCGAGGAAACGAATCAACTTTAGCTGGTAACTCCAAATTACATTTAAGACTTCCCAACTTCTCGCTTCAATAATATCCACCTCGTCCTCGTCCTCGTCCGCCTCTGAATCCATAGCCACCGCCTCTTCCACCTCTCCATCCTCCCCGATACGGTGCACCACCTGCAGCACCCCACTGATCACCCTGATGATACCCTTGTCCTTGCTGATCTCCGTAACTGCCTTCTTCCTGGCCACCACCATGTTCACCAGGTCCATGACTTCTGTATGGCCGATAGCCACCTCTGTAAGGTCCATGAACACTTGGCGGGGGACCACCTCGCTGCTCCGAGATATCATCTTTCGCTGATTCCCCTGGAATACTATTCGATATGCTTCCTGACCTTCCCAGACCAGGTAAAGCGTGACCCGATCTGCCACCGAAACTCGGGGCTCTTTCAGTGCGTCTCTCATGCCCTCGTTCCATGCTCCTCTCTCCATCAATTAATACGCAGACATCAATATATTCACCGATGCCGAAATTCGCCATTTCTAGCGTCTTCTCATCATCCGGCCCATTTGATGTGACTGTTACTAAACCAATGTCTCGCATGTGAAAACGAGCCGATAAGGTATCAACGTAGAAAATACGAAAAGAGAGCGCTGTCTTTGGATTGATGGACGAAAACATTGACGGACTTTGAGTTGTTAATAACTGAGTCAGTTCACGGAGAGTTGTGTCGTGCCTTTTAGGTGAGGAGTGAGTAACAAAAACGATATGTTTGAATGTTAGACGACAGGTCAATAGGCGGTTGAAGCTGAGAGGAGGGCAGATCAAAAATGAAACATATTTAAATACTTGCCATGTATGTAGCTGTACTTGATCTTGCTCTGGAACATGCTCGACGGAAAATTCCTCCGGCCGGTGGTGGCCACCCACTCGGACGAAACATCGCAATAGAAAAGGACACATCTATTAGTGGCAATGATTCGATCGACATGAGTTCGTGAGCCAATTATGACATAAGGAAAAAATAGGATATTAGTTTTCATGCATCAGTGACTTCAAGGAAGTTAAATGGACGATGTCCCAGACATCCGAAAAGAAGATCGGCATTGTATCAAGGCCCAAAAACAACAATTACAACAAAATCATAATAGATACAGTAGATTTAAGCCCAACTTGTTACTCGATTAAAGAAACATGACGAGTCATTCATTAGCAGAATACATACCGTCTCTCTGTCGACTCTTCTCCTCTTTGTCTGGTCTCTTTCCCGATCACCATGACGGCGTCTGTAAGCAGATTCGTCTTCCCGCTTCTTTATTATTCTGCCAAACTCGTCTACTTCAGGGGGACCATCCCTGTAGGATGAGCGATGGGGACGGCGATCGTAGGAGGATGATGCCATCATTTGTGCGTGGGCGGATCTTGTCGGTTTTTGTTGGACCAAAGCAGCAGGAAGGGTAGTCTCGTTGCCAGACCCTTATCTCGTGATTTCACGTGTTTCTTAAGACGTTCAAGTCAGCTCGTATAAGGAATACCGAGTTAGCATGCTCGCGTAACGAGGTGCGGTCTCAAACCGCTTTCAGTCTGGCACCGAGACTACAGGAAGGGAAGACGATTCCCTCTTTGACCGCACGTGACTTAAGTGGAAATTGAATGTGACTTATGTGGTTTCGCACGTGATTCCGCTTTTCCGCAATTTGATGACATGATTACAAAGGTTAGGAACGAGAACAGGAACATCAGAAGCACAAGTTACACAGAGAAAGAAGTAGCATTCCGCTGTCATCATCGCCATAGTTTTCGCTCCCTCGATAACCTGATATCACCGACTCGATTTTTTTTTGATACTTGTTTGCTCTGTTGTTTATCGCGAATTTCCGCAAACATGAAGTCAAAGTCGCTGTATTTAAACTTCCTCTGTCTCCTCGTCCTTTCGACGTTTAGGCCTTCCGTCGCAACAGAACCTTGCACTCTTCAGGTGGATAATCAATTGTACGATTTGCGAAAACTGATAAAGAACGGCGGAGAGTACCTAGTTGATAAAGAGTCTGTCAAACAAGTCGATGGTTCTGAACATGAGTTCTATTTGAATGTCTGCGCAAAAGTCGGAAGTACCGACGGTTTACAAGACAAAGGTATTGAGCCAAAGTTTTGATTTATTTTATCCAGCCGAATTCTCGTAGTTGTTGCGAGCATGAATTGAATTTCTGTTACACTTATGATAGATCATACCGGTGCATTCAAGAAGTTGGCAACTAGCGGGAAAAACTCTCTTGGAAGATTCAATTCCACAATCAACAAATCCGGAGATTTTATTGCCTTAACCTACAAGGATGGAGGTAAGGCATTATTCTATACTGCAAATTTAACGCTTCAGAAGTGTGTTGTCCTAACAAACATTATACGTTAATTTACACAGACAAATGTCCCGATTCAAGCATCAATCTGCCAATGCAGTCTTCTATTTTGTTTCAATGTGACGCTTCTGTGAAAGACGCTGTATGTGTATTCATGACTTCATCGGCATCACTTTTTGACACCCTTCATTTTGACTATACTCTTGCTTGAAGGGAACCCCAAAAATGATATCTTCTTTTGGAACTTGTGTATATACATTCCATTGGCGCACTTCGTATGCTTGTCCATCCAATGTTTCTTCTGGTTCCTCCGGGTGGACTACTTTCTGGACGATAGTATTTGTTGTATTTGCGTGTTATTTGGTCGGCGGTATATTATATAATCGATTCATCAAAAATGAACGAGGATGGGATCAAATACCGAATAGAGCAGGCTGGGCAGCATTGTTGGGAGGTGCAATCGTGCGTGTTCTCTCTTTTGATTAATCTACTTCCATCTGCTTTAGTCATGCTAATCCTGATCTAAACATTTTTTGATAAAGGCAACGATTGAATCAATCATATCCAAAATTCGCGGAGGTAACCGTTCACAAGGGTTAAGTTTCAGCTCAGACAATTATCGTACCCTACCCAGAGATGATGCAGGAGTTTTCATGAGAGATCCGGAGAGTGATTTTGAAGAACAGTAGCAAGAGAGAGCAACCGTGTTTCGCTGAAGAGGCAGTATCGTTGTTACGTGTAATAGTATCATTCAAATATAAAACAAAGAAAAGAAAGTAGTGGCATCTGTAGAAATAGTGAAAACAATGCTCTGTATAAATATAAGTATAAATCTGTGCGCTCATGTTGATTTCATTGGTAGTCGGTACAGATTAACGTCTTATAGATTCTGCCTTGGCCATGCTATGCGAAAAGCGTTTTCTAAACTACGGATATGTTGTATCAAAATCGTTTAAAGTTCGTCACGCGGCGTTTATTCAATCATCAAGTTATGGTTTACAATACATAATATACGAGTGATGCACAAAAATGAAATATTTATATATTCTACAAGAAACTTCATGAAGCTCGATTCCAAAGTAGTTTTGCGGCTAGGTCCACCGGTGTCTTACTTTTCAGCTGTTTCTGAAGTTGAGCTAGCCAAAGATCCGTCCATACAAAGAGAAACTGAGTTGTTATCAATGGTTGCTGAGAAACAATCTTCCTTCAATTCTTCAATTTTAGGTTCATAAGCACCGCAAATGACAGAGCCAATCGTTCCCTTTACACTAGCCAAGGAGACTTCGTAGCAGTCTTTGTAGATTTTGCGGATTTCAGGACGGATGGACCGTTTTGCAACCGGGAAAGAAGCACTTCTAGCGGTGCCATCGCGACATAAAACAGTGCTTTGAGTTTCCGAGCCAAATGAGAAGCAACCATCGTCAGATGAGTGAATTATTGGTTCATGGGGGGAACAGATTTCGGCAGAAATAGGACCTGACTTGGTTTCGAGGGCGACAATATAGCATCCGGGCGTGGATTTTGTTATGGTAGGGACAGGTTCTTCGACTTTGCCGGGATACGCGGAAACGGAGGCAACAGCAGCGAGAAAAGCGATGGAAGCGGTAAAGATCATTGTTACTAGAACTGAGTGTAAGATGTTTGTGAGAGAAGTATGAGTGATAGAAAGTCTTGTTGCTGAATGCAGAATTTCTGTATGGCATCCTCCTTTTATATTTTTTTTTTTTTGAACGCGTCCCCACGATCTAATTTTAAGCAAGCAACGCAAGATGACAGAGAAAATTAAAAATCACCGTCGCATACTTCAAATCTGTGCATGCCTACAACAACCAAACGATTTGTCATTGATAAAAAATTGCGCCGCATTTTATAGGTTGCATCAAGTTCAGCTTTTATTATGACAGAACTTATGCCTAAGCATTCCAAATTTGGAAGCGGTTCTCACTAAACGGTTATTCTAATTTCGCCGCATGATCTCATTACGTTAACTTTATGATGAAACTAGGCTGTTGAATATGTAATGACTGACATTATGACGAAATAGCGTTTATTTTGGGATGATTGTGACCTCTTTAATATATCCTCTTTCTTCCTCTGCTCTTGAATTCTTAACCGTATTCCGAAAATATAACATCTCATTAGCGTATTGAAGTTTCAAAATTTGGAGTTGAATATAATGAGATGTTTTTTTTTTTGTTTATTGTGAATTTGTGATATTTCAGGAGCCACACGGACACTTGTATGGACTTTCCAATTCCGCAATGCACCTGCCGATTTGACTTGAAGCACCTGTGGAGATAAAATTGTTTGGATTTAAAGTATCTGAATTCTTGATACTGCTTAAATAAATAGAAATTTTCAGGAACAAAACCCCAGAAAAATCAAACTTTTTTAAGTCACAATATAGCTATTGGTTCAAACTTTCTTGCGTTATAAAGGTCCGCAATTGCACAAACGGGATACCAGATAATCGGATCATATCCTGCGGAGATTGCTCTCAATCAGTCACTAATATTCAAAAGAATTACTGCATCCCAGCTGAATTGTCATTCAGAGTACTGCCTTTGCTTCAAACTTAAAATTGATGTTGTGAGGATCACAGTTACATTTATTTTTGGACTTTAAGTGCTTGACAAGGAAACGATCGCAATAATTAAAAAACGAAAACGATATTTCTATATATTCAGTTACGTATCAAGACTAATCTATATATTGTGTCTATCATAATAATTTATTCAATAATACCCTTGGACTTCCGAGGTTGAACTGGCTAAACTCCCGTCCATACATAGAGACGCTTCCGTGCGACCGATGGTAGCGGAGAAACAATCTCTCGGTAAAGAGCGTATTTGAGGTGCATTCGGTCCGCATAAACGAGTTTCAATCTTTCCTTTTCTGCTGTTCAACGATACATCATAACAGTCTCTACCGACCTTTCGCACCTGGGGACGAATAGACCTTTTGGCGCGCTGTGAAGTGGCACTCTTGGCGGTACCATCACGACATAAAACTGTTGCATCACTTCCCATCTCCCATCCGAAACAGCCATTGGATGTGGGTTTAACAATAGGAGGACGAGGGCCACATGTATCGGCACTGATGGGACCCACAACGCTTCGAAGAGTGACTCGATAGCAGTTGTAGCCGATTTTAGATACCGTAGGAGGGGAATTCTTTGAATAACCCGAGTAGGCGGAGACAGAACCGATTGTGGCGAGAAGTGCAAGACCAGCGGTAAAAAGCATGTTGGATTTAAGTTTTATGATCGAGTAGTCTTATTGAAATAGCTAGATTTATTCTGATGTTTGCAGCCCAGGCGCGAGTGAGCTTTTATGTTCGCTTTGGCAGAAATGACGGAACAAGGGGCTGACGCGACTGATTAGCATGATGCGCTGATCCCTGTCTCAGGAGTGCGTATGTCACAAGTCTGTTGTCCATTGGTTCAAAAACCACAGCGGATTCTAATATTATACATAGTGTATCCCCCTGGAATACCGCTACCAGGGGAAATTGGTATTGTGACGCATCTGCTATTTTCTCAGATCTTGGAAGCGGTCCAAATCTGTGGCAATGTGCATCTGCTGTGTCGCCAGGTTTATTTGAAGATGAAAAAACGGAAAGTGAGGCCCCTCATCGGATTGCAGTATGGAGATTCCGGGACGCTGCTTCAATCCAATTTCTCTCCGTTGAACGGGATGGGCAGGACGATATTGCTATGTGCAAATAACACTTTTCCACTTATCCTAAAAATTCGTTTTGCTTGAACTTGGAGAGGTGATTCGATTAGAACGAAGATTTATATTTTAAATGTTTTTTAACTAGACATTACAGCATCGTACATATACCCTAAAGTATTTAAATAAATCGCTGTATTGCAATATATCTAAAATTACACCGGCTTGACGCGCACAAAAGAGTTTTGACTGCACCGAGAAATATACTCGCATCATCTAAATGGACTACACACTTATATGACAATAGAGAACGGACAGGAGACTCCATCGGGGTATACACTCGCTGGTATTCAGCATTGATCGTTCCAGACGGCTTCAAATTAAGTCATCGTAATCCCAATCACCCGATACAATACCCTCTAAAACTTGCAGTTCTGAACTCCATATGACATCGACACAATGCAGTAAATAAGGATTGATATTATGCGAAACTACTTCGGCTAAATCGCTAACATCTGACACTACATCTAATACGTTTGATTTTAGGGATTGGGTAAAACTAAAGTGGCTAACAGCAACATCATCCACCTTCCAGTTCCAATGACCTGAGTTGATTTCTGGATGGAGCTGTTTGTAGAAATTACTGTACTGTTTTCTCGCATCTAGCACTACCTTAGTAGAATTCTTAATCCAGTTTTTAACTCTTTCCAAATGAAGTCTGACACTCTCTTGTGCCTTCCCTGATTGAGATTGGAGATTATTGAATGCTGGTATGCGTCCTGAGATACTGTTCTTCCATAATACTGTGAATTCATGATTGAAGAACCAAGAATTGAGCGATTTCAAAAGAGATGATGCTTTCAACTCCTTTTGGACTCCAGAGCTTGAAGTGTGGGAGATCGCGACCATTTCAGAGTCGACTGGTTTAGTTCGAGTCCAATTATCATCGCCATTATTAAGAATAATTGATTCACTTCCGCCCCATCGCTTGATAATTTGCTCGACCTTTGACTGTACAGCTCGAAAGGCATCGGTATTCTGTACATTCTCCAACCGCCTGGACATATCGGCCATTTCAGGTGTCCCGTTGAAATAGGGGAACAGTAGCAATGCTAAGGCCATGAAACATCGATAAGATGGGGTGCTATGGAATGTGTAATCGGACATATATCCGCTTTCGGATAGAAGAGTGAGTTTGGAATAAGTAAGGAAAAGATCCAAGCATGAAGAGCGACGGGATGACGATGGATGATTACTGCAATGAGATTTAAGGTCGCTTAATAAAATAGTTCGAATCCACGAGTCGATAATAATCGGAGTCAGTCGCCGGAATTTATCGGTTGGCTCATATTCAAGGATACTATCGGGACTGCTTGTATTATTTCCCTGGATCAACCGACTTGATTTCGGCTCAACAATAAATCCATATTCGACAAGCAATCTCCAATTGTCGTGTTTGCCATACGATATAAACACTTGCTGTCCCCTCTCCAAAGGTATGGCGGTAATGATTTTGAAACGCATATCCGAAGTGTCAAAAAATAGTTTCACTTCAGCAGACGGATCGTGATTTAGCATATCAAGGAAGGGTATTAGAGAGATGGATGGTAACGGTGTTTCTGGGGAAGTAGATATTGAGTTTGAACATGTTCGAGAGGACAAAGACGGAACTATTAGAGCGACACATCGTGTCTGTACACAGTACCAAGCATGGCGGAATAACGAAGGTGATGGATAATCCTGGGATTTGAAATTCACAGATCGCAATTTTATAACTCGCTGCAATTGATGTATACACAAGACGAAGACAGTTAGCTAACGAATGACACTCACGAGAGCAGACAGTATCAATACTTATTTCGAAGGAAGCCTCGACAGTGGAACAAAATCCGCACTTACCAATAGAAATTTTTTTACTTGGGCCCAATCTTTTTCCAACTTATTCTTCTGGACGTTAATCTCATCTGAAGAATTTGGTAAACTCAATGTAATTCAAAAGTTAAAAAAAAACATGGCCATGGACTATCGAGCAAACCTTGAACAAATACAGGAAATTTTTCAACTATCTCGGGCGGTATCATACCACCGACAGTTTCGAATTTTTTGGGCAAGACATTTAAGTACGGCTGCCAAAAGTCCATAACTGCAGCAGGCAACAGGGGATTTGCGCCGTCGTACAAAAGATAGATAAACATTGATAAAATTTGAATTTCAGTTAAGGATTGATACCTAATATTATGACAGGAGGAAAAGTATGGATCAGGAAACTGAAAATTGCAACGAAATACTGCATAATAACGGAGGTCGGAAACAGATAACATTGAACGAAAGAATGCCTAAGCGAACAGCGAATCGGAGATTCCTTTGACATACAATAAATTCACATCTAAAAAGTATTGTGCGATATGAGCCTTTGTCAGTAGAATTGACCATGGAATTTCAACGACCGCAGAACCAGGTCCAACATCATTCGTTGCCAATAAACCTCTTCCGGTATCTATTGTCGAAAAAGCACAAATCAGACACATTCGCCGGTATTAAGCAAAATTTAGATTTATGTCCTGCTCTACAAACCAGAAAACTCGGCTAAAGTCAATTTATTCGATGATCTAGGCAATTTATTTCGTCGGAGCCATGAACGGAATGCGGACCAATCGTCATTTCGAACGACTATAGATTAACAATGGCAATAGAGCAATTTGAAATATTGAGACATATAATCTTCGGACCGATAATCTGCAGTTATAGTACTCACCTTTCCCGTTGGCTGGCATTCGTCAAGATTTAGTGGATTTCTTGCAGAAGCAAGTTAAAGGAAACGTTAAAAATTTTTAAGAGTACCGAGCCCCTGACACGGCCATCATTTCGCTATTTTCAACGATTCAGATCGTGCTTAAAGAAAGGATAAATATAGCAGAGTTATAGAAAATACAGATATGAATACATAAATTTCTCTTTATTTTTAGATCCCGTCACTACGTCCCCTTGAATAAGGCCCGACGACTCAGCTTCGTGAGTCTTATCATCTGTTCCTAATTGCCGGTGTTCTCAAGTGTATATTTCGTACTTCTTCAATTGCTAATCCAGAATAATAGAAAGGCTACTCAACTGTCGGGTAGAGAAAGAAGATGTATGCGAAGATCGAGAAGAAATCATACGAAGAGAGAATGAAAATTCATCATCAAAGAGCAAAGATTACGATATTTCGATGTACATGAAAATCTCTTGAAATATGATCTCACTGATTCAACTCTGTGGTGCGAAGATACTAAAAAATGGATTCAGAAATTACTACACCGATAGTCCCATCATTACATACAAAATTCTACTCTCCTCGTCCGTTCTACAGTTGACATGAACTTTAATACACTAACAATACATTAAAATGTCAATGGCGCTCATGAGATTCAATTGAATGAATTATCAGTTTCATATCAACGGTATTAATGGCGAAATATACAGGTAATAATGGCAACCGACAATAGCTAATGAAGCTATGGCATAAGGCAATCGTAGTTGAGCTACCGTGTAAATCCATATCGTTGATAAGCCAGGGGTCTGAAGCATTTCGCCTATAATATGAGAAACAATAAAAAAAGGGATTAATAAATAAAAGAGCGAGAGTTCTGATGATTATTCTCAATTTGGAACATGGGTGACTCAATTCATGAAAACTGAGATTGCATCCATACCAAAAGTTGATTGTCTGGAGACGATGCCCAACATTTTGATACCAACTCCAACACTTCCTGCCCACAATATGCCTTGCATCCATAACCTGTCCACATACTTGTGACTCACAAACACCAGGATTAAGATCATCGGATAAACGACGACACTTCTCAATGATCCAGTTTTGAAAGTATAGGGTTCATGAAACTGATAATAAGAAAGGAATTCAATGACGACGAATAAAATTGTAAGAGGTATTGACAAAAATACAGCTTGGGCGAAATACTGCTGCGTTGTTATTTTTTGGTTAGCGTAATACGGGTTGAGATGAGCAAATTTCTCTTGAACGATTCGTTGTTTCTCAAAGTCAGGAATATCGTCTACTAGGGATTTGGCTGGAGGTGTACGGCTCTTCTTGGGCATTCTTATACGTGTGGTTTGTGCAAAGATAATTCGAAATAGGTGATATAAAGAAGGAAGTGTGGATATTAATGTCGCAGTATTGTCGGGGTTTGATTCCCTGTTTTCCCAGCTCTGAATTTCCTGCTCGGGCCGCGAAAAGTGGCCTTGCGTCCTTGCGCATCAGCAGACGAAATATAAGTAAGTCGCATTCAAGAAGCAAGAAGATAAGCTCAACCCATCGTCTATCGAAATTTCTAATCATTAAGATATAAAAGATGCAATTGGACGTAGTTGCCTTTCTTTACGCATCTCTAGTGTTCTTTGGCGGTATATTCGCATACGTCAAAACAGGTCCGATCTTCTTTCATCTTTCCCTCCAACCAATGATTTCATCATATCATAGATTTTATGTGATATCCGATCAATTACTGAACTCTTCCACCTTTTGAATATGATATGACTTAAATTCAGGGTCAACGGTATCAGTCGTAATGGGGGTCTCGATTGGTTCGCTGCTATATTACTCTGCCAGCCTCTGTTCTCGAGAGGGAATGCAAAAGAATGTCAAACCAATAATCGGTAGGCATATAATCAAATACATTTTCTTTTAACTTGATTGATCTTTTCCAAATCCCCAATTTCGAACCCTTCTTCCAAGAGCCGTTCAGATATTCGTGGTAACTGACAACTACCCTCTTCCTCCCATTTCCGATTCATCCTCTTAGGTCTGTCGAGCCTTTTGACATCCGTCATGGCTTTTCGGTATATCAAGACTGGTAAAATAGTTCCAGCTGGGGTACTAGCCTTAGTCTCATTCGTCGTGATGGTCCGATACGTGTATATTTGGCGTAATTTGAGTGCCAATTTAATAGCCGTGAAGGAACGAGAGAAGAGGAAATAAATACAAAAGCCTATTGATACAATGATAATATGGAACTAAACGCTTTTAAGTGTAATGACAAATATACCAACGGAAAATTCAAATGATGTTTTAATCTAGATTGACGGAACTCGAATTTGAAAGGTCGCGACAATTCCCTCTTGGGTCTCTTTGGTCAAGTACTGTCTTAAATTAGCGTCCGCTTCCCAGCTCTCTAAAAACCGATCGAATATCTGCCACCGTAAATTCCAATTGCATCCCTGAATCAGGATAACATCTCGTCAATAATCTAGTAAACCTATCATGAGTCCCATTGAATTCATCTTCAATTCCAGTCCAGATAACGTTCAATAGTTCTTCCGATGGAAAATGTTTCTCGACTCGTTTGTAAAGAGTCTCTACAGATTTCTTAATCTTTTTGTGTCATTTCAAACACGAAACAAACAAAAACGGAACGGCGCGAATGAAAAGAGTCGTTAAAGTAAGTCCATTCACGGAAGTTCAAAAAAACTACATACTTCTTTAGCAGGATAATTTCCTAAAACTTTTCTCGCAGCAGTTTTGTTATAATTAATATGGAATCCAATTTCTTCCGGTGACTCTGTTCTCAATAAATCTTCAATGCCTTCAAAGAATTCCTGAAAGTGAATCAACAACATGTCGTCAACCAATGCCACTTATATAGACTGATGCAAATAGAAAGTGAACTGTTCCACAAACCAGTAGTTTCCCTAGCGGTTTTCTGATGACAGATCGGATGTAACAGTTTAAGTGGAAGTCGTATGATTTTCTAGCTTGTGTCACGGAATGATCTAAGACAGGAACAGCAACTTGACAACTCTGGATTTCCGTATAAAAGAAGTGCATATTCTCTGTTTGTCGCAATAGTACAATAGTATAAATGGTGTGAGAACTCGTTCGGGGGCGTACAAGCCAAATCAGACTAAACGACAAGGAAGAGCCATTTGGAGACAAACCAATCATCAAAATGAACAAATTCAACTGTTCTTTATCGTCAGAACTTGCATCGGCGGATTTGGCAATAGTTTCCAAACTATCAAACAGTTGTTTGATAATTTTCGTGTAACTCTCATTCACCAACGTTCGAGCTCTCATTTTGTTGTTGGATACTAAATCCTCCATCCTATCAACGAAACGCTGTGATAACAATTAAAATTAGATCCGAATGAGTAAATTATCGCATGAACATTGAAAATAGCAGAGAGGGAAGAAGATGCGATGACTTACAGGAAACGTCTTAATGAAGGGGAATATTCCCGTTCGTTTCTTCGAAGTAATTTTAGTTTCTTCAATCGCTTTCACTTGGTCATCCTATGGACCCGACATAAATGTCAGCGATAATGTTGATTTTCGTTTCATGGAGACAAAAGAATGAAAGCAACATACAATAAACCTTTCCCAAACAAAGACCGTTTTTTTGGTTATACTTTCTAGGAGGTTCAGTAGATACTGTTGATTCGTATTTTCGAACGGCGATTGTAATTCTTCCACGTGAGCAAGAATTCCGATTGAAGTTCTATGGTTTTAACATAGGCTTTTAGATAACGGTCAAACTTGCTGGAAGGGAACAGGTTTACTCACGTCGGATTCATTTTCAAACTCGAGTCAACTAAATTCATCAAGTCAATTGAAATACCGTCGTAAATGCCGTCCATTATTTCTCTAAAAAGTTAATGAATAACTAATTTCTCCGAGTACGACACTTCACTAAGAACACAATACATACAGCAACCTCTTTCCCAATCTAACATCCTTAACGGCTTCTTTCTTTTCACTCAGAGATTCTTTCCAACGTGTAGTGATTGGACTACGATTTCCGAAAGTTTTGGTAGATAGTAAGTGGAACAGCTCACAAACAAAGTTTTGCTCGTGCGAAAAAATCGGTATAATTAGACGGAGAATATGACCAAGCGCCTATTCAGAATTGCGACCGACGAAGACATGTTAATCGTTCAACTCAAATTAAGAATCAAAGAACTGAATCACTGACTTGCTCTGCTGTCATCTTTTCATCCACGCTCATATCTAAGCTAACCATACTTTCGGACACCCCAGCATCACCCAACCTCGGCGGTATATGGTCTCTCGCGGTCCGTGAGTGTAGACCTTTGGACAACACCGGCCCCGCGGATCCAGCGTTACCTGTAACGGAGGTAGTAGCAAAATTGGCGATAGTAGATTTGGAGATAGAAGTTGCTTTGGAAAGACCAGGGACAGCGGACGGCTGGGCAGAGGTGAACACTGGAGAGCAAAACAGATGAATAACAAAAGGGTGAGCTCGGAAGCATAACTAAGTTGAAAGCATCAAGAATTCAAGACCAAAACGAACCATAATCCATTTCTTCGACGGGAACAAGTTTCTGCAAATGATACATTCTTAGGCAATCCAACAATTCTTTGATTTCTTTCTTGTATATTTTGTTAATGTTTTGAATATAACCCTACAACGTAACCATTGTCAATCTAAATAACTTATTACGTTTACAGAAACAAAGAAATGAAAGAGGCGGTAAAACGTAGAGGCACAGAATGACATAAACGAAGACAGACCTGCATCAATTCACCAAACTTCTTCGTGTCCATTTCTTTCATCCATAAAATCAGTCCACGATATTTCATGAAATATTCTTCTATCTGTTCGTGTCCGACTAACTTCAATTGGCCGCGTTTAGACAGACGTGATTTATCTTGAAGGCAAAGTTCCGTCTGTTTTGTCAACGGTAGGAATTCAGCGATTGAGTGAATCCGTCAAAATAATATGGAATTCGAGCTTAGAGCGAATGTATACCTGGTATAAAAACATTTGATTCAAAAAATCATACAATCGTTTGGCAAACATAACGGATAGATTTTGGAGTTCGGTCATTTGGTCCGTCACAATTCTGGAAGATTGTAATCCTGTTGAGAGTTTGTAGAATCAGAATTCATCAGATCAATATTCGCAGGAAGTAAACTCATGATGTTGTGTCACAACCGTCTCCAATCATATAAAATAACGCAACACACCTTCATCGAACGTCGTGCCCATCATATTCTGTACAGTTGTTGCTGCGTCTTCTAATCTTTGAATTCCAAGTGCGCTCTCCAAACTTTCGTTTTTCAGAACTTGAATGACTTGGTCGGGGATCGCCAGTGATTTCTGTTTTGTGGGAAAATGATGTCAAGTGGATGAAGGAATTGAATGTAGATTGCAATTTGTCAAATCGAAGAGTTTGAAAGCGACGAGGAGCATGTTAACAGAATAGAATAATAAGCGATGAGTGGAGGATTGAAGATTTCAGCAAAAGGGAAGAAAGTACAAAATACACACAATAGAATAAGAAAATTGCGACAATTACCAATAGTTCCTCCATCTCTTGTACCAATATCTTTTGATTTGCGTTCTGTGTTTGCAGCCCTTTATTTTTCACATCGATTGTTGCCACTTCCTGAGCCATATCCTGTGATGTATTATCAATCAACCATTATGGAAGATAAACAGAGGTGAATTAGAATGATCAGTTAACAGAACGAGTATTAATATAAATATAGGGAACGAACCTGAAGTTGTGCACTATACAGAAACAACCAATTCTCCATCCTCCCTAATTCATCTAGTGTTCTGTCGATTTGGGCTGTAATCAGGGCGGTGCGTTCCGTGGATTCAATGAGACCATATATTTGTCCCTACATCGGTAAAATGAGCAACAATATTCATTAATTCCCTGCTTTTAAAGGCGCGCTGGAAGTCAATCTTGAATAGTGGAAGCAGGCGTACCGATTCCAAATCCATACTCTCGGCTACCAGTTTTGCTTCCAGTGCGGCAGCATCCCCCGTTACTTTCCAATTGAAGTCACTCAGTAATTCATCAATGTTCATTAATTGCGACCCCTTCGAATCGGTTGTGGCTTTTGCGAAAAGTTAAATGTGACAAGTTAAATTCGACTCATAAGCTGACCTCCCAGCACAGGGCTACAAGTTATCTGGTAAATTATATGAAATGAGAACAAACATTCTTCTGCCACCATCGATTTGAGTTGTGATTTCATTTGAGTCCTTTCGGGACTAGTGGATTGGTGTTCTGCAACGGGCAGGTCTCCTGTGGAATTGTCGTTCATGAACATCGATATTGGCCCGGTAAAGATTGAATCTACACCAACCTTTTAACAAATTCTCGTCGATTCTTTTAAATTTCGGTTGTTTTTTGACATATTTTCTGCATAACTAGATAATTGACGAGAAACGGTTGGCATCAACTCGCGTGATTCATGTTATCGAGAATACAGTAATGGGGTAGTTACCTTAACTAGTGTGACGACAAATTCATTTTTGCTTTGAGCGTCTTCAACACCCCAAATGTACTGTTTGTTTAAGGTGATGCTGAACGTAAGATTCTATGGGATTTCGCGAGCAGCAGGATGTGGTGTTGGTTAATTTACGACATGACAAAGGCCCCACAGGTTAGAGAAATCCATCGGGCTGAATAAGTAAATTAAGGCCAATTTACATCAATGATTTCTAAAGCCTTGATGTCATCCAATTGCCAGCTGGAAGCGATACTGAACGAGCCATTCGCCAATTGTTGGATCTTATGAATTCGAATTCGGCCCTTTCTGTTGACTGTAAAATTTCATTTTATCGGTAGTAATGAACTGAGGTTAATTACTATGCGAAAAGTGTTAGATATGAGAGTTTCGCTCTACCAGTCAAACATAAAAAGCGCCATTTCTTTTTTCTATTCTCGTCGTCCTCGTTTCGAAACCTTCGTGATTTCTCTGCCTTGGATACTCGAATGACTGATAGCAGGGTTTCAGCGTTGAGCTCCAAACCGCCAAATAGCTGGGCGCTGATTTGCTGGCGGATGAGTTCAGTCATACTTCGCAGCCCTTCCTGGTAGTTGTCGAGATGAGAAGAGTGTATTTATGTAAAAAGTAGGAAGCGAGTGGACACCACGTCCCGACAGCACGCAGGAGTTTGTTCCTTGAATCATCGACATTCCCTCATAGGGCATGTATCTATGGAACATCAGAGAGTGTGCATTATTGTTTTTTTGATTGCTATGCTTGTATTTGTCACTCCAATTAGCCGATTCATTCATCCTCATCATTGATTGAATATTGCTGCACATGTGCTGTTAGACAAATCGGCTACCGTCGCTCAGTGATCAAGAAGGCCAGATCAATCCATCTGATGCAGAAAGACGGAATTCGCTGTCCCAGCCTAATCAGTGTCATCAGTGAGGCCAGCTCAATCACTCCCACTAGTCAGCTCAACCCAGTGGAATTCCAATGAATACGCTGCAATCACAATTACTTTGTGATGTTACGATCAGGTCACGCATAATGCACGTGAAGTACACGTGATGGCTGCGGCCTAGCGGGCAAAAGAGGGAACAGGATGACTCAGTCCCTCAATCCACCAAATCCCAACAAAAGAAGGAAAAACATTCTCTCGCATCCACACAACCCCGTCTTAGATCAGCACCACACAAGCAATGGCAAGTATCCTTCGTTCATCCATCCCGTCATCCCTTCCTACATCCACAGATCCGCTTTGTTTGTTCTCCCCCGCTTTGCCTCGCCCTCGGGGAGTGTTCAGCCGGCATACAATCTGCAATTTGCACAGATCCTTTGACTTTACTTCTTATTCAACTTTGAAAACGTGTGCCGTCTGTCAGAATTATCGATATTTGAAATTAAACTCTGATTTATATAGCATTGATTAGCAGATTGTACACCAGATTATATGCTTCTCGTTCAACACTTTTATCTATTATGAATGCTAACAACGCTTCGTCTCTTTTCTCTCTACAATACGAATGTCTACCAACAGGCAGATTCACAAGGAGGTAAAGCAAGAATGCTAAAGAAGGAAAGAGCCCAGGCTATGTCTAGGTCGCAGAGAGCTGGTCTCCAAGTAAGTTCAACATTCTCTTCGCCACCTGTTTTGAGTCTTCTTTTCCATACGTATAGTTGTTCTGACTTTCGCTTGACCCGTTCTCTCTGATTGCTTCCACTCCATAAAGTTTCCGGTCGGTCGTATCCACCGTCTGTTGAAAGGCAAAGCCAAGTCCAACACCCGAGTCGGTGCTAAAGCTGCCGTCTACACTGCCGCTATCCTTGAATATTTGACAGCCGAAGTATTAGAATTGGCAGGAAATGCATCCAAAGATTTAAAAGTAAAAAGAATTACTCCAAGACATTTACAACTTGCTATCCGTGGTGACGAAGAATTGGATAGTTTGATTAAGGCTACCATTGCTGGTGGTGGTGTCATTCCTCACATGTATGTGTAATGATTCCCTTCACTTGTCCACCTGGTAGAAGATTGCTGGAATCTAGACCAGATGTCATTGCCATTGTACAATTGTACTGACCATCTTGTCCCATTTAACAGTCACAAAACACTCATCGCCAAGAAGCAAGGAAAAGGGAAGAAGGACCAGAAAGTTTAAGTTGCCTTAACTAGACAACCGTACCATATCATAAAATTTGTCTTTCGTTAACGTCCGAAGTCTTCATTATTTGCACAACACCGTTATTTGCCTCATATATATGTTCGCCTATATTGCATCAGGATGGCATTAGAATTTCAGAATATCCTATGAGGAACGATAAGTCGTAGGAAGGGAAGGATAAAAGAGTCAAAACAGTGCACTTTAGTGACTATATGTTTATGTGCTTGCTATCGCTATAGCAAATCTATTATGTTGATATTGATTCTATTTGATTTTATAATAATATGTTTGATGTAAATTCGTTGAAATCAATCACTTTTCATCTCATTTATCTGTCGGCTCCATGAATAAAGTATTATTTGATTCAATTCCATTTTGCGTATTGATGGAACTTGCATTGTAGTCTTCGGATGCCCGGCACCTTGAATTATTCTGATACCACTTAAACGGCTGCAAAGATTAAGGAACAGAAGTAAACAACGTCAAGAGAGATTATTCGAATATTTCTATTTAAATTTTGTTCTAAATTACATCGATTCGCTGTTACACATGTGCTACTTTGTCAAAAACAGGGAAAGACGGGAAAACGAGCAACAAAAAAAAAAGTAAAGTAGCATGATGAACCAAAAACATAAAGCAGATAAACAACGACAAACATAATCCCTATAAATCAATCCATCCTCAACACAGGCTTGTTAAATTTAATCACCTCCATCTTTTAATCAACATATAACAACCACTCAATCTTGCTTTCCAAAATTGTAACTACTCTAACGACTGTTCTTTCAATTTCTTTCAATTTTTCCGTTTACAATGGCACATTACCATGTTTCTTCCACGGATTTTTCAAATCTTTCTTTTCTAGTACCTGTAATTCTTCAATAATTCGTTTTCGTGTTTCAGAAGGCGCAATGATATCATCCAAAAATCCCTTTTGGGCTGCTGGCAACGGATTAGCAAATTTAGAGATATACGATGCTTCGGCTGCGGCTGTGGGAGGAGGTGAAGTGAAGTGAAGTGAGAGGGTTAGAGATGAGCGGAAGAAAAGGGGAAATGGTGGATATGGGGTGGGTGGAGATAGTTTACCTCTGTCTTTTTGTTGTCGGAAAATAATCTCGACGGCACCTTTAGCACCCATGACTGCAATTTCTGCTGTAGGCCAAGCAAGCTGTCCAAAATAATTCAAAGTTAGCAATCGATTGATTTTTGTGATTATGCATGGAGAGTAAGGATGAAGTAAAAGTTGGAAACTAACGTTCACGTCGCCGCGTAAATGTTTGGAAGCCATGACATCGTATGCACCGCCATATGCTTTTCTAGTGATAATGGTCACTTTCGGGACAGTCGCTTCAGCGTAAGCGTACAATAATTTTGCGCCATGTCGAATGATACCGTTGTGCTCTTGTGCGGTACCTAGTTCGCGTGTTTCCACATATTATGGCGGTATTAAATCAGAAACACACAAGGGGAAAGACATGGAGACGAAGAAAATTAAGCATACCAGGTAAAAACCCAGGGACATCAACAAAGGTGATAACTGGAATGTTGAATGCATCACAGAATCTAACCCATCTAGCGGCTTTGACACTGGCGTTGATGTCTAAAACACCGGAACTAACCATTGGTTGATTGGCAACGATACTGACAGTTTTACCGTTCAATCTACCGAAACCAATAAGCATGTTCTTGGCGTAATCTGGCATGATTTCAAAAAAGTGACCGTCATCAAGGATTCGGGTGATGACGGTTTGCATGTTGTAAGCTTGGGTTCCTTCATGAGGCACAAAAGTGTCAAGAGCAGGGTCAAGACGGACGCTAGATATTTATGTAAAGAGCAAGTTAGAAATCATGAGAATACTACAATTCCAAAGCAAAAACAGAATCGGTGAAAGACGGTAATACATACGGTGAATCTTCGGTTTTTCGGACAGGAACAGGATCTTTGTTGCTAGAAGGCAAGAACGAGACAAACTCCCTCATTTTTTCCAGTGCCTCGATATCATTGGCGTAGGCGGCATGAGCTACACCGGATTTAGATGTGTGGATTCGGGCACCACCCAATTCTTCGAATGTAACTTCTTCGTTTGTGACGGCTTTGACGACATCAGGTCCAGTCACGAAAAGGTGAGATGTATCGCGCACCATAAAAGTGAAGTCGGTAAGAGCTGTAACAAAAACATCCGTTAGGTGTATTTGTAGAGACGAAAGTATGGTGAAAACAGCACTTACCTGGAGAGTAGACGGCACCACCAGCACAAGGACCCATAATCAGTGAAATTTGCGGAATGACACCCGATGCCGAGACGTTTCTCTGTAAAGAAGAGGAGTTTAAACAAAGATCCGTTGTTAGAAAAAAACTAGTGCTTAATCGAGAAACAGACACAGCGAAATAGTTTACCTGAAAGATATCAGCGTATCCGGCCAAGGAATCGACACCTTCTTGAATGCGAGCACCACCAGAGTCATTCAATCCAATGACAGGCGCACCAACCAACATTGCTTTATCCATAATCTTTGCCCATACAAAAGCGTTAACAAAGGCTGTCAATATGAGCAATCCGGGAAGACTACATATGTACCTTACAAATCTTTTGGGCATTAGTTTTACTCAAACTTCCACCAAGGACGGTAAAATCTTGACTGAACACATAAACCAATCTACCGTTAATTTTACCGTAACCAGTGACGACACCATCCCCGGCAGATTTATTCTTTTCCATTCCGAAATCATGGCAATTATGTTCTACAAATGCATCGTACTCATGAAATGTATTCGGATCGAGTAAAAGTGCAATTCGTTCGCGGGCTGTGAGTTTACCCTGTATTTTCGGAAATTTATCAGTTTTCCGAAAGCAGTCGGATAAAGCTAGAATAATAATGAGACCTTTGCGTGCTGAGCGTCAATACGTTTTTGGCCACCTCCTAATAAAGATTCTTGTCGTTTAACTTCAATTTTCTGGATCGCTTCCTGGAAAAGTCGGTGGCGTCGTTGTCGAATATGAACGGGGAAGAGAATTAAAAATGTCCAATTTAGTCAAATGTTTTTTCCCCTCTCCGGACTTTAAAACATAAAATTTCTACAAAATTGTATTCCAAAGATTTGACATAAATCGCCGGATAAACTTGTGGATATTTCAATCGCCGCCCAGTTGTCATTTAAAAACAACCGACAGAGCCAAAACAAACGGCGTCCTCTCATAATAACTTTTCAAAAATACCATAAGCGGTAACTTCAAACATGACCATGATACTGGACCGGCCTAAATGGTTTCCAAATATTTGCAACAACACACCTTTCCTTGTTTCGTTGTAGCGAATCTACATTGGTTAAACCAAACAGGTTGCTTTCGGACGGCGCCGGCCACCCGAATTTGTTTAAAGGCCGATCGCGGTATAACTCTAGCGACCGAAGATAAAGTCCGCAGCGACATTTCTAAATGTGTCTTGTTGGGGTAGGAAAAAGAAATTTAGGAAGGAGGAATGCGGGAGTTGTAGATTGATGGAGTTGCAAAAAGTCCCGCAATGTCAAGATGGCGTTAATTCTCGTTTCTGGCTTTGATTCGCGAGTGTTTGTCATTGTGACTGATTTCATGATTTTGCACCAACAGATAAATATTCACAATCATGATTTGAACAGATAAATGGTCCCCGAAATTCAGGCTTATGTGCAATAGAATGTCATGATTTATGGTATTTACTCCCGTTTACGTTCATCATTATATTACTGCCGTGAGTATCGGCTGTATGGTCATTCTCATTTATTAGCGGCCGCAATACATAGAACCACAGTTACAGCACACAATCGTCCGCCTTATGGAAGGAATTGGACATCAAAGTTTCTACTGAATTATATAGGCGTTTTGTAAACTGCGATGCAAAGATTTGCATTCCTTTGAAGGTTCGGTCAATAGCCAATGTATGATCTAACGGATTCACCCGTCCAAGGGAACTGAGGATAAAAATGGAATTTTTCAGCATCTTTTATTATATGACTACCTCGGTTCCGAACGGAATAGAAATGTATTTGGTCCAAATTTGGGGTAACTTCAGTTGACGTCACTCGCGGATTCCGAACTCTGACTGGTGGCGGCGAACTCTGGTAAATTGAGCCGGTTCCTTCCACACAGGCCAGACGAGGATGGGGCAAACCAAATATCAAAGCAACAAAAGCATGAAACAAAAAATTGGGAGTGTAAGTGGCTGCACCTAATTTCCATTCAAATCAGCCATAAAGGTCAATTGAGGGCTAATTTGAATTCCGTTTTACATGGGAGTAGATCATTCTTCCGCCGGGCACGAACTTTTGGCACGTTAAAACCGATAAATTAACGGATACCACCCGGGATCAAGCCGAATCTTCGGAATTATCAAAATGTAATTTTGAGGAGTCGACGGAGTGGGCATTTCTATGGCTTGAAGAGCAATATGCATTTTGCAGTTATCCTACGGCAGAAGATCAAGTTGTTCATTATTGCGAAACAGGGAAGGCGGAATATTGGGGAATTGTTTACGGCAGTACCAAGCGAGAATTGACGCTTGCGGATTTCATGCAGGAAGGAGAAAAAGAAAGGTTTGCAATACGGTGTCATTTCGGAGGTGATCCGACTGAAAATGGCGCGGACGGGAGGGAAGGACGGCAAGACGCGGACAAAGTGCATGTTGAGGTGATGGACACTGGGACGCAGGAGAAGATGGTGCGGAGCCTGGAGGACATGGGATATGACGGTTGGATCAGCACATTGGACAGACGAGACCATCGGATGGAATTGTGTATTTTTAAGAGGGCAGTGAAGGACGGATTGACGATGGAAGGCTGTTACATCTACGGCCGTGAATGCCCAAACATAATACATCTGAATGAATTGATATCATCAAATCGCTCTTATCTACATCCGCTCTACATCCACTCTCTATCCAATGTATATCTACTCTGTATCCAATATATCTACTATATGAATGCAGTCACCCTGAGTCAATTGCCCTTCAGAGTGTCTCCACGTGGCCGTCCTCTGCGATGGACTGACTGGCCTTCCGTCATTCCGTCCGACAGAATTTATACTCCATCCCCTGGATATATATATATAATATATTTCTGTCTTTTGTCCAAAGAGAGTATTTGCAGGTTCCATTGTAGTCGTGACTTTGGATCTTATAACTGTTGACTGCTTCTATCGTCGCGAAAGAATTCGAATTGAAAATCAATTTGTTTATTAACGCCACCGTCCAATCTCTGATCCGGTTGCCCGTCCACTGCGTTAATTCCGTACATCCGACATCATACAAGAAAGCATCTATTAAACTAGCCATTAAGGATTCCCATAATTCACCATGTCTTCCCTACGGATATCTCGGTTGTTGAGATCAACAATCGCCCCCTCTATCACTTCCCGCCTTCACTCGGTTGCCGGCTCCAACCCACAATTTGTTTATCCCTGTTATAGAGCCGCCGTTCGCCGCTATGCCTCCGAATCTGAGTCAGGAAAGGAGTACCCAAAGGTTACTATTAGTTGTAGTATAAAATTGAAATCCTAATCCCGTCTCTCTCGATAAAATAATATCAATTAGGCTAATTTATACTAAACTTTCGCTGTATCTTTTTTGCACTTTCCTACTTTAGACATTCGATAAAATTCTTATTGCAAATAGAGGAGAGGTAATTAATTTAGCTGAATTCCAAGTAGCTCTCACAAGGGGGAGAAATATCTGCATTTGAATATTGGTAACAATAAATATTCACTTTTTTTGTTTGTTTAGATTGCCTGTCGCGTTATGCGAACGGCCAAGAAAATGGGCATCAAGACTGTAGCCGTATATTCTGATGCTGATGCAAACGCTCAGCACGTACAAATGGCCGATGAAGCCTATCATGTGGTATGAGTTGTATGGTTTTGTGGAATGGAATCCCGACAATTTAGAGACTGAAATTCATGTCCTCATTCGCTTGGTTCAGGGCCCCTCTCCAACCTCGAAATCTTACCTTGTCATTCCCAATATCATCAAAGCGGTGAAAGAAACCGGAGCTCAAGCTGTCCATCCAGGTATGAGTCTCTTTCACTTCAGAGCACCCGGCCCTTCGAACTTTGACATTGATCCCTCATTGGGTTTGCGCCACATTTTCAGGTTACGGTTTCCTTTCAGAGAACTTTCATTTCGTACAGGCACTTGATGAAGCCGGAGTAGCTTTTATTGGCCCTAATGAAAACTCCATGGCTATGTTGGGTGATAAAATTCAAAGTAAAATTATCGCCAAGGATGCTGGCGTCCATACTATTCCCGGATTTAAAGGTGAAGTGAAAGACGTTAATCACGCCTTGTCCATCGGTATGTACTCCATCTATTACCAGTGCTTGTCAATTTGCTAACCGTCATTGGCAATTAGCAAACGAAATCGGATACCCTGTGATGATCAAAGCCTCCGCCGGTGGTGGTGGTAAAGGCATGCGTATCGCTTGGTCCGATAAAGAAGTGAAAGAAAAATTCCAACTCATCAAGAACGAATCAATGTCTTCATTCGGCGACGACCGTTTACTCATTGAAAAGTTCATCGATAATCCTCGCCATATTGAAATTCAAGTGGTCGGGGATAAAATGGGAAATGTCGTCTACTTGCCAGAAAGAGAATGTTCTATTCAACGTCGCAACCAAAAGGTTATTGAAGAAGCTCCTAGTGTGCATTTAGATGAAAAGACCCGAAGAGCTATGGGTGAACAAGCTGTGAGCTTGGCCAAGAAAGTCGGGTATTATTCTGCTGGTTTGTACTTCTCCTTGTATCAAACTTAAGCGAAAGCAAGAATTCCAACGTGAAAGTGCTTACTTTGCTTACCCTATAATTCAATCAAGGTACCGTCGAGTTCTTGGTTGATCCTCAGCGCAACTTCTATTTCCTTGAAATGAACACTCGTCTTCAAGTCGAGCATCCGATTACCGAACTTATTACCGGATTTGATCTTGTTGAACAGATGATTCGCGTTGCAGCGAACCAACCCTTATCGTTCCGTCAGCCTGACGTTAAAATTAACGGTTGGGCTGTTGAATCTCGCGTTTACGCTGAAGATCCCGAGAAGTACCTACCAAGTATCGGTAATTTGAGTTACTATGACGAACCCACTACTGAAAAAGTCTTGGGTGTTGGTAAAAAGGGAATTGTCAGATGTGATTCTGGTGTCGAAGAAGGAAGTGAGATTAGTATTTATTATGATCCTATGATTTGTAAGTTGAGCACATGGGGCGAAACGAGACACGACGCCCTCAAGATTATGGAGAAAGCCCTTGATTCTTATGTCATCAAAGGTACGATTATCTGCAATTCTGAGTTTTAGCTGCATAATACCAATCTTGTTTATTCTGATATATAGGAGTCACGCATAATCTGCCCCTTCTTCGTGATGTCATATCTCATCCTCGATTCCAAAAGGGTGCTTTATCTACAAAATTTTTAGCAGAAGAATACCCCAAAGGTTTCAAAGGCCACAAACTCACTTCGCAAACACTCTCGCAACTCCTTTCCGTTTCATCCGTTCTCCATCATAAACGACAAGTCCGTGATCGTACATTCTTAAATCTCCCTTCTTCTTCCCTTACCCCACCATCAACCACGTCTGAATCTGAATTCTTCCTTACCGTCTCCCCATCCTACCTTAAACCATCTGTCGACGATCCCCCAAAACAAAGCCACCATGTTAAATTGCGTGTTCAACAAAAAGAAAACGGAAAAGAAGAGTATTTTGTCAGCGTCAATGATGGCAAATTCGAAAAGGTTGAAATCGATTGGCCGGTTGAAAATGCTTTGGTACAAGCATGGATCGGTGATGTCGAAAAGAATCTGGAAAATGAAATGGTCTTGCAATATGTTGAAGACATTAGTCTTGGATTGAGAATGCAACATTACGGTACCAAGGTAAGCGGTTTTGCCGTACTTTCCTACTGTTTTACATTCGAGGTCAATACTAATCCCACCATGTCGTAAAGTTTGACGTCAAAATCCTGACCCCCGAGCAACAAAGATTATCAAAATACATTATTGAAAAACCTCCGCAAGATTTGACGAAATTCCTGTTATCTCCTATGCCTGGTTCCGTCGTATCTATCAGCGTGAAACCCGGTGACACGGTTCGTTATCCTGTCTTTTTTACTTACTCCTAATAGGACGCGTTTGCTGAGACGAACACTAACGATGATTACGTCTACAGGTTGCTGAAGGAACTGAACTTGCTGTTGTCGAAGCTATGAAAATGCAAAACGTATTAAAAGCTCCTAAAGCTGGTGTCGTGAAGAAAGTGTTGGTCCAAGCCGGTAACAGCGTTGCCGCCGATGAAGTGATTTTAGAGTTTGAAGACGAGAAGAAGCCAAACAACAATAACGGAAAAGACAAGAAGTAAGAGCTTATAATAAGTTACGTATAAAGCCGTAAGAATATAAAGGAAATACGTGGAGTAGAAGAGTTGATAAATTGTTTTGCATTTGCATAGATTTTGTTTCTTTTTTGCAGTTTTTGTATCCTCACCCTCCGCTCCAAATTAGAGTAGACTAGTCATTTCATCTGATGGCTATTGTATAACACAATTTTTTTAGTACTTGTTATTTGTTATCTCTGTGTTTCTTAATATCTTGAAGTTTTTTGTAGAACATGCATTAGAGTATTTTCTTTTCTTTGAAATATGAATAAAAATTGATGATCTTTCAGTTGAATCTGTACGAAACCGAATAACAAACGCACCACAGAATTTTAAAAACCGTTGAAAGCGGTCAAGTTATACTCTTGATTACTCCCAATCAAGAAGTTTACACAGGATTGTACAAGACGAAGAAAAAGTTTTTTTAAAATGAATCAATAACAAACAATATGAGATACAGAGAATACTAGTAAAATCTCTAGTCGCAAAACTTACGACATACAAATGATCTCAAAACAACAAAATCAATATAGAATCACAATGAATATAAACATGAAACAAAGAAAAGTAATCTAACACTTATCTACCACAATTGTAAACAAGTATAATACTATTTTCCACCAAATTGTTTGAATATTACGATTTAATAACTGTATCCACCGTACCCTCTGCCTCTACCACCGCGCCCGCCTCTTCCGTTTCCACGTCCACCATATCCACGACCTCGACCTCGCCCTCGATAGGGTCTTCTGTAACCTCTTCCGCCGCGGTAATTTCCTTGTCGCCCATCGTTTCCGTTACCGTCTTCATCTTCGTATTCGTCATCATCGTATTCTCCGTCATCGTTTTGAGAGAGTTGGTGGAAAGATGAAGATTGAGGAGCATTAGATTTGCCCAAGAGTGATAACAACTCTTGCGTCATGTTTGATGCCGAAGTGGATTGACTTTGAGTAGCTGAGGAGCCACTAGTACCTTCATTACCACCGTTTGTCATTCCAAGTAACATTTTGATATCTGAGGTGGGAGAAATTTTCTTGCCGGGCTCAGATTGGTCGTTTCCGACTTTAAGCACATTTTTCAACTGGTTGGTCATTTGATTTAAATCCATACTCGGGGCGGTGGATTTAGATGAGGATGAGGAAGACGGTCTAGATGGTTTAGAGTTTTGATGTTTTTTACTTTGAACCCAAGAGGCTGGCGGTGGCGGGAGTTTGGAATTTGAGGGCGGTTGAACCGGAGGTTGAGAAGAGTTTTGGGTTGTAGCTGATAGTGAAACCGAAGATGATGAAACTGATGTATGAACGGATCCGCCAAGGGCAGGTTTCGGAATTTGAGGAGCTTTACTTGTATGAACATGCGGTCGTTTAATAGTCTTCACAGCGGTGTGGGAGGATGTTGCAATCATGGCAGACTTTGACTTTGATCTTGATGTGGAGTAACTTGATGATGAGTACGACGCGGAAGCATTGACAGATGACGCTGAACCAGCAGAGCGGAACGGCGGGAACCCTTGGGTAGCTGTGCCGATGTATTTTTCTACTTTGGATTGCTTAGCCCCACCATTCGATTGCGCCTCATACGGAGGTTGAGGAGTCGTAAGATTGAGTACACTGGATTTGTGAACCGTCATTCCTCGGTACAATGAACAGCTATATCCAGTTTCATTATTTGATGTTAACGCTTATTTTAAATCTCGAACAAAACATAAATTAAATACTCACCGGTCGTTCAATGAAGTTCCACCCATGAAAGACTGGTCAAATAACACTTCAATATCATCCTTCTGTAACCCTATGCAGGTACCTTTGGCGGCGAAAGGAACATTTCCGGCATCATTGACATATATAACTCTATCACCCAATTCAAACGCTTGATGAGACAATCGAGTTTCGGAATGGGATGGTTTTAGAAGAATCTGTATATGATACAACACAAGAAGGTTTAATCCAAGAAGAAACTAGAATGAACAATTCAATGTAGAACATACCTGAGCCGGCACACTTTTGATAACAACCGGTTTAAACTCTCTTTGACTTAGCATCTCTTGTCTTGCATCCACGGCTTTTTCGATATTTTGAATACATTCTTTCGATAAACAATTCACATCTATCGGAACTCTTTCAAATTCTTTAACCCCGACCACTTTCTTTAGCCATTCCCTGATTTCTTGCATTTTATCGCCAGCCACTTCGGCTGGGAAAAAATCGGTATCCTTGTGGAAATCAGTGGATATTCGTTTTTCAAGACCGAGGAAGACTTCTGGGAAAGATGCCTGGCAACAGTTCAACCATCAAAGTTAGAATACATCCAAATACTAATTGTCGCAAATAGCTAACGGGTAAGTAGGTAATAACGAACCTTGTAACTTCTGACCAACTCCATTGCTTTCTTGCTATACTCCCAACCGAAATCATTCTTCCGAGTGTAGCCCAAAACTTTCTGCCGCCGAGAATCAAACTTCAAGTTCAACCCTAAATTCAATCGTTGATCGTTCGTTTTGCTCACAACGTGTAGCGAACTAGCTACTTTGGCTAAAACAATTCCAGGAATTCCCAACTTTTTCGCTACAACATAAGAAGGATAATATTCTTCTTGTCTTTCTGATTCTCTGATGACATTTTTCGTGAACAAAAGATCGGAGTTTGGATCTGCATCGGAAGACGATGGGGTCGATGTTGATGAAGAAACAAGGAGGCGGACGGTGAGGGATCGGTCATTGTGATCTGTAATCTGGCCAGGACAGCCATAATTAAATTGGCCGAGGAAAAATATTCGAGTACCAAGTGGATATTCTTCTTTTATCGGTGGGGGCGGTTTCTCCATGTATCGAGGATCTTCGGTTTCTACCTTCTCGACTACACTTTGTAAAGCGATAGGTGTTTCTTGCCCTTGCTTGGCAAATTGTTTGACTAGTGCTCCGTTGTTCAATCTTTTCATTCCTTCCAACACAGCAACACCTAAGATGATTTCTATCGGTCCAGTAATAACAGCGAATCTCTTTGAATACTCATATTCTATTCGTTCCGCATGTTCACCCCATTTATCCATCTCTTCTGGGGCGTTCGGCCGCTTTATAATCTTTTTGACTCCATTGACATTGGTAAGATAATACTTGAAATGCTCATCGGACACGTATCGCACTAAACCTTCATTGAGGTACGGATAGTTCACATATATTTTTCGACCCAAAAATCTCGTGGCGACGGTTTCGGTCTTGGAAAGATTTTCGGTATCGAATCGTGTGTTTAAGGAAACGACGATTGTCTCATTTTTGGAATCCACATTGAATACATTAACGCCATGTAAACCAAGGGAAGATGTGTGGGGGATTGTATGAAGGGTGGGAAAACCGGGTAAAAGATGAACACCAAGTCGGACGCCATCGCACAGACCTTTGTTAAATGACAAATCGGTAGATAGGACGGGAAGGTTATAGTCGGAGATTTTGCAGCAACAGCGGAGGATATCTAAAAATAATAATTTCATTTTAGTTATAAAGTAAACGAGCCCGGGAATGAAGGACCAGATATCGTGGGATCAACAAATTAAATCGAAAATATCAGCAGATAGCCAATACGAACCTGGGAATACTCCGGGTAACGAACTAGGATAAGTGTACGGTTCAGAATCATTGTAATTAAAGATAGCGCTAGGGCCATTTGTATTTCGGGTCCTTTCGTCTTTTGTCAATCTGCTCTCTCGATCTTTAAAGTTGCGTGGTAGAAAGAAAAGGCGGTCGTGGTTGGTCTCAAAATTGAAATGATATGTTTGATATTAAATCGAAGGAAACATACCATGCATAGCTTTTAATAATCTTTCTTCGTTGATAAACGGAATCTTAACAACAGCTTCCCAATCATTTTTCTTCCCATTCATGTCTAACTCAAAGTCTTGAGGATAGAAGTCAATAATTGGCGATGTATAGTTCGACATCAGGTCACGATATATAGCTGGCAACAAAGTTTTAGAAGCTTCTGGGAGGACAGCCATGAGTTGCTCGAATGGACGGAAAGGAGTGCCGAGGTTAAAAGTGAGGTTAAAGTCTGTGATGGCGTTCAGGTCTAAAACGACAAAAGTTAAAATTGATAAAGTGAACATCTTTTGAAAAACATTATATAAGAAGGCGAAAAGAGGAGATACAAACCGGAAATTTTAGGTGCGTAATGATAAGGATAGTACCATCCCCAACTGCAAACCCCGTTGTAATAATAATACAACACCCACTGTAATCCCTGAACATACTTGAACACGAGCAACCTGACATCTTCGCCCCCATTTCCTTGCCCTTGATCATCGTCTATGTATTCGATCCCCAATTTTTCTTTATAATAACCTTTTTTCCACTCTTTGTGCTCCCGATCCAGCACTTTTCTTTTCTCTTCTTCTTTATCCACTAACGCAACACTTTCATCAATGACTTCCGCCTGATGGTACCGTTTGAATATTCTAGCCCTGGCATCACTTGATTCTTCGTCTGAGGTATCATCGTCCTCGTCAAATTTAATGTACAAATGATAATCGGAATCCAATGCCGTGCGGTTACACGACAGACCTAGTTCATGTGCGATGGTTTCAATAAAATGCCGATCTTTGGCTGGGAGGGAAGGATCAAAGTGATATGTTGATGAAGGACGCTCTAAGATGAACCTTTCAATTTCAAGAAGGAGTTCCTTTTGCTTAGGAGTAAGCACTGAGTGTGATGCCGTTAATGAAGCACGTCTGGAATTAGCCCGTAAAGCGAGTGAATATTGTGAATTTGTAACATACCGATAGGGCCTCTGAGACTGGCATTCTTTTTCTGGTTTTTTCCGTTGCCTTTTCGATCATGGTGACCATGGCCACGTCCATTCGCATCAACGCCATTGGCCTTCTTAGCATTCAACCAGGCGACATCCCCAATCTCACCCTCAAAAGATTCTCTCTCAATTAAGACTAACTCGTTAAAAACGGCTTCGCACTTGGCAAGATCCAATTTGCCCCCATTATTAATGTAACCTATCGAACGCGAATTAACATTTTGTAGACTGTCTTTGAAGATAAAATCGAGATGTGCATACCTAACTTTGGGAGTACTCTCTTGTAAACGCCAAACAAAGTCGCTAAGGCACCTTCATTGATATGCAGATTCGGTAAATTCGGCAAGAAATCGTTACCAACAAATAAACTCAATAGTATGAAATCATCTATAACTCTTTCTAAATTGTAATCAATGGAAGGCGGCAAGCTGGGTTTCAGTGAAGAAAACTCGAGGTCGAGGTATTCGCGAAACAATGACAAATGCATCAGGTAGAAGTTCTGAGCATCCAGGGATGCCGGACTAAAAAAGGGGGAACATGACGAGGGGTGAATAAACGTCAATGTAAAAAAGCCTTAATCAACAACAAAAAGCAAGAGACCAACCCTTTCTTCCTTTTTGGACCGAATGTAACTTCTTCTCTCAGTAACGAAAAATGAGGTTCATGGGTGACTAAACCAAGCATAATTAAATCGGCATCAAGACCGTATAAACAGTGTCGCAAATTAGGTTCGTATTCTGGTTGTGCTTTGGCGAGACGAATATACTCCATAATTTTGTGCTCTCCTTCTCCTGGTGTCTGTGAATTATAAGATTTATTGATACCGTCAATAATTGAGCAAGGAAGTAGATTATAACCAGACAGACCTCAGGTCCGGATAACACGACGTCAACGTGTCGCCAATTTGCGTCTTCAGTTACTTTCTTGCTGATAAAGTACTTCAAGTGATTACTCAATTTTGTCATGAATTCCGTACCTGTAAATTCAGCCATCTAATTAATATTCATGAAATCAAGTAATTCTTAAATCTTTCCTATCGTTGAAGAAGAGAAAGGAGCTTCATCGCAGTTGGATATCATTACGTACCAGGGGTGATACAATTACTATCAAACGCTTCTTGCTCCGGTAACTCCTCTCCCTTATCTTGAGCCTTCTTTCTCCTATCTGCAGCATCTTTGGCAGTTCTAAATCTTCTAGCTCTTTGCTGATTCATTTTAGCTCTCGGGGCGACGCCATCGATCGCGAGAAAGAACAATTTCTTGGGTTTAATCTTGTTGAATAAATGATCAATGTAATTGAAGATAGAAATAAACATTTGTTCTTCCGTTAATCGAAAGTGGACATCGTCATCGTTAGGATGTGAACAGTTGTGGATGATGCCGTTCATATCAAGATATAAGTTGTCTAATATGAGGGTTGATACAGCAAGGGTGTTAGATATGTTGTCCACGAAAATGGTTTAGGATGGTCCCATCCTTATAAATCCAGATAAACCAATAGGGATGAAGAATTAAATCAGATAGTAACCGAATTCGGGGATTCTATTCTCCGTAATCAACTGACTGCACATTGGATAGCGTTCGCTGATGTATTTAAGGTAGGATTGCGTTAGCGATGAGGAGAACCACACAAACAGTTACAAGAAAGTACCTGATCCATCTAAAAAACTTTGGGATCCCCATGATGAAGAGAAAGAGGATGGTATACGGTGAAAGTTTCTCTATTTATCAGAGTGGATATGGGGAGTGGTTTTATTTGTTTACTCTGCTCGATGACTGAATTAAGGGAATACGAACATGAGTCACGAGCACCAATTGTCATTGCGGGAAGAGAGAAAAGTATATTGACGATAGAATCATGTAGTAGCTACTATACAATATGACGACGATGATGACGACGATGTGAAATAAATATATTATTTTTCTATATCTATATCTTTATTCCCTTCCCTCTTTGCTGTCGCTCATTTCATCCAATCTTCGCTGGAATATCCGCGATTGCTCTCCTTTCCCCATCTCTCGCAACACCAAGACCAATCCTTCCAACACTTTTTTCGTCAATTTCTCCTTTTCTCCTTCCACAATCTCGCCCGACTTATACGTCTTTTCGGCTCTCTGTGCACCAATACCCAGAATGTCCAAACTCCGTCGAAAATATGTTTCTGAGGAGACGTACTCTTGATTCAAGTAACATGAATACCCCAAATGGTAATACGATGACGCATGAATAATTTGCGTGGTAGTGTTTGGGCCATTGTCGAATAGAGAGCATACTTTGTATTGCATGGTTTATCGGAAGCGGTTTAATCGATGCATCAAGTTGAGCGGCACTAGAGTTAGATCAGGCAGCTGATTGAATTGACTGCAATAAATGTAAAAATTATATGCTTACGTTGTGATTGTATTTGTATAGACTTTGGTGATATCCTTCTTGCGCTCATTGATCTCTAAAGAATTGATCAAGGAATTAGAAACGACGAGGGCCAAGGCGGGCAGCCAGGCAACGTGATTGACTAACCCGCCTGCAATCGACTGAATTTTGAACGAGAACCGTAAAACAATCCATAAGTTCATATGAGAGATGATATATCAATTTATAATACTGCAAATGTGACAGTGTAACTATCTTACATTAAATAATTTAGATGGCATAAATAATTCATGCTTCACTTCCTCACTTTAACATCCAACCACAATTCAACTTCCCGCTGCAGCACTCTTTCCAATTCTTTCTTAGCATGCTGTGTGACTTCCTTGATTACTGCACCACCTTTACCAACCACGATCTTCTCTAATGACGGCTTAGACACGTATAAATTTTGTACGATTTTCACTTTACTCTTCCTGTCTGCGACTCCTCTCTCTGCCAGTCCTGTCGATTCTCGTTGTTCTTCAGCCTGGTCTTTAACGGCGCCATCTTGCTTTTGCTCAATCCAGCCAACATTCTCTTGCTTAATACTATACGGAATGTAACCCCATAATTTCTCGAATATCGCCTCCCGGATGTACTGTTCAACTAAAGCTAACTCAGGGATATCATGACGTTGGGCAGGTGGATATAGAAATGGCGACGGATATGTGTGACGATACAGATGATCCTGAATATAGAAAAAGAGATAAAATCAATTAACATTTGGTAATATGGAAAATACGAACGGATGAAAAGAAAATTTTTGTGTTACCTTGACGACATCGACCCCCCAACCTTCTTTTGCTGAGCAAAAAACGACTTTCTCCACACTTCCGTACTTCTGTGTATACGTCTCCACTAACCCTTCAGCCAATTCTTTCAGTCCCACGCTTTCTCCATCGTTGCTTTCTCTCTTGCCCCCTTGGTACCTTATGCCAAAATTTTCCAACATGTTCCTGGACCTGACATGAATTTTTGAATCTCCATAACCGGCCATCCCAGATTGTATTAAACTCAGAATTTCCGAAGATCTGTTAAACTCGGCTTTAGAGGAATGTTTACACTGATTGAAGATCTCGTCGACTTTATTAAATATCAACATCGCCGGGACTTTCATCTGATCTGCGAATTTAGCGAGTCTGGAAAACATGTATTCTTCGACTGGTGTATTTGATTTCGAAAGTAACTTAGGAGTATCAAGCAGTATAAGCACTATATCGGGTTGAGTGAGAAAGGGTGTTAATAACAATGGAGGGACGACGATGGAAACTTTAAAAAGGTAAACACAAGTTACGTACAATAATCAGCAGAATTCAGTGCCTGCCACGAAGAGGTCAAAACTTCACGTTGGACTCTAATAGAGATGTCAGAGTAAGCCAAACATCGAAAGGAGGATTGAGCGAACAGGAAAGAATCAAGTAAAAGTTAGATGATGTCGTGCGCGGATCTGAAGGAAAGAACGGGTTCCCGACGAAAGCAAAATGAGTCCATACTTCAATCTATTCTCCATTGTAACAATACCGGGAGTATCATAAAATACAATTTGATAGTTATTTTGATCTTTCTTTTCTTCTACGGAATGATCAGAGGAAGATGTCCGTTGTTTCGCCAAATCGGTCAATACACCCGAGATGCGTTCTCGGGTGGTTTGAGCTTTTGAACTGACTATCGAAACCTAATAAAATACCCAGCCATAAGAGATGTAGAAAATTTTGAATCAATGATTGAAGCGGCATCAAATTGTACCTTCTCTCCCACTAACGAATTAACTAAACTTGACTTTCCCGCATTCGCCGCACCCAAGACAGCGACTTTCAGAAGTCTCGAATTTTCAAATTTGGGAATCGATTCCGGCGGCAGATTAGGGGCAAGTGATTTAAGGGGATCTGTTATTTAAAGTTTTATGACCATTGTGAGTGATTGCTCGGAATGAAAGATCAAATGAAGAAGTACTCCAACTCAAAATAAATGAGTTAACCTACCAGCAGCCCCAACCTTCTTAGGTAACAGATTCCTCCATCGTAAATTCTCTATACCAGATAATTCATTTCTACTTTTCTCATTAATAACATTCGAAACACGTTCTGTTCCATTTTGAACTTGATTTTGACTTCTAAGGGTACCTTGGTCCTTTGAATCATTTGACCGTAACTTTAACTTGGACGACACGGGATCACCAGATAACGTTTTACCTTTTCGCTTAGCGCGGGATATAATGGACGTTCTGATTTGATTTTGAGTTTGGAGTATCTGAAATCGGGATCGTAGTGTGGTATGGAGTAGCGGAGAGGCGGTAGGTAATGGCGAGCTTGAATAGCACGAAAGGGGAAATGGTTTCCTATAACATGATTGACATATACGTATTGTCATATTAATCTGAGTTTAGGGTCACAAATTTGACGATGGTTAGGATATTCTGAAGATAGTCTTAAAGTTTCGTATTGGCGATTGCAGGTCGGGCCATCTTGTTTACATGCTAATCACGCGTTCGGTTCCACAACGTCACCAAAGAGCAATACTATACGATATACTGCAGAGCTGCGACTATGCGACATTCACTCGGTTTCAAAAGCGATACTTTACAATATACGACAGAGATACGACATTCAGTCATTATCGACAACGATGGTATATTTGTCAATTCAATTGGTTTATTTTATAATAACTGTCCATCTCCAATATTAACAATCATATTAAACGACCATACAAATCAAGATCCACGGACAATCTTCGATCTACACCTGTTCATACTTTAACCAAGGATCTGACCCACTTTTCGGCATTATTATCTCTTTTCCTTCAGTAGACGCATTTAAATCAGTCGGAAAAGGCACAGTGGTCCCTTCTGGGAACAGTTTCCCCCTCTGCCATTTTTTCAAACTATCTTGAACCCGCACAAATTGGCTATCGTGTCCCGGTACAGCTCCTTTCACGTATATAACATTCGCTTCGGTATCAACTTTGTAGACTAATAGATTTTGAGTCGTTATCGGTTTGCCACCCATCCTTCCAGGCATTTTCTTATTTTTGAATACACGGCCAGGGTCCTAGCAAATTCAGGCAAGGTGTTAAAGTGCTGTAAATAGGGCGACGGAAAAATGACAATGTTACCTGACATTGACCAGTTGAACCCAACGATCTGTGGACGATAGAAACACCATGAGTAGCTGGCTGACCCTTGAACCCCCATCTTTTCATCACACCTTGAAAACCTTTTCCGACTGATGGAGCCGTAACGTCAACATATTGTCCCGGAACGAAATGTGAGGCTCGAATTTCGGTACCTGAGATTCCGTTATGATATGTTAGCGTGTCTGGCAATAATCTTGCAATCGTATATTTCTCCACCAGATAACTTGACTCTGACGCAAAGTTTCCAATAAGAAAGGCAGGGGATACATGGAACTAACCAGGTGGTAGCAGAGCATCCTCCGTCACTCTAAACTCTCCAAGCTTTGCCTTTGTTTCCACACCAAATTTCGCACAATGACCAACAACGGTTGCACCTGCTCTATGAGGTTTACGAACTCCAGATCCGAGTTGTAAAGATGTGTAACCGTCTGTTTCTTTTGTTTTCGCTTGAACTACTTTCACATTATCGAGCTGTAGACATTCCAAATCATTTCACGTTAGATTCATATATCACACACAATCGATACAATTGTAACCCTATTGCAATACGCGATAAACGTATTTTCTTGGGTATATCGACTGAAAATTGACTAACTTAAAGAAATTCAGTCAAATACGTACCTGTAAAATAGTGACAGGTATTCTAACACCCCATTCATCCCATAACGCTGACATCCCCTTTTTGATAGCAATTACTCCCGTTCGTCGACTTGTGGGTGTATAATCTGCCGGAGTTGCCGGGGATCCTGGTATTAACTTTGACGGATTTTCATTGGAGGCAGAGGGAACGGTGGCAGCTTGCGATGAAGTCGATGAAGTTGAAATTGTCTTTCGAGAAGTATGAATTGCGATGGAGATAGAAGAGTTTATTAATCTGGAGAAATGACTTATTGATGGGGTAAAGCTTGTGATGCTTCGTAACATTGTGACGTAAATAGTACCGGTTCATGCAATCCGTACTGTTAACAGCATCAAGGTGATGGAGTTTGGCGCGCACACGTGACTGTTGCTATCCCCAATTTTGGCATTCTTATTACTGACAGCACTGTTCAAATTCTGCTCTTTGCGTACCAATATTGGGAATTAAAATCTTTATGTGTGATTTTTACTTATTAAAAATGAATACAATACATATTCTATACTGCCATAGAAAATGGTGCGATTGATGCCAATTGGCGCCAAAGGAAAAATCTCTCGTCAGTTGGTTTCATTGCACTGAACAGACTTGTGAAATAAACCTTACAATGAATATATGACGTTGGGTCATCAAACGTCCAAATGATGCAGAATGCAGATAATAGATGTTGAATGTTTGCGCTGTGATGAGATGTATCGATTGTTGTGAATCGAAACGCGATTCTCGTTTACCGCCTTCTGCTGGCCGATATGTCAGCATTCCTGGTACCATCACTGCCGTACACTCCGCAGACTAGGTTTGCATCATCTCTATAACATCTTCGGCCCTCATCATCTGTTCCGATTAGGTAGTGCTGTGTAAAAGTCGCATCCATGGAGCCAGGACGATTAAAAAAACGGCCTTCTGGTGAGAAATCCAACATTTTCAGATATCAACTGTCATTTTCTTCGCTGCTAATCTTAAATCCCCCTACTCCGCATCTATCATAACCCAGCCAATACGCTGAGATCGGTATCTCCCGATTCTACAATAGCAACAGAAACGACCCCGCTCACGTCCACTTCCGTCCCTTCTTCGGGTTCTCGTTCGCAACCTACGATAAAACACCCGCGCTTCATTTTCTTGCAGTTATTATCATGGACATTCCTTCTTACCATCGTCATAAAAGCGCTCACGCAAGACCCTGAAATATCGCTATACACTTTCCACCCTGTGTTTATGACGCTGACCGTCTTTTTCACTCTCCAATCTGTATCGCTGCTGCAATTTAAAGTTCCTTCTGAGATGTCTGGATCTGGCAATAGCGGAAGCAAGAAAGCGACGCAACGGCACTATACCATGCAGCTCTTTTCCTTTGTCACTTTTATCCTTGGATTCCTGGCCATCTTCCTTACGAAGCAAACCTATTCAGAGTCTCACTTCGCTTCAACGCACTCCATCCTCGGTCTCTCAGTACTTGTACTCTTTTTAATTCAAGTTGGATTTGGTATTGCAATGTACTTTTTCCCTGTTAAAGTATTCAAGTCGCATACGAACGCGAGGAAATGGTATAAAGCGCATAGAAGTGCTGGCTATGTAGGATTAGCAGCATTTTTAGTCACACTTGGATACGGGGTGGACTATTTAGCAACCGGCCGAGAGTTGAAAATTGTTATGTGGGTGGTTATAGGTGTCAGCGGTTTGGGTACTCTTGTCGGCGGTAAACTTAATTGAATCTTCGAGTGCGATACGATAAGCACATTGATTAAACGATAGAGAAATTCTAATGAAATAAAAAGACTGCATCAAAAACTGAATTGGGAGCTTGACAATTATTAATACATGATGAACTTCAATCTCAAACTATGGTTTGAGATGGGGTGGACCAATAGCTAGGCCTCTCACTGCGATGTGGCAACGTTGGCGATCGATTTTTGAATGCCTTCAGATCTGTAGCTTTATAAGGGAATGACTCGAAAATTCCACGCAGGCCGTAAAATCTCATTTGATATACCCGACCTTCGCATGAAATCGCTTGTGTTTCCAGGCAAAATGCACAGTACTCGATCGAATGGAAGAGTTACTTCGGTGTATGATTTTACTCAGTATAACGCAGCTACCATGACGGTATCTTATGAAATGCTAGATTATTACAGGATGCGTAATTGCGGATAAGTCAGCGAACAAACTTCCTTTAGGTCAAAGCTCTTATATAAGTTGATGAGCAGGAATCATCAATCGGATGTCGTATAGTGGTTAGTACTTCACGTTGTGGCCGTGACAACCCTGGTTCGAATCCAGGCATCCGAATTTTTGAATTCTTTTATTATCCCTGATTGGGTGGTATCCTGGTATTTACAGCATTACTGATTGTATCACTTATTTATATGATTTATAGTTTTCTCTGTTCTCATTATTCTCCTCTGATTGTTATTAGAAGTAAATCATCATACATCCACTGGATGGCGGGATGGATATAATTGCAAAGCCTGTATCACCTGAATTGTCGTTTGATGGAGTATGTTTCATTGATTAAACTTGATAAACTATGAGCAATTCGTAAGTTATATAGCACGAAATCAACCAAGGACTCGGTCAATTATTAGATTCTCAAGGCAGAAGTTCAAATCGTCCATCCAAGCTACACTGGCCTTGCATTTCAATCATTTACAACAGCTAAAACAAAAGCTTCCATATCTAATCCAATGTCCCGATGGCAGAATGTGCGCTCTGTCACTCCCTCCATTCCTCATTTTACTGTAAATCCTGTTTGAACCAAGGGTAAATTGGCATCGTCGTTTTCGGCTGTACCTCTCTGAGGACATAGACTGATACTGAATCTGCTTGGACATTCAATTTATCTTTTAGGCTTCAATCATATGTACAACAGCATTCTAATCTGTCTTCAACAAAAATAAAGTATGTTGATAAAGTGGAAAAAGTGTTGGGCGGGGACTTGAGTTCCAGTGACGTTGACAGTCGAAGTGTTGGGCTCAACGGTCGTAAAAATGAGAAGGAGATGAACAGTTTATATACATTTTTAGTGCAGAGGGATTCGAAGACATTAAAAGTCCAAGAGCTGGAAGACATTTTGAGAAATCAGAAACTGGAATTGCAGAAAGGTACGGAGCTCAAGTCTGCTTTCGTTCTTCAATTGAGATTCAATATTTCCTTCTTCATTTATATGCCTATTGACTGTCGCTTTGGAATTCTTTACTGTGGACACAGAAAGAGACCGTATTCTCTCACTTCGGCATACTATTCAGAGCAAACGAAAGTCGATGTCTTCAGTTAAACCGACTTTTGATCTCGAGAGTGCAACACTTTCCAAAAACTTGGACAACAGTATATCAGAATTACAACACAAATTGGGACAATTGAACACTGCTGTCACAACTGCGAGAAAAGTTTTGGTGAAAGAGTTGTGCAAGGTTTTCAATTTGCGAGCAATGGAAAAGGTTGTAAATGGCAATGATGACGGAAAGTTAGCTAAAGACAAATCCAAAAGGAATAATAATCAAAATGATAAGAGAATTGAAGAGGATGCCAAAGGAAAAGTGGAATTGGAATATTATATCCAGAATGTGACTATCCCGAGCAATGGGGACTATCTCAGTAAGGAGCCGTTCTTTTTAATCTCTTCCCGTTAGGGATCTTCTATCAATCATACTGACAGATTAGTGATTACTATCGCAATAGATTATCCTCAAGAAAAATTAAATGCCGCTATTGGATATGCTGTACATATGTTGAACCTGTTGGCACTGTATTTAGGAATCCATCTACCGTTTCAATTAATTTATTTAGGTTCAAAATCCTATGCGAAAATCAATTATGCTAAAAGTATTGGTGATCCAAACAGGTAAATTTTGATATTTCACCCCATTTGTATGATGTACAATGCCGTTCTGACTCTTTTCATTCCCATATGCTCCTTTAAAAAAAGTCAATTTCCGCTGTACCTAACTGAAGATAACTTTGAATCTTTCTTATTCGCTCTAGCGATGTTAAACTACAATGTTGCTTATCTATGTCATACTCAGGGAATCGAAATCCCTCTCCAGAAGACTCCTCAAACTCTAGCCAATTTGATGTCTATATGTAAAGCGACAGAATTAGGACGTTATTCCGATTTATCTCCCCCGCCGCATTCCTTCACATCTCCGTTTGATATGAAAGCGCCTTTCCCGCAAATTGATCTTAATCTTCCCCTCACCCATCCCGCCAAATTCAACTTACCATTTCGAAAATTACTGAAAACAATGACAAAGTTGCATAATCGACATCATTACTACAGTGATATGGGTTTCGGGATGATTCATCATCCTCGTGTAAGATTATCAGATAACAATAATAACGACGTAGCCATCAACGTAAATATGATCGAGTCTATTCAAATGGGGCAATCCGGAAAATTGTCCGAATCAATGAAACGAGCTGTAACGAGTACTGATTCTCCAAAGTCAAACGACGCTGACGCCGGCAAAGCTCAATCCAACCCAACATCTATTTCAGGTTCAATACCTAATCTAACGTCCTCGCCAAAAACCCACTTTTCAATGTCCGATCATCTTCAGGCGCAGCGAGCAGACCTCAATCAAAGCCCCCTCTCAAATTCAGTAAACCTTGATACAGTGTTCACCTTAGTTTACCCGTTTGATCTTTTGAATTCATCCTCGTCCGATTCTGATTCCGACAGTGACGATTCGAACTCCGAAACGCATTCTAGAATGAAAATAAGTGACGAGCGCTCAGATTCAGACGAGTATATCAATGATCATGACGTATCTGATTTGATAACAGATTTTCAAAAGCTAGGGGAAAAAGAATACGAAAGAGTTGAAGTACCAGAGTTGCCTATAGTGGGTGAGAATCTCACAGACGAAATTCAACCGTCCTCTTCTTCACATCCGTCTTCATCCGAATCACCGCCTATAAACGCTTCAAAATCTTTTGGCTCGAATTCACTAAACGATGTCTCTGGAATCATTGAACAAGCAGAAGCTGGAATAGCAGCTAGTACCATGTTACTTCGTAAACCTAGCACTCAGACTCCCACCAAGAAAGACGATTGGGATTTCATCAATAGACCAGCACATCAAGTTGGAACCTACACGAAATCATCTTCATCTACTTCTTCGCACTTTCAACAGCGTATTCCTATCCCCCTCTCGTTGCCTAACTTTCAGGATTTCCAATCAAATTTGTCGAATTCATTGTCATCGGCTACTAACGTTGTTACTAAAACAGGAGTCAATTTAGTAGCAAGCTTGAAGGATCGTGTCAATGTAGGAGTCGGTGGAGTAAATGTTGACAGCGTCGTGAAAGGTGTGTTGAGTGGATGGGGTTCTGGAAGTGGTAGCTGGAGTGGAAGTGAAGGAAGGTCGAGAAGCGGAAGTACAACTGAAAGTGTCTCTGGTGGGGCGAGTATAAAAGAGAGAGATAGTAAACCGGGAGAATCAGTGGCAGGCCCCTCGAGGGAAAGGAGGCGCCAATGAGTGCACAATGTGTATTAACAAAGTCTTGGATGTAAAATAGCAAAAATTAATGTAATCATTACTTGTACTAGTGTCTAAAATCGTTCGCTAAATTCCTATTATTTGGAACTAGCAGCATTCGCCGATCATTGACAATATATGAATTGTATCGAAAGAACATACATAATAAATATATTTACAATTTCTTCCTCTTACCACGCAGAACAACGACCTAACCTTGTATAACGAACATTCCATCAAAACTATTCCCTTCGTTTTGTTCCACTCCTCCCTTCATTCTCCTAAAATAAGGTGCATTCAATCGGCCCCATCTATTCTCACTCAACATTAAGCCATCTTTTGTGAACTTCTCTCCAGCGACTGCATGGTCTTCAATATTCTCTATACCAAACAATTCATTCAACACATTCGCTAACCGGATACCACTCATCAGAACGAGTTTGTCAACTAATTCTTGATTCTTTTCGAAATATTCAAGAGCTAGATCATCTGTTGATGTACGGTTGTAGGAGTGCCAAACCGAAGCACAGTTTACTTGGCCGATTGTCGCTGCCCAATCTTCATTGACAGGCAATAGTAGATGTGTGAGTAACTAGTTCACGCAGAATCAGTAATAGGAAATGCACTGGATACCTTCAGGACAAACGTCGACTTCACGAATTGACCCATTAGAATTGATTTGGAGTTTTGAAGAACATTTAGTCCACTCCTGCAATGATCAGTTTGATTTGTCAGTTGTGACCATCCATCCGAAAAGAAAGAATAGACCTCGACTCTTCCGATCTTACCAAGGCTTCATCTTTCAACTCTTTATGTAACTTCGTGTTCAAATATTGAACGTACTCTTGCCGATTGTTTCCAAAGGTTTCTTTGATTCGTTTCTGAGGAGCGTATTTGTTATTACATGGCATGCTACCTGAGGGAGCGACAGAGACTGAAAATTTACCTCCAACATTAAAGAATCCCAAATAAAATGTAAATTAGTTCGTCTTCCATCAAAATATGCAGGTGCTGAGTTACCGCCACGATCCTTTCCGGAGACTTGATAGAGAGAATAAAAGATACGATCAGCAACACTCTATGCAGATGGTTCACAAAATGGGATTTAGATTCGTACCGTGAAGAGGCTATTGAAAAATATTAACAATAGTGGTTAGCGCATTGATTTTACTCGTGGGAGGACATTCCCGACTCGGACTCACTATGACATAGAGGAAGTAGTACATTACCTGATGGATATCGCCGACTATAAGAGTCCGACAATCGATACTGATTAGTGAATGCCAAAAGAGTACAGGGTATACAACTAGAGTAAATGCAGCGTACCAAAATGTACTAAAAACTTTAGAGCTTCAGTTCGGCTGATACTTTCTGAAGATTCAGAGACTTGAGAAGCGTAGTCTGTTCTCAGCGACCAAAATTGGGGGGTGAATTTAGTTAACAGAGCACCGAAAAAAGAATGGGCTTATCATGCCGAGTAGTTGCAATACCTTTAATAGCTGAAACCACACATTTGTTGTCAGAACAGTCCCTAGCAGTCTGATAAGAGCACGAATTTGGCGGATCGTCATTTGTGTCGACGTAATGTAACGGCGCTGTATGTTGATACCTGCGCACAAGGCAAGGAGAAACCGAGTCAGAACCCATCTACGATTTTATCATTCTCACTGTTCAACTGGAATTATGCATGCGTGCATCGTGTGCACTCTCGATACACATCAGTTATTATGCAGGAGATAAAATGAAGTGCTTTCTTACTTTCTATTCCTTTTTATCTGGTCTGCCCAACTTGCAATTTTACTGATATCTCCTTCTTCATTGGGTAAGAGCGTTCTGAGACCGGATTCGGCTTCTGGATTGAGAAATTGCTGCGCAATTTGGGCCGTAAGCTGGTGACCTAATAAAACATCTCAAAGTCAGCAAAGAAAGTTGCCAGCGTGATGAATTTGACGAATCTAGACGGCCTCTTCATCTCAGGAAAGTGCTGTGGGACTGAAAGCTCATGCTGACCTTTGTAGCCCCATGGCACTGCGGCCGGGACTATGAACAGCAGTAGAGAGAGTAACAGGAATGCTCGCATGATAAAAGATTCAACTATGTATCCTCGGAAATAAATATGTCTATTTCATCAGAGCGGAGATAACGTTTTCTTCGGCTGATAAGGGACTAGTGAGTTCAAGAGGGAACAATGGCGCTTGTCACGGGTCGAGGCATGTGCTGCAACTGCAGAATTCATTGGCGCAATTCGAGGGAATACAGGGTTTGGTGCTTTGATATCGTATTCCTGGTATTTGGTTTATGGTTACTTTTCTCAGCAGAGGTTCTCGCCTTGATGGTCAATTAAGGTTAAATGGAGATCTGCTTTATGCGTTAGAGTTAGTTATCATGCGCAAAATATATATCTTATTCTACATTGACAATCGCCATTGTGGCAAACACCTTCGCACATCGAATTCAACATTAATTGCTCAATTACATTTACAATAGCATGGTTAATATCGAGCCGATATGTACTCATCAACAAGGGAAAAATCGATAGGGGACAGCGAATTGCTACAACAGTATCTAGGAGACAATAGTCACGCGACTTATCTAAACAAAGAAATTTGTGAAACAGTTCAGATTGCGCCTGCGTCCGACTCGGAATCACCTTCGTTCAGATTGAATTCCAATCTTTTTGCAGCAAATTACAATGCCTGCACCACAAAAGAAGAAAAGTCAATCTACCATGACCGCTGCTAAGCGTAAAAATGCTCAATCCAAGCCAATTCCGATAGCAGTTCACCGAACAAGAATTCTGAAGCCTCCAGCCGCTCCCGTCTCTTCAATTGCACTCACTCCAGCTTCAGTGTTCCCTCCTCTTTTGGCAGTTTCTCGTAATGTCGGCGTCATTGATATCTACAGATGGTGCCCTTCTCACGTCCCGCAAAGCTTAAATAATCTCGCTTCTCGTCAACAGACTAAGAAAAATGGATCTCAGGATTGGATGGTTTCGGGAAAATGGAGCCCCTTGAAGACTCTTACTTCGTCGCACGCTCATCAAATTACTTGCCTGAAGTGGGTTCACCATCCACACGCCGATTCATCCTCACATGATACCTCTGATTCCTCTAGTTCTGATTCGGAGCCTGATAATATTGATTCGAATGTAGCGAAAAACAACCCAAAGAAAAGTAAAAGATTTTTGAGTAAATCAGAGAGAGAATCATTGCGTAGTTCGAATTTGACCGCTATGGAGGATCTTGAGCCGCTGAGGCTTATCAGTTCCAGTCTTAATGGTGAATTGTGCGAGTGGGATTTGGATACCGCCGTTCCAAGTGTAAGTTCTTGTTTTCGATCCGCCGTAGTTCATTCATCGCTTATGTCAAATTCTCGTTTTTACAGTATACTCCTCCAACTACAAATCACCCAATGCATCACATCGACGTCCACCCTTCTCTCCCGCTCGTCTCGGTCTCGTCTGCATCTGCCGTTCTTGTGTTCTCTATGTCAAATGGCACAATAACACCAGTGATGACGATACCTTCTCAATCATCTAAGGCGACTCCATTGTGCTCACTTTTCGTTGGCGACGATATGTTGGTGGTCGGTTGTGCGGATTCTACTGTAAGGGTATACAGGTTATTCTTCCCAGGAGAGGAGAACTATTACATGGGCGAAGGAAGAGCCAGATCGGAATGTATCAGTAGAATGACAATAAGGAGACACGAAAGGAAGGAGACCCGTGTCTGGAGTTTGGCTCAAATTAGGTTAGTCTCGCTTGAAATGCTTAAAGATTCACGAGTCGTTCATCTAACAATTGGCTTCTTTTTCTGCGATAGTTCAACTACAGTGTCCGCGACAACGTCACTAGGCACTCTCGAAATATTCTCGTTGGATTCTTTCACTCTCACTCAGACATTACAGTTATCTTCTATGAGCCATGATCTCCTCTCCCACGTTGTCTCACCTGACGGTTCTGTCATTTACGCTGCTGGTATCGATCGACGGATATTTGAAATCAAATTGCTTGCAGAGAATAAAACGGAGTCGAGTGGTGGATCACTTAAGCCTCGTTATGTGTTATCGGCTCATAGAACTTATCATACGCACGATATTCTTTCCCTCGCCTTGTTGACTCAATCTCATTTTCCGCGCCGTCGGTATTCATCTCCAATTGGAATTCCACCAGTTACTTTAATTTCCGGTGGTGTCGATGGACAATTGACATTCTGCTCAGTAACTAAGCCCACCGCGGTTGAAGATGCTGGCGTACCTAACGCTTCCATTTATTCCTTTAAATCTGCAATTCAATATCGATTACCTTCTTTTCCTCCTCTATCACAAGCAACGACTTCAATTTCCTCCGATGGGCTTTTATTGTCTGGCAACCCCTACGAAGCCCACGTCACATTATATCGACTTTCTCAATCAAGCGAAAGTTTGTCAAACTCTGCTGAGCAATATGACAACTTGTTACGATTGACTTTGGATTCACCGTCCCCCTCTGGGGTTACATGTTGTTCGATCTCTAGTTGCGGAAAATTTATGGCGTTCTCGGATCAATATGCCACTCGATTGTTTCAATTGTCATTTGGTTCATCTAGTCCCGCAGTCACCAAACTCATGTTACCCGCTGAAATTCCGGCCTCCCATCGCCTGGCTTTCACCAACACAGATAAGAAAAAACTCGTAGTCTACGGAGTGGATAGAAAAATATATATCTCTCATATTGATGAATCCCAAGGTTCGGTGTCAGTGGAGGATGCGTTTGCTGCTGATTCACATGTGGTATCAACAGAAAAAGTGCAAAATAGTTTAGAAAAGGGTTTGACAAAATTTGGGTTGAAAACTACATGTGTTGGACTGACAGTTAGCGCTGATGATAAATTTATCTGTTGGGGAATGGATAACGGATCTGTCGGAGTTTGGGATATGTCGAAAGCTTCCGTATGTATTTTTTCTTTATTTCACGGCAACTGCCAAATTATTGACTTAATTCAATCTGTGATTTGTTTAGTCACACATTCAGCCACCAATGTTCAATGATCTCTCACACATTTCCTTCCCCTCGTCTACCGAATCAAGTCATGTACACACACTTTTACTCACTCATCCTGACAACACATTCACGTTATTTAACGTTCAAAAGGCAATGTATCATCCTGATACCGTTGAGCTCAATCATGCTTTATCGTTAGACCAAAAGATTTCAGAAGAACTGTATCGAAGAAGAGATGTCATCAGTGGAGGCGTTTGGATTTGTCAGGCAACTTCATCGAAAAAGAAAAATCGTCAAAAGTCAGATAATGGAGATGCCATGGATATCGATGTCTCAGTGAGCTCACTAAAACCTGCGAAAATCTTGTTATATGGTCAAAATTACTTAGTCAATATTACCCTTCCCTCGTCACAGCCCAAGACTTCTAATTCAGCATCAAACGCCCAAAAACGGAAACAAAGCGAAGCAGAAAATACATTGGGTTCTTCAACCTCTAATCCGAACAAGTCTCAATCGAATTCGAAAAACCGAACGAAATCTTTTGCTCCACGTTTCGTCAAATTAATCACTCGTTTCTCGGACATTACATTTATGGGACACATGTTAAGGCATTCTAAAGACGGGAATCACGAAATGGATTTAGTGATAAATGAACGGCCTTGGGTTGAGGTAGTGACAGAATTACCAGCTGTTGTCTGGAGGAAGAAATTTGGCGTGTAATTGTATAACCGCGCCAATTTAGTCATATTCTAATTAGATTTGTTGTATTCATTGATGTTTGGCGGCGCAAATGCCGTTAATAAACAAGAAATGATATGAATTACTGTAGTGAATTCTTTATGTATTGTCTTATTTTAATTGGTACAACTCTCGACCTGTTTTCAGGCATCATTCTTATTATATAGAATATTTACATAGCTATCTTAGCAGTGATAACACGTTCCGTGTCCATGTTCGGGCTAATCAGCTTGGATAATGGTCACAGTTGACGCATTGACAAAGTAACTTTGCAGCAAACTACTAGCAACAGCTTAGAAGGCACCAAGTGAATGATTACAATTCTTCATATCGATGTTTGTTATTCTGTATAGGAACCTAAAAATTCACAAATCAAAGCAAATAAGTTAAGGAAAATTCAACTGTGGCTAGGAATATAGGAAAAATTTTTGTACCTTCCACATGGTAATCAGAAATCCGTCAACTAATAAACCTCCGCCCGCCGCATATTGACGAAGAGGAGCAAACTCCATTAAAACACCATGATCAGACCCCATTTCGTATTTTTTGAGAGAAAATTCTTTTCCCGATTTGATTGAATCTTGAAGATGAGAATGGACAGTATCAGGGAGGGACGTTAAGAAATCTGTCCCAATCATCGTTGAGGGATGGAGTAATGATGACATGGTATTGTTGGACGTTGGATAGCTAGAGCAGGAAAGGATTCTTGTTAGCCGGGTTGAGAATTGATGAAGTGCAAACTTAAAGAAATGTATATACCGATGAAGGAGGGGTAAGTAGAAACGTTTTCCATTGGGACGTGCAGAATACTCTACTTCCGCAATGTTGGTAGTATTCATGCAAATAGATGTATCAATTTGCGTTATTGGTATTCCAGTGATGTCTTCGAAATTCTGGCGTTCCTCCTCAGTAATCAGGGCGCCGAAAATGACGGAGTCGATCTTTGGTCCCTCCAATGAAGACTTTTGTCCAAGGGAATCGATATGATGAAGCCTACAGTGGCCAAATTGGTTAATCATCACTGTAACAAAATTACAGGCGGAATAATGTCAATTGTACCTTCTAAGACTTGATGGCAAAGGATCTGCTGATTGTGATGAAGAATTGAAAATCCCTTGACAGAAGGAGCAACTGTCGTGTATAGTTTCCAAGACACGCAACGTTGCATCTTCGAGATCGAACAGAATAAAATATATCCCTAAAGTTTGATGTTATTCAATCATATCGACAAGTCGTTGTTCACCTTCAACGAATACACACCCATCAGTATCACCAAAAAGAGAGTGAAGGCTTGCATAACTCCATCGTCAAAGACATCTTCCAAGAGCAAGAAGTGAGAGTTCATTTTGGTTTGGCTGAAGTTCGGAGTCATAGAGTATTTAGGATGAGTGATTTTCTGATCCGACAGGGAGGTGCCTGGTAAGTTTTTATATTCGTAAAATTCGATATTCATAGTGGAGGCGAATCGACGATGTGCTTCAGAGCCTGGCGCGCGGGGGAAAAGAGAATCGAGTGTCGCACAATCGCAGGATGGGACTCTTTTTGCTACTGCTCAACTTACTGGTCAGAGTGCACATGTGGATTAGAGTTAACAAGGTATCAGTCATCGGTGATGGGCTCGATGATTTCTCTCCATCCTCGACCATCTCGATGCATTTCCGTCCTCACAGGTACCCGCCTCATCGCCCGCACGATGTCGCTGTCTATTTTGTGATCGCGAGGTCCTGGTGGTTGTGATGTCATACAACTGATGTCGGCGACTCTGAGTCACAGAACGACGGGGCTCACACATATGTCAAATTGGTCAGCTTTCTTGCATCTTTACATCAGTCGAGCATGGACTTGCTTGTCAAAATGTACGATGTGGATTGACTGTGGATTGTGTCACGTCGGGTAGGAGAGGGGAGGGAGATCGCCATACCAACGATGATACATCGCAGGTCAGAATTCTTGATCGTTCTCTCAAAAAATAACAGATCAAATAATTTGCTATTAATGGTGTATCACAATCAAGGCACCTTTTTATAGGTGACTAATAGATCCGCTCGGAGAGAGTACAATACGGCTTCCTTGAATCTGCGCAAAGGATAGATGACGGGTATGTATGCCTCGAAACGAGAACACGGTTTGATCCTGTATTAACACTAGTACTTTTATCATGGCATATCTCAATTATACAATAGTTTCTATTGCCAATCACCGCAAAAATGGCACCAAATCACAGCTTCTCAATCCACTTCCTGACAGATTCAGAGCCACTATTCTTAGTTGCATCAATGCTAACCCATTCGACTTTCCCTCTCATGTCGTCGAATCTAAAATCCTTTCCGTCTTGCAATAGCGACACATGGTCTCCATTCTTCCCTTCATCCAAGTCTTTGATTCCTAGTTCCCTTGTTCTTTCGACCTTAGTGACCTCCATTTCAAGCAAATTCTTTAGCTTCGAAATTTCCATGGAGAATGGCATATCCACTTTTGTGCAAACTACTAATATTTTGACCTTGCTTTTCAAATTGCCAACTTGTGGGTGTCGAAGAATTGAACATAGCAAATCGGAAACGGCATGAGATGATTGAAGGAATGAGGAGGAGTCGATGAGAAAAATGACGGCTCTGGCCTGAGTGAGATATGATGAAAGTTTAAATCGTAATTGCGGATGACCGGGAAGGTCAACTAGCCTTATTTCCTTTGAAGATTTTTGCTCTGACGACGGCAATCCTGTCGATTCTTTCTGCCGTCCCAGACGGATGATTGAATCATTCTCTTTCATCGAAGTGACAGTAGCGATTTTAGGCACATTAACACCCTTGTTAATGTATCGCAGTGAATGGAATAGTGTAGTCTTGCCGGAGTCCGAGAGCCCAGTCAAAAGAATAACCGGAGGTCGCGATGGGCGTGCTGCAATATATAAATAGAGAAGAATGATCAACGTTGTTACGATCAGTATTAACACAGTGAGAGATGGGTGTGATTGTATTATGCTGTTTGGGATAAGTGTGACGATGAGCAATTTCATTGAATCTGGAATGAGAGGGGATATGACCGAATCCATTGCTGAAAGATGATCCGCCATATTTGTAAAGAACTGATTTAAAAAGACGATGTTGGCGAGTAATATCTGGCGGTAAAGACGATTCGATCCTCAAATGATGAATAAAAAGCAATGGGTTCTCGATATAAGTGTTTATAGACAGAGGAGAGGTTGTTTGTTTGGATAAATGAAAGCACGGGTCATCAAAATTAATTCAACAAATTGTGCTATTTGCGTATCTGGAAGACACCCCTCAAAATGTCTAATTATCAATATGACGACGACGATATCGACAATATGGACTTTGTCCCTGATGATGTTGTCGTCCAGCACCGGCCGTCCTCTTCGTCCGCTCCTCAATTTCAGCAGTTCCGAGGGTTCGATGATCCTGAAATGTTGCGACAAGCAAAAGCTTTAGAAAAAACGTAAGGATAAGGGATATACTTCCTTTTTTCTGGACGGAGTTTTACAATTTTGCATACAAAACACACATTTATCAATAGGGGAATATGTGTTTATCCAATTTATTATGACGGCGCACGATCTCTTTCAGAGGGCCGTAAAGTTCCGTCATCACTTGCGGTGAAAAATATCAACGTTTTCCATATACATGAGGCTTGCCTGGTTTTAGAACTTGCCGCAAAAGTTGAGGTAACTGAATTATCGACGGTTAATGACAAGGTCTATTAGTTATCTAATTAAATCGCTTGCTCTCAAACGACTCTCTGTATAGCCAAACAAAACCCACCCCCGAGATCCTTTGAATCCAGGTATTACAAGATATAGTGTACTCATCACTGGCTACCAACTCACATCTGGGTTTCCCAATAATCTACTTAGGGAGGGTGCGAGTCTACTCACTAAATTACCATCCGAAAGTCAACACTCGTCAACGGCTTCATGAGGCCCTATGTAAAATTATACCAGAAATTCAACCCAGAGTTAACCAGCGATTGTTGGAGGAAAAAGAAAAAGAAAAGCAGAGCTTGAAAGAGATGCAAAGTCAGATGGGGTTGAACGGCATGCCGTTTGGATTGGAAAGTGGCATGGATAAAATGTTTGACATACCAGGGATTGCGGATACTGAAGAAGACGCTGAGAAGGAAACGAAAGGTAAGGGGAAAGAAAAACCAAAAAGCGGAACAGTGATTAGCACCACAGCTAGTGGTGGTAAGAAAAAGAAAAAGAATAAAAAATATACACTTGTCGACGTCTGAATTATTTGACCGGTTGAGCGCGTTAAATTCCACTTAATCATTGAAGATTGCCGCAGTCGTTTACCGCTCTTATTGCTAACACTTCAACATTTCCAATCCATGTAAAGTAGCATGATCAATACTACTTGAATTATTTTAAGGCACATCCCACACGCATGTATCGAAACTAATTAATTTTGCTGACAACACAAATCGTCGCGGTATAATCGATAATGGCAATCGGTCTTAAGGAAGTCATATTTGTTCCATGACAACACAAGCTAATCGAAAGAATTTATGAACGATTTTACTTCCTGCCTAACTTATCTACAGAATATAATTATATAATAGCACAAGTCGTGCCTAACTACCTGACATTGTATTATACATTCCTTCTTGTTCTCTTAAAGGCCCCGTTTTCTCGAAGAATCCGTTAAAATCTAGTCGTACCAATAGATCATTTAATCCCCCTTTTACTCGCGATGATGTCTTGCCATCGTGGTTCCCTTGTCTTCCCGTTCGATTGACTTCTTCAACAACATACCCTTTACCCATAGATCTTTCTTCCAAACCTTTCAATAATCGAACCAACATTCGTGAGGTAACTCCATACTTCTGGACTATTTCCGTCAACTCTGTGCGAAGAATACCCAAAGCGTTGATAAAATCTTTCTTCGCAATTTCCTTTTCCACCGACGTATATTTTTTGCCAAAATTGAACCGGCTCTCTTGAGACTCAACAGAATTCGCAATATCAATTTCTTCTCGCAATATTCTGAGCAATCCTCTCCTCATTTTTACATATTCGTTCATCCACTCGCCATATTGAACGATTAGATCAAAACAACCTTCTATCAACTTCATTATCGGTTCTTGTCTTTTCTTCAGCAGACATCTAAATGCGATAGAATCAACCGTATACCGATGATAGTGATATAAGTCTTCCAATGATGTGATGACCGGAGAATCATGAATTACTGAAGAATGATTTTGTGATCCCGAACGATCGTTTAACCATTCTGTGAAGGTCTTGTCGGGAGATGGATAGAGCATTTCATTGACGCAATCGGTGAAGTTATTAATCAATTCCTTCCTCTCGTTGGAACGGTTGACTGCATCCGGAGTATCTTTACGCGTAGTTGCGTCAGGATCGCCTTCATCTCCCAAATCTGATATATTAGCGTATTCGCTCCAATCCAAGGATGACTTCAGATTTTCTAAGCTCAGCATGAAGTTGTTCCAACTTTCTCCTATGGCAGTATCAAAGACATAACCTGCCAATGATTCCACGATATGTTCTACTTCAACTCTGAATTTCCCCGCAACACTATCAACATCTTCACACATGGAAAGTATTTGCATCGATGCTTCCGGCTTCGAAGATGAATCGCCAATACTGTTACTTGTAGACGCAGAACGAGTGTGTCGATGAAAATTCAACAGGAGGGGTCGTGAGATCTTGTATATGAATCGGATTGAGCGGAATGTGGATTTCACGATTGCATTCATTCGGAGAAGTCGAAGTATGAATGAAAAAATACGGTTGTACCCCCCAACAATGCTGTCGGTGATGATTAAGTTTAATGGCGTGGGCGGTTTATAACTGAGTTCCAAGAAATCGAGGGCTTGTAAAGCTAGAAGAATGACACAATCTGGTTAGTTGAAAACGGTGGAAGACTCTGGCGATGAAATCTACGAACAATTGGGATGCTGCGGTAACGGTTTCCCATCCGTGTTGACTTTGAAAGCCAGAAGATCGGGAACGTTTTGCCAGTATTTTTGCCCCCGCTGTGCTTCCGATCCATCCAACTTCTCCATCTCATAGCTGACACATGTTTCCACAATATCGTTTAAAGCAGCGCTTAATTCAATACCATTCGGTGGCCATCTCACTCGTTTGTTTAAACATAAGCCGGTACGTCTGCCACGTTCGAGCGGTGATACTCTTCTATTTCGTGCTGGAATCAGAGGATCTGAATTTTGATTCAAAATACTTTTTGCCACGATTGATATATCATTCCAAGACAACTCCTCGACTTCGTCTTCCTCAAAGGCAAATAGTGAAGATGTTAGCAGTTCTTTGAAGTTAGGATTATTCATGAAGAAGAAATCATGTAATGGGGAAAGATATCTGGGTAATTCCAATTGACGGAGAAACAGTGATAACGTCGCGCGAGAAATCAATCGAGACTGAAGAAGTATGGGTTTGTGTATACATTCGGAAGTGATCACATGTATAGGGGGCATAAAGTTCGAATGACTTGTGGAGTGCTGAGACCGAGACAAGAGTAGATGCTCTAAAAATGGTATGCAGCCAGCCAGCTTTCTATTATTATACGAGCTTGAGGAGGCAGCGTTAGAATTGTTCCAATGGTCAACCGGATCCAGCGAAGAACTGTTATTAGATGACTGCAATATCGAAGATTCCGACAAATCAGCGTTAGGAGACAGTATCTGATTTGACGATGAATTCAACCGGCTGTCGCAATGAACGATTTCACTATTGCTGGGCTCATTCTGCAAAATCTTGACATCTTTCACCGTATTCTCCGCATTCTCTTCCTTTTCGTTCGTTTGCATGCCCTCAGTACCCATAGACGAGTCTACATAATCCTCTTTCTCTATGATCTGATCAACATCCATGGCATGTGAATTCTCAGTGGTTTCGACATCTGCCATATGGGTTACCGAACCAATTGTCCTCTCATTTGTCATCTCCGTATCGAAAGCGTTATCAAGCGTTTGGTCTTCGTTATAAAAACGAGTCTGCTTGATTTCTTTGTTTTCCTCTTGCCATCCTTCAGAGAGAAGTTTGTTCCTTTTCTCATTCAATTTCAACCTTTTTAGCGACCAGTCGAGGCGCACTTCATCCTTCTTTATTCGCGCCATGATCGTTTCATAATTAGCCAAAACCTGAAAGTTTCATTTGAGTAAATCATGAAGTCAGAATACAATAAGGATTGCCTAGAGTGGGATGAAGGTGCATCCGGGCATACCCTTTTCTTTTCGTCTTCTTGTAACTTAACCCATCGAGCTTCGCTCTCCAGTTGCGTTTTGAGTCGTTTCGCTTCTTCTAGATTCTCATCGTCTTGGCGCTGTTCTTTTATTAATTGGCGTTCCTTCAAAAATTCCTAATGGCGCGGGCGATTGCAGAATGAATAAAATGACATCCTTGCAAAAAAATAAATCGAACCTACCTGAATTGATTGCAAGACTTCGAGTTTTTTCTTAGCGATTTCCTCCTTTTCTTCCGCTTTTTGACGGGTCCAGTCACGTATGTACTCTTCTCTCTGTAACTGCTGTCAGTAACGTTCAAAATGCGGATCGCAATATAGCATACCTTCGTTTTCGGAACGTTCTTACCCCAGGCGATCCTAGCTTGCTCGGTATTATCCTCTTGCGTCAGCCTTTTGTCCAGACAGGTAAAGACCTGGATAAGCTTCTTAGCATATCTCCTCATCTTCTTGTCGCTCATTTCGAGATCGCTTGATACAAAGTGCCATTCAAGACCAAGACTCAGATTCCCGAAAGATGCGTCCAGGGGAGGATGGTCAGGATGATAAAGTCGAAGAACTGGTAGAGATTTGCCAGCTTGCAACAGAATTGAAACCAGATGTTTTGGTATGAAGGAGACCAGAGATTTCGTATTGACCTTCGCGTTGATAAATGTTGTTAGATGGGTTCTACTTTGACTTCTCACACAGGAGGACAGAAATACCTCAAAATATGCTCGCCAGAATCCGTCTCCATCTTGCAGCGCATCGTGAAACGATCCATTTTGCTTAATGAAGAATTCGTCGTACGGGTCGACTATAAGTAAATCAGTTACGTCTTTCAAAATAGCTTGAGAGCCAACTGAATTCGACATCAATCCGCGTGATAATATAGCTTTCGATTCAAATTCTGAAGTGCTGGTTTCGCAAGTTCGAAGCAGGTCCAAAGTGAATGGCGATCTCGACTCCTCATTCCCGGTAGTCTGACTCCCTTTTACCCCACAAGCGGAGTTAGAGTCTCCTTCAAACTCTACCGCTGACAACCCAATCCATGTTGAAATCGATTGATTCAATGGCAAGGAAGCCTCGTGCAGGCATGCCATCAAAATGTACTTGAACAAAGATATCGCTGTAGTGAATGATGAATTGCCCAAATTTTTAGCCAAATTCAGAGCTGGCGCATCCAAATTGTCGAATTTGCTGATGATATTAAATAGGAAGGATAGTATATTGGAGCCTTGCGGAAGACAAATAAGATCGATAAACGATTTGGAAGGATCGATTCGGGGAGCAATAAAATTCCCGACAAGGAGAGATAGAACTTCGGAAACTTCGGACAACTTTTGGTGAAGAATCAGCACTGTTTTACCTTGACATTGGGCTATGTCTGCTTGAATGGTAAGTCGGATACCGCGGAGGAAAGTGAGATATTCCGAGAGAGCTCTGGCGAACGCCACTCCAGTTCGACCGTAAGACCTAGGTTTATACAATCTGTTTACAACGGTCCATCAACTAATCACGCTGAGCAGTATTAGGTTACCTCGGAGATTGCTCCATTAGGCAAACTAATTTCTCTAGAATTTTAATATTCGATCCACAGTCGACAAAACGTTGGAGAATGCTGCACACGCAAGAGAATACCTTAAGTCAGATATTGTCTCTAGTAAGTTAGTTGAGGAAAAATTAACCTTTCGATGGCGTCAAATGATACCCCGGCTATTCTCACGTCCTTAACTTGCACGAACTTCAATTTTGAGTCGTCCCACTTGAAATACTTGGTGTCAATGCCATCCAGCAGGTAAATAAGTATCGTCAACAATTCACTTTCAGCTATAACACTTGTCATGTCCTTTCGAAATTTAAACAAATCATGAAAATGTGTCTGATAAACTGATTCAAAGACCTGTCGACTGGCTTCGGATATAAATGGCGAGATAATGTCCGGTATGGTTTTAGGTTGTGTTGTTGCCCGATCGATATCTGATTCATAACTTCCCATAGAATCCCATGTGAAGAGTTGAGTCTGTAGATTTCGATAGTGAGTATCGAGCCGTTCTAGGAAGGTACAAATGTTATACCTTTGTGAATGTAAACGATTTGGGCTTAAGCTGTTCATGTTCCCGCACTTTTCTCCATATGTCCCTCAACTCACTCTTGTCATTATTATCGCCTCCAGTTCTAGCTCCACTGATATCTCCGAGAACATTATCAACAGTTCTGCTGAACGACACCGCCGGGGCGCTGGTAGAAGAAGTAAATTCGTTGGATGGGATTGGCAACCAATCTGTTATGTTCGGCTGCACATAACGTTGGCCAAGTGCTTCAGTTGTGCCATCGTAAAAGTTCGGGGCCGGTGACAAAGGGGGGAGATCAAGGGACAGGTCTAGATCGTATGAATTGCTTCCTGATGGACGCGATAAAGCTCCAAATATTGTAGATTGATTACTCTGATGCGACAGTGATGATGGTTCGTGAATGCTTGAAAAAAAGGATGATCCTGGATTCCGATATAATGATGAATCTATAATTCCGTTAGTATTGCCGTGCATATAGTAAAATATCGGTAGCAATTGCGAATACCTTGTTCTCTAAACGAAGAAAATCGATCAAAACAATTTTTCGCTTCGCAGTCTGCCAGGCTATCGAACACTTGATCTGGGAAAACTACTTTCCACGGTTCCTTTATGCTTTCCTTTCTAGCTGCAGTTGATTTGTTTAATTCATTGTACAGCAAAAACTGCTCCGAATGAATTAAAAAATCTGAATCGTTGCTATCATTATCTGTATTTGACCCAGGGAAATCAATGGATATTGCAGATTCGAAGGGTGAAAACGTCTCGTCGTGATTCCCAGGTTTCGCTAATGATAGCAGTAGAAACATAACGGCATTTAGATTCTCTATACTAGAAATTGGAGCCGATTGCTCATTGGCTACATCAATAACAGAATGAGGAATTTGGAGATAGCGGTTATGAGAGCCGTTAATCGTAGGGTTAAATGTGAACAACTCTTTCCACAAGTGCTCAAGTCTATTTGCTTTATCAAACAAGCGCTCCTGACGAAGATTGAATGTAATTCCGAGTAATAGCTCGAACAAGAGTCCCTGTTGATAATCAGACGAATTGCTTTTGCATTTCGACCGAATACTTCCATGAAAGAGCAGATCAAGGTATTTCGCCACCGAAATAAAGTGCGGTCGATCCTCACGGAGAGTTGTGTCTAGATTGGCGAGTAAATTTTCGTATGAAGAGCGTTGAAGGGTTGGCAGCAATTTGTAACATAATGTAAGAAAGAGGGTTACGAAGGAAATGTGGTATGTTGGACTGACGTGCAGATTTTTGTTTGAGAAACTCGAGGAGGATAGCGTTATGGATGATGAGAGTTTTCTTTTGTTATCAGCATATTTTTCTGAATTGAGCGATATATGTGACGTAGCCTTTGGAACGAATGGATAGTCGTTATCGCTAGATATTCGTTGAGGCCAGCCCAAGAAAAGGCAGAGTAAGTGTCACGGATGCTTTCATTAGGGACACAATCGCATAAAAAGAATGGCAGAGACTTACGCTGACACCATGGTGATTCAATGATAGCGTAGGATATTTTGCTATATCACAAGAGGATGCTCATAAGCTGCATCTGAGTCTGTATCATGGATGTGGTCAAATCAGGCAGCGTTCCTCTTCCCACGTTCCCGCGTTTCCTCGCTTCCCGAGACAATAATAAATGTGGAGAATCATATTTCGGATAAGGACATCATGCTGCAACCACAGATCATTATCCAGTGTTGGAGTATTTGTATGAAACTGCATGACGGTACATGCACTCCCGCAGTGCTTCAAACAGTAATACATATTGAGCTCTCCGTTATGAGTATTGTTGGGTTGAACGATTAATTATCATGCGCTTTTGATCACTTCATATCTCTTTATTTAATATTCATTACGAATTAACAGAAAACAGTGGGCTAAGAGGCCTTTTTGCAAAATAATTTTTATCAAGACAGAGTGGCCGTTGGTTTTATAACTTATGTACTTAAATCCGCCTAATCTACACGTTTAAACTCTAGGAACATTGTTCTTCGCAAACTATAGGGTCAAGAAATGTGTTTGTCAGTATCTGTCATCTAAATTGTTTAATATAATTACAGATATTACTTTCGGGAAAGAATTGAGAAACATGTTCTCATAAACACCCTGTCTAATGAGCTCCAGAATTTCTGGCGTTATAGTTCCGATTTCACCGATTGAACGCTTCGCATATCCTCTGGTTGTCCCGGGAATATTCACTTCGAATGGTGATCCGCTCAGAATGAAAAGACTATACAAACGCTTAATTCTATCGTGCAGATCGCTAGGATATGTCGGAGGATTTGCGATCGGAAAAGTCGGCCTCGCTGTTACCTCAACTTTACCGTATCCTATTTTTCGTAAACCTTCTTGAATTTCGCGATAATGCTCGTGGAAAATTCCGTTCTCTACTCTTGAAGGTAAGCTAACGAATAAGACAGAGAATTGACTCGTAGCACTCACCAATGCAGAGATCAGAGGCGAGTTGCTCCTTGAATTCTAAGAATAATACCGAATCATTTAAAATCTTATCAAAAGTGGAGCGGTTCAAATTTTGTATCAACGACTTCAAAGTGTATTCTTTGGACAGCGCGAGCAAAGCTGGGAAAGTGACAGAAACGGTATGGCAAATGATCATCGCCGCCGCTGGAAACACGTCGCTAAAAACCAAGCAGTCATATTAATATTTGACATCAGGCAATATTGTGTAAAGTGAGGGGTAGAGTTAACATACTGAGCTCGTCTGAAGCCCTTGTCTTGAATAAAGACTCCAATGACTGAGAACGCGAAAAAGAAAAATGCGCTGATGATCAAACCGAGCGAAGTTTCAATTTTGATGTAATAAGGGTCCTAATTAATTAGATAGAGAGATTAGAGAACGTAATTAAACCGTTAAAGGAGAATATGGTTTTACCTTAACATTTTTCAACACCGAAAACGCCCACGGTACACATAGCAACATCGCAAACGCGTAAACAGCTAACCCATAGTACAATTGAGGGCTCTTTTCGCAACCTTCAACAGTGATACCCGGATTTTTCAGTTCACCACCTTGCGTTGAAAATAACACCAGTATGAAGACAACAATCTCCACAATCAAGTACACCACGATTAGTTTCAGTAAACTAATCGTTTTGATACCCGAGGACATTGCTGGTATACGATCCTCTGTTCCTGTCAAGGTCTTTTGTTTGTCACTTTTGACTAAATATTTACCAGCTCGAATCAACGCTCGTTGGAGCATGGTCATTCCTTTCTCCACGGTTTCTTCATCTTTGGTAAGCCCGGCTTGATTCATATAGTGAGATAAGACAAGATGAAACATGCGAATAAAATAGGAGAACAAAAAGAGCGGCTGCGCAATGTATGCGAATAAAAGCAGCGGAATGCAGAGGAGCGATGCATGAAATACACCTTCAAAGTCAGAGAACAGGTTATAGACGATAATACAGCAGGCAACGGACACAGTGGTCAAATATGGTTGCCGCTTTTGAATGATAGGGTTTCTTCTCTTCCAAAGATAGATTAGTGTCGTAATAATGAAATAAAGATTGACCACAGTTGAAATAGCTGCAAATCTGTGGATTTGTTCAGGAGAAATCTCTTCTTCGTGATGCTCCTCCTCATGGTGATTTTCTTCGTGCTCCGACATTTTTGGTAGATGCTCGATACAGCTGCGATGCCAGTTGAGCTCACACGAAGGGTAACAAATGACTAGGATAGTGCGGAATAGCGTGATGGAAGAAAAAAAGCTACTTTACTCACTTTTAAGGATGGAAATGTGGGACTTCAGAACGAAATGTGTCACGAGAGGAACCAGGATTCGTCCAGACCCGTCCAGAGTGCAGAATCCCCGTTGCTGCGTTCTCCCGACCTGTCCAGCGACTCCAGCCCCGTCACCAACCTCGTGTTGACCAATGATACCAAAAATGGATACAGATTACAGATGATGACTTTTCAATTTTCAATTCATCGTACGATGAGAGTTCTACTTTTTATGTGACCGCGAAGAAAACAATACGAATCAAGGGCGGTGTATTTAGACCAATCGTTGCTTGTGGTATTTAGGTTGTGGGTTGGGAATCAAAGGTTCAAATTGCTGATGTTTCACCATCCAGAATTCCTCGACACCTTTTCGAATCTTTAGAATATTCTCTCAATCGAGATTCGTGGCGCACAGCCGCACACTGGTCGCACACTGGATTCCATCACTATGTATTCCATCATTCCTGGAGTCTGGAGTCTGGACAGAAAGTAGACATTAAAGGTGTCGTCTACATCTGTCTTCCAGATCTGACATCGAACATCGTGTCATGAGTCATGGGCGCTTTCCAAGTTTGAAGTTTGAACGATGCGAAATTGCGAATTGCGAGCAATTTGCGAATACACCAAGTTCAGAATCGCCGCAAACAAATCAGCAGTAAAACTGTAAAACAACACTTTAATCCTCATTGCGGTACATGTATGCATATTCTTCATCAGCATCCCCAAGCGGCACAAGCACCACTGGTCTATATAAATTTGCGGCAGCTATGTCACCCCACCCCTTAGAGCGTCTAGTTAAAATATCACTATAAGGGATGGTTCTCAGTGACTTTGCTTTCTCCTGACTCATTGTCTTGCACTTTCCTTTTAAATATTTTAAGTAACTTCTCGGCCAAGCCGACTGAAGGGCTCCAATTATATGAATATTCAACAGGGTCGGCTCATCGTCCCCAGTGTAAATTTTCGAAAATCGAACTTTTGAACGTCCCTCCTCAGGAGTTGCATATTTTTCCCAAGATGTTATTTTCGATTCATCAAACCAAACGATCTCATCTTCTTTCTTGTCAGACTGAGATTTCATTTGCATTGGGATGTACACTTTAGGTATTTGGGGAAGAACTTTTCGATCAACATAGATTCTGCAGACTGTTATATGGGGTATAATTTCAAGAACTGAGTTCAGAGTATTGCTGCATGCTAAATAAGTAAAATCGCTTAGCAATAAGACCCAAAATTGTAATGATCAGGATGTTATTACATACCTTGAAGTCCAAAACTGTATGCCACTTCTGCAGAATCTGCGATATAAAATCGTGAACTCCCCAATTGTGGTTGAGCATAATTGGTATCTAGATCATCTGAAATTTTAATGGCTGCTTCTATCGAATCTTTATGTTTGGAACATGTTCCTATGAATCATTGATGAATCAGCTCTCGATGCCAGTATGGGACATAACATGAGAGAATTAAAACAAAAAACGACTTACCATGATATCCGATTAACTTGTATTCCGAGTTACAGTTCATTGACGTCGTAGTCGGATCATGACCGACTGATTCAAAGCAGTGATCTGCATAAAAATAACAAAACAAAACGACAACAATATCAGAAAAATATGACGGTGATAGTGATCTAAATTGATTTGTACCGTTTTCAGCCCTTTGAATTGACTGTGGTTGACTAAAATTTTCAACCGATGCCTGATCACCCAAGGTCGGCAAAGTCCTTACATCGACCGCGGAGGAAAGCAGAAATACGAGTGTCCAAAAACTTAACAAATACATTTACGTCCTTCTTTTCTTCGTCTACAACTTTTTAAGAGCGAGTTGAAGATTGCAGAAAATTTAGCACGGTTTCATTGATCGAGCCTAAGATCTGACTTTGTGGCACCAGATTGGTCTAACACAACTACGAAACAGGCGTTTCAAAATACAACGGTGTGTATATTCGTCCAAAATTTAAGAACGTTTCATCTAATTATGAGAATTGAATCCAGTTTTAATCGTCATTCCGATGCAGGTACAGTTTTCCTTGGCGCATTGGAATGACTCTCATGGGTTTGTACAAATTTGCAGCATATACCTTCACACCCCAATCCTGTCCCTTCAAAACTCCAGCATATCCAACATCACTCAGCACGATTGAATCAGAGTAGTTGACTATATTACATTCAGATTTCAAATATTTGAACAAGCTTGTCGGCCATGCCGTCTGCAACGTTCCTAAGACCTGCTGCTCATCCGCATGAGTTTCTTCATTTCCGGTCCAAATTTTAGAAAAGCGAACAGGTGCCGTCTCTGAACTTGGGCCAAAGAAGAGTCGCTCCCATGTCGACATATTTTCCTCATTGTACCATAACTTTGACTCTGTTGCTTTTACTCTTCTTGCCAATATCATCGGAAGCTGACTCGGGACATAAACGGAGGGTATAGTACTTAAAACATCTGACTTTGCAAAAACTCTACACACAATCGGCTTCGGGTTCATAAAAATTCCTTTAATCGGATGAGCCATCAGAAAATTCCGACATGCTGGAAAATTATCGCAATGCATGTTAGCGTCATTCTCTGTGGAGAAAGAAGGTCATGTTACCATATTGACCAAACAAGTAGGCCGCACGAGCGGAATCTGCCATATAAAATCTGGAATTCCCGAGTTGGGACTTTTTATAATTGGTGGTCCCTCCAATGCCTGGTATCATTATACCTGTCTCGAGAGACTTTTTGAAGTTGCTACAACTGCCTAATGCGGATATACATTCAGTACATATTTACAATTACAGCATAAAAGTAGTGAATGTTATAGCTTGACTAACCATGATATCCGACCAGCCGATATTCGCCGCAGGTGCCTTCGTTGTCATTGACGCAAGTTTTACTGTTTTCAGGATTCAAAACTTTGACTCATGTCAGCGTTATGACTTTTTGTTGCGTATTATTAAATATCATACCGTTTCGAGTTATCTCTTTAACATCTGGATATCCTGTGGGTGCTTGCTCCGTTATGGGGATGGTGTGGCACCCCTTGAGCAACATAAATATTATAAAAAAAGCGAGCATCAGTTTCATCCATGCATAAGTTTGGACTAAAATCACCGACTGACAGTCCAAAGCAAGCCTATAACGATTACTAGGAGTCGTTTTTAACATTGCACGCTCTTGAAACATTCAAGGGATAATCGTTTCATTTTGAAAGTATGCTTTCCACTAAAAGCAGTGCACGTATGTTTCAGGCTGTATTACATGCACTCGTGATGGTGATCGGCAGATCACGAAATTTTGAAGGCTCAAGCACATTTCTTAATCCAGCATTACTTGGTATCTGTCATCACTTTATTGGATGCGGAATAAGGTCAACTTCAGACGGCTGTTTGATAATACAGACATTGAATAAACCGCGATCATCTGTGGTATCACCCACCATCCACTCACTATGCGACACTTGTGGGGTATTTTTCTACGAACTTGCGAATATAAAGATCAGTACTTCCGTCATATCAAGCACAGCAAAACCATGATCGTACTTTTGGGAAAGCATTGCTGAACATCATGTCGTAAACATCCCTTCTAATCAGTTCAAGTAAAGAAGGAGTTAGAGTTCCAGTTTCCGAGATACAGTCTGTGGCCATCGCTATCACTGCTCCCCGAATGTTAAGTCCTAAAGGGGCACAGGGTGCCACAAAATTGCGGAATAGGTTCGTGATCAAACGGCGAATTTCTGGGGTATATGCTTGTATCGCAGGGTCCTGCGCTGACCATTCTTGGCCTGTTACTTTCGCTGTCCTGTTCGTCAAATTCATCTTTTGAAGGAGATCTTCTATCACCAGATATTGCTCATAAAATAGCCCGCTTTCTGCAAAATAGTTAGAACCTAGAAATAACATATACGGAGATATGTTTACTGACCACTGCAGTGATTCTCCTCCAAGTGCGCTTTAAAATTACGAAATAAAACAGGGGATTGAAGAACTTTATCAAAATTGGTACGCCTGACTGGATTTTTTGCGAACAATTTCTTGGACAGTAAATAAGTCAGGGGAAACGTCACAGATAATGTATGTAATGCCAACATGGAAGCTGCGACATAATGATATCTGGTGCAATTGTAGTTAGAATGAATCTCAGTGACCGATGGATACTAGTGCATACTTTAGTAGACGGATTTCAGTTGTTGAATTGTTAACCATTGAAGTAATACTAACTGCAAAAATTCCAACTATTATTAGAACCACGATCGACATTTCAAACTTCGTATAAACTTGATCCTAAAGGAGGCTATCAGTTACATAAGATGAGGCTGCCATAGTTGTTCTGCTCACCTTTATCTTCCATAACCTGAAGAGCATTCCAGTAATAACCACAACAGCAAATGCGAAGTAGAGTCCTACCACAGAAAATACTTCAGAATGTGCTTCACATTGATGGATCGAGGCCTGCAGTTGTCGCACACGATCGCTCTTAGACGATAGGATGGTAATCATGAACACAACAGCCTCAAAAGCTACAAGACACAGGATACTTTTCAACAACTGGCGCATTTTGACACCTGCCAAAAGAATGGGAATTTCCGAGACAGCAAGTCTATCAGTTTGGGTGTTAATCAGACATTTTCCAATTCTGAGCAAGCTTCTTTGCACGATGTTCGTATCTGCGAGCACAATCTTCGTGTCTCCCTTATTCCTTACAGCATTGTTAATTCCGAGATGGTGGAGGTGGTAGGCTAAAATCACATAAAATATTCTCATGGTGTAGCAGAATAACACCAGAGGCAGAATTAAGTGTAGCAGTAAAAGCAGGGGAAGGCACAAACTTCCGTCACTGAAAATCTGTTGAAAATCCCATAGGAAATTAAATACAACAATGCCGCAGGACGCAGAAATGAAAGTGAGCAACGGCTCTCTCGTACGAATAATTGGAGTACTCCTAAAAAACAAAATACATCCGGTTGTAGTTATCAGATAAACGTTCAGCACGATAGTAACCACAGCGTATGATATGTCGGATGGCGGTGTCGGAAGTTCAGTTGACATAAGGAATAAATGATGGGTATCAGACACCGGTTGCAGACTGTTAACGAATCCAGTTAAAATGCATATGCTCCTGGGTGGATAATATTAACCGAAGAGGATCTAAGATTTGAGCGATATGAAATCGCGCACTCTGGGGCCAAGCTACAAGTCATTCCATTGGATGCCCATCACGATTTTTAGTCTTAACAAAAACTTCTTATAAGCCAACATAGCCAATTTAACGACACTTATAGGGCCTCCCTATAATTGTGCCTCACAAAGCACACATAAACTTCTCATTGACGCAATTGATGTCCCTTATTTCTTAACTATCGGCAATGACGTCACCGCAGGTTTCCGTAAGTATATAGTTTGAACAGACCGCAGCATAGATCTCTTATCGACATTTGATAGTTTTTTAGCATGTTTTTTTTCTTTATCGGAGGGTAAGTCACATAAGACTGATTATATTCAAATCGAGAACGCCGTATTGAATGGGAACTTCATTCAGGGTAGCACCTCATACAAAGACTTTATCAAAGAAGCGGTATGACTGTCCAAGATGTCACAACTATAAAGCGGTCGATGTAAAGCGGCTAGATTCCAAGTTTGAACTATTTTTCATACCGCTGATAACGGTCAAGAAAGGCGAGATTTATTATGAATGCCGCAAGTATGCAATTCTTGTTTATATTGAAATGTGGGGTGTAACGATCTTAATCTTAAGTTTGCGTAGCTGTGGATGGAGCGGGCCGGGATTGCAGAAACTTAGGGCTCACGAAGAATACTATCCGCAATGACCTGATTTAATCTTACCCGGTCACATAGGATGTCTCAGATAATGCTATTTATGAGAGTGGTGTTAATACAAGTGTAAATAGTCGTCGATGCCTTATGGTGTGATCAAAATTTATCATAAAAATATCAAAAGCACAAATTGTCAGCATAGTCTTGGATGAGAACCCATGGGGGCAATAGAAGATGTCACATTTAGTGAGTTACTTGGCAGTGCATTTTGAGGTTTTACGTCTTGCCCCGGTATATCATTTGCTGTTGTCGATGTCCGAATGAGAGCTATGCCAAAAGTAAGTAATGCGCGAAAAAATATGTATGCGTAAAATCGGGTAGGAACCGAAGTCTGCATCACTGAAAACAAAGCGTCATTTTTCCGATTAACGCATTGCAACACCTAATGCCGAGCCAAGGATCTGAAATGTGGTCATTTTCATTTATATGCGTTTTCGGTGTCAAGCCATTCCGCAACCAACAGCAACGATATTCTGCAGCTCCAAGAATAAATTGCCTTGGGATTCATCAAAATCATCATGAAAAATGAGAATATATTGCCGAAGATAACAGGCTACTAAGGATGTCCGCCTCACCCCGTTTCATTACCGCAAACTAAGACTGTTGTTAAGGTCAACCTATTCCCCCTTCTCACTGCGATTACTTTTTTCGACGATTGAAATAGCATTCATGAATGAATTGATGCATTTTCTTCCGTTTCGATGGAATTGTTACAACTTCTTTGTCGCTGGTTAATGCCAGCGAAGGGTTATCGCCCGTTTCCGAATGAGTGACTCCGGCGAAAGGACGGACTGGTTGTGAGGTGTACGAAGATGGATGAGAGATCTGTTGTTCCGGCTGAATAGGACTAAGAGGATGGTAGGAGATGAGCGTGGATGGAACTGGAAAAGGATGGTTGTAAGGTGAACGGAGCTGAGCTTGTTGTAAAACTGTACCAGGCTGCATTGGAATATTGACGTATTGTGGCCTCTGTATGGAATTTGGAACCGAAGAATACTGAGTGGGGTGTTGATGATACGGCGTACTATTCATGATCAGAGTTGATACTGCTGTCGGATTGGTGTAATATGGCCCAACGTTTGGAATGAGCCGAACTGATTCTGAAACCTCAGATTCAGGACTTGTTGTGTCGGCGCTATCGTTCAAGCTAGAGGATGGGGAATTATGAAGGTCATTTCGAATCGTAAAGACAGGCGTTGGCAATGTCTGCCTCAGATCATCCGATAATTGCTGCACTTGCTGCGGTTGAGGCCGTGTTTCATACTGAATCAGCTGCCGTTCATTTGAACTATGGTCTTTTTGCTGAGCTTGACTATTGCCCTCTACGGTTCTAGTAATACTATCCTGTGGTTCCAATAATTCCAGACTTTCAGCTGGAGATATCACCTGCTCTACAACATACCGGGGCCGATGTTCAGGTGGAGTAATGGCATTGATCTGATTAAGTGTCAATCCCATAGCAAATAAATCATCAACGGACGAAAAATATGGAGGAGAGTTTTGCCCTTCTATTATGTAATAGCCAGGCGAGTGAAAGGAGATTAACAATCCGTCAACAGTCTGTATAATTGCTCTATTCTCGGGAATGAAAGGTGGAGAGTTGGAGTGTATTTGCGTAGTGACCCGACCGTCGCCGTTAACTGCAACGGATGGGGAAGGCGCAGCACTGAGAAGAACCAGCTGAGAGCTTGCTTGCGGAGAGACATCCGATTCATCAGGGTTAAACGCTACTTGCGAAAGCAAACGATTTGGCGAGCTCGAAAGGGGAGATGTTACTGAAGAAGTTTGATTCTGTACTGACTCCTGGGTATGTTGAATGACGTGTAAAGTGAATTCTCGTGCTGTATCGAATGACTCTGTACAATTAGCCCATTGGCAAGAAAATGGCTTTAATGAAGCCAAAGAAGATCCCACGCTATGCGTCCCACTTAAGTCTGAGGCCGTCTGATCTACGGGAGAAGAGGTAACGGGATTAGTGGCCGGCACATTGGAGCTAACAGTGCTTATCAGTTGAATTTGAGGCTGGGATTTTTCAGAATTTTGGGCATCGGATCGTGGTCCGCTCGATAATGATATTCGTATAGCTACTTGCATCAGTTAAGTTATAAGCCGTAGTACAAGAAAAAAAGAAAACCTCTTACTCTTGCTGGCAACGGCAGGATTTTTGAAACTCCTCGGTCTTTCAACATCCACTTCATTATTATTGCGGGTCGAGGATGACGGAGTCCTGTCGTTGCTGCCGACAGTTGCTAGGACATCTACCTTCAAAGTCTTTCGATTTTCAAACTTCTTGAGTTCCGGGGGATATGTGACCGGTCCGTCGGCCTCAAAAAAGTTTGTTTCCTGTTTAACGACTGTCAAAATGTGACTAGCGAGGACTTTCGAGTCTTTTAAAGTTGTGGTGGGAGCAATGAATCGATTGACTTCGTGATGATGAAGTAGAAATTGGTCATTAGGAGGCAGTAGTCTCTTTATCTTTAAGTTTTCCAGCAGCTTTAATGGCGTCCATTCTAAACTGACCTATTGAAGGTGGTGTCATTATTGGAGAGCAAGAATACCAATGACCGGATAATGGAATTTGAGATTTTAAACCTTGCCACTTGGAATGTCTTTCCCAGCATACACAATCCTTAAATTTACATATTCATGAGACACGACATTCTCATCGTCGGGTGTAAATAAAAAGGACTTCCTTTCGATGTAGATTGAATGACCATTCGGTGTATTGAATCCTTTCAATTCAGAGGTCGGCAGTAGTTGTGAGGGAACTGAGCGAGTTGATTTTTTCACATGATATGCAATGAAATCGTTTCGGTCAAAATTATATTTCGGGAATCGTTTTGCAAGTTCATGAAGAAGATTTTCGAGATGCCATGTCGGGAGAATCTGCAATTGAAGAGACTGAATTCTCGAGCGATTTGGTAGAAAAAGCAGACCAAAGCATACCGCTATTTTGGATAAGAATTTTCTCTGGTAATAAATTGGAACGAATACATTGTCATCCTTCATCCTACCAAAAACTGGTAAAAGGAAAAAGCTGTGGATCCGTAATTGATGTCCCGGTGGAGCAGTTGGCCGGCGTTTCGTTCCCTGGCCCGATCCAATCAATACACATTCATCAATTATACAAGTCGTTAAACAGGATTATCGACACATCAAAGACAAACTATATTGGCTTTATTCCTGTCTAGCATTCGTTCTGATTGTTTTACATTCATTTAGTATCAGCAAACCACACGCCTACCACCGATGCGATCGTTTTAACACATTCTTTTCAACAAGACTACGTCACTTCTTTCCGTCGCCAGAATCTTGCTCTAACTGCCAGACTCTAGTTTTAGTTTCCAAGTGCTCAACAGTGAGGGCGTCCTAATAAAAATATAGTGACTCGTCAGATGCCGATTACGTTCAGATTACTCTTAGAACCTCCCAATCGTCTTAGGGTACAAAATCAGCTAAACGTAAATTAATAGAGAAGGAGCAACATACGATCAACATCAACAACTCATTCCTCACATTTTCCAGCTGCTGACTTGAAGCGACAACTTTTCTTAATTCTTTCAAATCTTGCTCAACTTTAACAACTTTTGTAGTATGTGATTTCAATTCGCTCACGCTGGTTTGTAACTTTTCGACGGTGGAGAGCAATGCGTTGGAGGATATTTGATATTCGTCAAGGAGATAATAATAGCCCGTCCCTCCGGCTATCGAGAGCCCAAGCAGAAGACCGATGATTCCACTGAGAGAAATATATTCAGTATGTAGAAATCAAACCATAGACATTTGTACGATAATCAGAAGCAAGATGGATTTAGAAAATGCGGTCAAATGACTTTTAATACAACTAAAACCACCGAGATAAACACGAAAAACAAAGCAGCCTCTGAAAACAAATAAATATACTAACCCTCTAACAGCACCGACTGGTCTCCGTTGCTTTGCATTAGCTTCTGCTCCAGCTCTGAACGATGAAGAATCTGATTTTTTATTAGTTGTTGGTTCTTCAACAACTTTGACGGTGGTGGTAGAGCTGGTTGTGGTAGGTACAGACTGCGGTTGCGATGAAAACAATGCTTTCTGAATTGTGAGTCCTGGACGGTGGGACCGCAGAAGGATAGCCGCCCGGGGAAGATTGGAAAGATACATTTCAAATATATAAGTTGGAAGTGTCTGTGTTGGTGCGCAATTTGAACTTGGAATAGCGAAATTCATTATTCAACTGGCGGGTTGATTCACCAAACGATCATCCGTGTCTTGGATTTGGTTTCTTCTAACATTGCTTTTGCATTCTAATTGCTCAAACCACAAATTATTTCATTATGACAATTCAGAAAACTATTATATGAAGATCCAAATCTGCTGATGGTTTAAGACCTTAGAGACATTTCAACTAGCTGATTCCACCTGAAATAATTCTATTCGACATTTCAGTCCTTTCTTGTTAACTCAGAAAATCCTGTGTACAGCTCGATGCAAGGCCTAGTAAAATAACTATATGTCTTCTAATTTATTCAATTATCATTCATAATGAATTGAATCGATGCTATTCAGACGACGCACGTGACGTGTTACTATGGTTAAGACATTGACATTACTTATGATCTTCCTCATCCTTACTCTTAGAGGTCTAATATTGCTCTCGGTGATACGTAATTTCATGTGTGTCATAGAACCGTACTAGACTGTAAGATACTGTCAGCGCGGGCGGAAATATTAAGCTTCAATAGTTTTAACTATTATTATTATGAATCTATTCAACATATTGCATACAAGAAACTTGTGCGAGAGAAACAATAAACATAGTACAATATTCTAATTCAGAAAACCCGCTTATACGACGATATGAAAATTAATATTGTACGACTACTGAAGAGTAATCAACTCTTGCGGTTCAACACCTCTAATGAAAGGAGGTTGAGTTCCTTTGAGGTAAATTTCGGTCCACATCTCATTTACATCCGGTTCAACACTATTCTTGGCTTCAATCACGGCTTGGTCAACTTCTGCTTTCATTTCTTTGTCGATCTGTTTCAACTCGCTTTCCTCGCAAACACCAGCCTCCAACATCTTATTCTTCAGACCAGTAATCGGATCTCTTTGACTTCTCATATGTTGAATCTCTTCTCGAGTACGGTAGGTGGTACCGGGATCGGACATGGAATGACCACCGTATCGGTAAGTCGTCATTTCCATGACTAAAGGACCTTTTCCTGAAGCGGCGTATTCTTTGGCAAATCTACAGGCTTCTCGCACGGCGAGAACATCCATACCGTTGACTTTGATACCAGGAATATAATCTCCACGAGTGAAATACTGAGTTGATGCAGCAGCTCGTGATGCGGCGGTACCCATACCATATTGATTGTTCTCACAGACAAATATACATGGTAGGTTCCATAATTTGGCCATGTTGTAAGCTTCGAAAACCTGTCCTTGATTGGCAGCTCCGTCTCCGTATAACGCAAATGTGGCAGAGCCATCATCATTGTATTTTTGGGCGAAAGCGACACCAGCGCCGACAGGGACTTGGGCACCTACGATACCGTTGCCTCCATAAAAATTAGGGGCAAACATGTGCATAGATCCACCCTTTCCTTTAGTAATACCGTCTTTGCGACCTATTTTGACGAGGAATCATTCATCAACAAACAGAAAACAAAACACCATGGTTAGCAGAACGATGTCATTGGTGCAAATGATCGGTCATCAATAATAGTTCTGCGCCAACACATTAAGAGTGTATCACATACCCATCAATTCCGCTATAATTCCTTTCACAGTTCCTCCTCTGACCAATGCAAATCCGTGGCATCTATAAGCTGTAATGATTGCGTCTTTCTTGGTAATAGCTGCCTCCATACCGACTGATACAGCTTCCTATATCCGTAAAGAATCATTCGCATGTTGAAATCCGAATACAGTGAAGTTCGTCGTCATTAGAACCGTTGATTCGATCCAAAAGTTATCAGTAATTTCAGCAAGTGAAAAAGAAATTGGGAACGCCCGAAATAAAATCACATAGAATAGTTGTAAACAATAGGTTCAAAAGTTAGATTATTTTTTGCAAATCGAAGAATCGAAAATATCCAATCTGTCCATCAATCATCTCATCGCCTGGTAAATTATGACCAAACACATTCTCTTTGTTTCCTAAGTAGTTAATGACACAAACCTGACCGATATTCAAATGACAAAACCCTCTAATCAGTTTTTGTTTATACAACGCATCAGCTGCAGTTTCCATTCTTCTCATTCTAACCATCACAGTATACATATCCATCAATTCTTGTTTAGTGGCAGACACAGTTGTTGCGGGGCCTTGTTCAAGTTTGTGAAGTTCAAATGGAACAGGGAGATTGAATTCGAAAGAGTCGGAGGCGGTAGCATAGGTCCGGAGCAGGACCGTGGTGACTGGAGTAGCAGAACGAAGGGAGGATCTAAGGGCGGAGAGGGGTCGCAGAAGAGACATTTTTCCGTTCTAGATGAAGAAGATGATGTAGGGAATGGTGGATGAGGAAGGAGGAAAAATTTGAGGAATGGGACGACAAGGATGTTTTCGGACGAAAATCGATAAGACAAAAGAAAAAGTTTTGATCACGTGTTTATTCATCAACTGCGAGATTTCATGTATTTTAATCATTCCAATCTCGAAATATATGTACATTAATAAATAGATTACAATAATTGATATACAGTCTACATATCTCTCATCGACGGCCCCTATACTCTCACTTTGTGGTTTGTGCGATATGTGACTTATAGTCGAATCCCGCATCTTCAATAGAACAAAAATTAGTCGTGCCCAATTGTTCAGCCGTCGGTCGTTTTTCTGGGTCACTGTATAAGACAATGTAGATATCAGCAAATGCAATCGAAGGCTGACCATATACGGAAAACAAATGAATCCACACGTACATTTCAAAGCACCACTTGGCAAAATCTTTGGCATCTTCGCTCCATTTTTCCGGTATCGGTGGAATTTGCTCTTGGCCTAATTGATACATGGCTGCAATTTCATGCATACCAATCCATGGCCTTTCTCCTGTTAACATTTCAATCATAACACAACCGACAGACCAGATATCAACTTTGGCGCTGTAGAAGCCGCTGCTTTTCACCATTTCGGGTGCCATCCAGTAAACTGTGGATGAAGAAACAGAAAGATATTAGAGTCTGATGTAACAAGAACAGAGAAAATACTAAGAAAGAAAGCCAAGAAGCTATCAATTTACCTGATCCTTGAAACGACATCTGGCTCATCATATCATATGCATTTAACTGCCTACTGCTTTTGCTCAGCCCAAAATCACTGATTTTTAAACAACCATCATCATCGACCAGCAGATTAGCACACTTAATATCTCGATGTAATATTCCATTCTGATGCAAATACTTTAAACCCTCGGCTATCTGTTTCATAAAAAACCTCGTCAAAACCTCGTCGAATTCTCCAATTTTCCTTAACAAACTAGACAGTGATCCACCAGGAACGTATTCAAGAAATATAGAGAAACAAGATTCGCCGAAATCAAATCCTAAACATTGAACAATATGCGGATGCGAGAGGTTTTGCAAGAAATCAGTTTCTCGTTGTAACGCTTCAATCATGTTTTGATTTCTTTTACTCCTTTTTTCAGACTGTGGAAATTCAACAGATTTGACCGCCATCATGGCTCCAGTTTTGCGATTGACACCGAGGTAAACTTTCCCGTAACTGCCTGCTCCGATGAGTTCGCCTTTGATCCAGCTTCCATTATCGTCTTCGGTATCTTCTGGGGAAGCGACAGTGACTCTTTGTACCGGCTTAGGCGAGTTGCTAGGAACATTTGTAGTATCAATAGTTATGCGGGGATGGGATAAACCGCGGTTCATTGACAGCTGCTGTGGATAACCATTGGTAGATCCTTGGTAGGAAGACTGAGAATTAACACTGAAAGTATTATTGGAATGAGCTGGAGACGCTGACAGCTGTGGATGAAGAGCAGGCGAATAGCGGGTAGGATTCAGAATCGGACTCGGCGGTTGTGAATTGACCTGGCCATATTTTGTTTGGAGATATTTTAAGCTTGAGCCGCGAGGACCGGGAGTCGAAGTAATGGCAGCAGGTTTTGCAACTTTTAACGTTTGTTTCAACATTTCGAGAGAACTCTCCGGAAAGAACGCTTCAATATTCTGTGAGATAACATCAGCGGAAGGACGGTCGTGTCCATGTTGTGCTGGAGTTGTTTTATTCTGCACAGCATAATGCGACAGTGGAGTAACAGGGGAGACTGCGAGGTTGGGTGGCAAGTAATTGGCGTAACCATATTCTTTATTGGGCGGAAACTGAATGCAACTGTTAGACGGCATGTCTGGAAACCGCAGGAATTACAACTAAGACGTACCTGGCTGGCATTTGGGTGTTGAGGAACTCCCAGGAGCACGCCATGATGAGACGGTATATACTCTTGAGCGTTCAACCCGGGCGATCTATCAAGACTAGGTGCTCTCGAAGGAGATTTATTGTAAACTAAAGATGAAGATCGAGGCCGAGGTTGATTTGTGACAGCAGCAGACGATGAAAAGAGGGTTGAGGGCGAATTAGTCGAGGATGGAGAATTCGAGGCAGAGCTGAAATTGGAGGAGGGCGAAGGGAGAGTCAGTGGGGAAGTCGGAGAAGACTCGGGATACTTGTCAATGTTGGTCGCAGAATCCACCCGATAAAGTGGCGACTGTGGAAGGAGATGAGGAGCATTCTACAGACAGATGAAGAAAGTTATAAACAATTGTCGAAAGTGGAGACTGTCTGCAACTAGTATAAGGGAACCGTACCTCCAATAACCATCGTTCCCTGTCCTTCCAGACCTTAATTAATTTGCGAAGCCCGACAAGAATTTTAGCTCTCTCCGTTAACGAGGGAATACCGAGTCGAAGAAGTTTTTCGGAATCAAGACTGAGTAACTGGGCGCCAGAAATTTTACTCTCTGCATATTAAAAGTGAACATTACAAAAGAAAGTTAGACGCTTGTGTACACTTTTGTTGTTATCTGGTCAATCAACGTCTAGAGTCGACCCAGTAGGACGACAAATCCAAACCCCAGGAGAATCACATACACTGCCATAAAAGGAAATGCAGTACTAGGAAACTACCAAGAACGGGTACAAAGAAAGTTGACGATATATATCGAGATAACGTACTCAGAAATATATCAGCATGCTTAGCACATTTTATCTCTTCCAACCACAAGACTACTTGCTGCGAGTTCCAGTTTACGACATCTTGCGTCAGGACTACTTGAACGGGGTTGCCAGTTGGGCCAGAAAGACGAGAAACGTGGACAGTTGAAGTTGCCATCATAGCTCTATTGACATGTGATAGTAAGGGGCCGGTGGAGATACTGCGCTGTATTCCACAGTACTGGATAGAAAAGTGAATGTACGAGCGAGGATGTCTTTTCTGCGAACGTACGAGTGAGAAGGAGTATATTAATGAGATGGCTCAAAGGATGTATGATAAAGCAGATGAGGATGAGGGATGGCTTCGCTGCTCTTATTTGACTTCACTTCCAGTTGCATATAGCACTCAGCCTCTTGTAGGAGATGGCATTGTCGTTAAAATGGTGATGGCTGACGAGCGAGCCTATCATTGCCCGCGCAATATGAATGAAGATAATATACAATCTTCCATACGTATCCACATTGTGGAGGGATGTGGTTTGACAATACACATTACACATCGAGTGTGCAGAGTGTGCACAAAATGTCTCTGCTCATGATAATTTATATAATCGACCCAATCCTCTTCTGGGGCGCCCGAATGATACTCCGATTCTACATATGGGATGGACGCCTTCTCGGCAATTCCGTGGCAAGAATGGATATTGTACATTTTTGTAATTTTGTAGAATTTATCATGTTTCATAGACATTGCTCATTTCCAAAGTATGACTGAAGGCAGCATCAAATGCTAACAACGGCTATAGCGTTTCACTATTTGCCGTAGACATGTCCGCATATTTCTCGTTAAAACGAGGCAAGCCCCGGTGTCCTGATGACCAGATGACCAGAATACATAGAAATTCCACAACTTATTTAACTGAAGGACTTAAATATAAAATGCATGGCTGGTGGCTCCACTCCACTTTATCTGCTGCATTTAAGCTATAAGTGAATAAAAATCAAGAACCAACGGTCGTGGGTGACTGATTGTCTCCGTCGTCACAGGAATTTCTATTCCTCGGCAGCCCCGTTACCGTTACCGCAGCCGTCCCAGACTCCCATGTAGCTGTTGTGTAGATTGTATACGTATATACCCTGTATTGCTATTTATACTTGTTGCCCTATCCTCCTCAATTGTCGTTCAGCGTCGATAGCCATCCGCTCCCGTCGTTCTTATTCTCTCTGTGGAGTTGTAACCTCTTATGGCCGAAGTCTCTCCCACTACCCCACTATCTCCTCCTCATGCACCAAATCCGATCCCACCAATTACAAGGACCATACCCAAATTAATATCCCCGAATGAAGTGAAATCATGTGGATTGTGTAAAAAATCATTTTATTTTTTTCGGTCGAAACACAACTGTCGAAATTGTGGTTTTGTATTCTGTGCTGCTTGTTCAAGTCGAAAATTCAAATTACCCAAATTCGGTTACTTGACCGATGTGAGGGTCTGTCTTTATTGTATAAAGTATTTAGAAAGTATGGATCCAATCATTATATATTCAACTTTTTGAATATGAACTAACTCAACTGGTTCAAGTCTCCGTAAAATCGGCGTTCGAATTATCTCATATGCCGGTGCGGATTCTCAATGATTACTTGCAAGCCTACAACATCCAGACGAACTATGCCCTTGAAAAAACGGATTTAGTAAAACTCATTTATGAAACTCAGCTTAATGACAGCCATGAATCTTTTTTCAGAAGTAATTGCCCTGGATCAACCTCTCAGACGAATTCCGCAGAATCGGTTAATCTATCAAATCCGGCAAATGCAACCAATACTAATAGACGAAATAGTCGAGATACCACATCAGGCAATCACAGCCGGCAACGTTCAAATTCAGTCCCTGCTCAGAACTCATCATCCCAAACTCGTCCTCGTCCTCGCACTCAATCCACCGCTCCGTCGAATTTACAACCTAACACATTCCCTGAAGAATTCTTTCAACAGTTTGCAGCCCAGCTTAGTCAAACTATCAACGAAGCAACCCGTCAAAACCAATCGTCTTATTCCGCATCCGCCCCTACCTCACCTCAACAACCGGCATCATTCCCGCAACCAAAGCCAACCGATTCGCCTCCGTCGATTGAAACAGTCGTCAAAGATAAACTTGATGTGACGAAATTTAGTCCTAAATTATTGATATCGATATTAAAAGATAACCATGTCGACGTAAAAAATGTTTTGGAAAAGACAGAGTTACTTTCCAAAGTACAGCGACTTATTGACAACTACAAAGCCGACCATGGTACTTATTTTTAATTCTCCCTTTTCTTTTTCTCTTCTGTCAACCAATAATTTCATTCGCTCATCAAATAACACAATAACTAACCGACCAATCTCCTCCCAGAATCCAACGCCACCTCAGGAACCAACGAAAACATATGTAAAATCTGTTTCTCCTCACCCATCAACTGCGTCATCTTAGAATGTGGACATCTAGCAGTTTGTATGGACTGTGGTAAAGAACTACTTAAGCGGCACGGAGAATGTCCGTTTTGTAGAGGTATAATTAGCAGGGTAGTCCACACGTTTAGAGTCTAGTCAAAAGATGTCAAATCTGAGTTCTTGTAGTGTATACATATAGGGAATGTAAGTTTATTGTAGGTATAGCGAATTATCGACTGATCTGGTAATAATGGTAATAAAGAAGAAAAGTTTGTGTATCGGAATAAGGATAAACCGAATCCGTGCTACATTGAAGACAGCACCTACATAACGTGAAAAAGATAAACCACTACTGACAGGACAACTCATATAGCGACGTCGAACAAAATACGGTTCCGTTCTCCGGTTCCCGTAAGCGTTTCAGCCTTGAGTACAAAAAAAGAATTAATATTAAAAACTCCAATAAATATGTACATAATACAATTCTTCGTGATTTCCCTTTTTAAATCCACTGACTTCTTATTCTTTTCTACCCGAATGATTAACATCATCCATCAAATAATTTCGATACTTTTCCAAAAAAGGCACCATTAACAGTCATCACATCGATTCATTTTTTCATCAAAATTTTGAGAAACCGGAATAAATCCGGGAAATAGAACATAAGGAATTAGAAACCCCAAAATTACATTAAAACTTCAATATATAAGAAAATTGGTTCGGAACAAAGCATTACAGTGTACCGAATTCTGTACAAAATTAACAGCTGACAAGCCGCTGAATGTAAGTTTTCGCGGCGAAAAAAATACTTAGAAATCATGACGACGGAGAGGGAAAGAGAAAAGAATTAATAAATCCATTTGGGTTGGAGTAAAAAATTAACGTTATTCTACAAGTTATTGGAAGTACAATAAATATTTCATTTTTAGTAATTCGAGTCGATATCGGTTGGGAAGTATATGCATTTCTCGAAAAAGTGGTAACTTGGATGGTAACTTCCCGTTACTGAGAGAATTAAGAGATATCGGGGCAGAAAGATTAGGTATAGAAATAATCTAAGCCTGTATTGAAGTAGGTTAAAAGGTTAATAGCGTTCTAATGAACTAGCACAAAGAAACGCTGAAGTTCATACTAGGATAGATAAAAGTGCGCAACTAATCTCATTGAACGTTGCGTCTGAGATTTTGCGCTTTCAACTCCCGGTACAGTTCTTCGCAAAGCGGTGTTTCTTTGCGGGCCAAGTGTCTGCGAAGCAATATACCCATGTCAGTAAATTCTCTGCGGAATATTGTAAGATGAACACTTACCGCGACAACGCGTCGGATCGGGTGTAAGATTTTCCACATTTGCATTGATGAGAACGATCTGTACATTAAAGTCGGTTCATAACAGTTAGCGGAAAGACTTAGTGGATAACAATGCGGGACAGGGCAGTCGGACAAGTACCTTGCATATGACTTCTACTGTGTCGTTCACAGTCGTGTTTTCGAGCAAATAGTCGGCCACATATTGAACAAGAGAACGGTCGTTCTTGCGTGTGAACTTTGAGATGACTCTGTATGTAGTAGAAGCTGATTTAGCTTAACACAGTTCTCGCTACTTGCCGCTAACTATCCATACCGTCAAGTTAAACGTGCTCGAAAATTTCTTATGACAAATATCACAGGTTCTGGATTTTTTGGCTTGAGAGGAAAGTTTCAAACCACCACCGCCAGCGTCATTAGTTGGAGTTGGGTCACTCGAATCGGAGTCTCGAATCGTTTCGTCGTTGCGGACCTCAGCACGCCGTTTTTGAGTTTTACTTTTGCATTTTCGGTTTCGCTCCGCAACTTCGTCGTCTTCTACTGGGTACTCAGATGATTCGGAGTCAGAAGTGGAACTTGACTCCGTCATGCTAGGGTAAGGTTTCATTCGGGTAGATTGGTCTGTGGAGCGGGACTTTTGTGTTCGCACCCGTTTACGGGCTGAGCGCCGGCGGCGGGAAGCAGATTTTGTTTGCCCCATAGAATCTGGTATAGTCGTCTCTCCGTTACTATGTTTCGGTAAAAGCTCGTGGAAGCCATTCAATAATGTAGTTTGAGAACATGCGAGGGGGTTGTCTTTGTCTATGTTTAGGCGAGTTAGTTATATAAGTGAGTACATAGTCTGAATACTATAAAGAGGATAGATGTCCAATAGAGAAGAAAGTGGAAATTGAACAAATTGCTATGTCTGAAGTGCCGTAAGGAGCCATTGCAAACTGCGCTTCCATCCAGCGTTTCCATCCATCGATTACTGAGAACTACTCGCCAACTTCTACTCAATGGAATGAAGTGGAAAGCCCAAATACTAAATACACTCAATCGGCAAGAAATCGTTGTAACACGAAGCAATACAAACCATTCATTGAACTAAACGTGTCGAAAATCGTGCTTGAGGTTGAAGTAAACGAATTTGATCTATCCCCATCGTTACGTCGGCTCAAAATTGGCAAACTCCTTAAACAATCCAAAACTTCTGCGGCCATTTTGACATCTTCGTCGTCATCATCTTGACTGCTGTCCTGACTACCGTATTCCAAAGCGGAGGGAACGTGTTCGAGTGTCTCTGCCTTGATACCAACGCCGGACAAATGATTGACAGGAGTTGAAGACGGTAGGAGATCATAGTATACAATTGATTGTTTTGCTCTCTCGAATGAGTTGAAGGAGGGTTGAGAAGTGAGCGTTAATTGACTGGAAGCAGCCGACGAAGTGTCTGGAGGAGAAAGCGTGTCGAGGGTGGGAAACTGGTGATCTAAAGGATGAGGATCTTTGCGATGAAGATAGGATAGAAGAAGATCTTGAGTCGATGTTGAACGCTGCATTGGTTGAGCTGTCATGATCACAATATTGGGCGAAGTGTTATCACGAGAAGGCGATGACAAGTGATAGAGTTGAGGAGGGATGAGGGTCTATGAGGGTGGATGAAATTTGCTCCAGGAACAGAACCTCCACACCTGACCCAGATAGTCAGAAAATTTATCCAACACTTTTAGGGCGAGGGATACAAATAAGGATACAACATTTATATAGGAGATAATTGTTGATCTGCGAAGAATGCAAGATGGAGGAACAGAATTCTCTCTTGTGTCGCGATGGAGGAATTCCCTTCAGCCACTCGCGTCCAGAATGAAGAAAGAGACCAGATTGCATCCCACACATCTGTAGTATCTTTTTGGGATATAAACGTTGAAGTTCCTCCAATGTAAGAGTATTGTAGCATAATACTGTGTGTTATAATTTTTTCTGAGGTCGAGCAAAACAAGATTTTTGACTCTTGGTCAGAGATTTCTCAATACAGATCAATTAGTCTTGTGAATAGTACCAAGAATTTGATGTTGAAGGTAAGACTAATCCAAATTGCATTATTGATCGCATTTGAAGGAAAACAGAAATTTGAAAAATATCCTCTCTGTATCGTTAAATTTTGTATCGAGATCCAGCACTGATCGAGCAATTAAAAAGTTAAAAACTCCGAGTCTCCGACAGACTTCCGACAGTTGTCAACACTCAACAGGTTTGTCAGTTGGAACGACCGCGACGTTTTATGCTTCAGCCGAAGAAGGCGAGAATGTTTCACGATACATCAATTCGATTTATAAAAATTGCTTTGTACAGCTTTGTACTTCGAGTTCAGACCTATCTCAGTGACTAATGTCGGAAAGACGCAGATCCACAATTAACAATCTGACTCAGCTCAGAACTGCATGCCCCCTTGCTATTCGATCGTACCTTTGTCTGCTTATATATAAAGCAGAACTGGCCAACACCGGCAGGAGTGAAGACAAATGACTGACCGAGCTCTTGAATCTCTAGTCGTTAAAGGAATCTGTGAATATAAGAAGTAGAATGTTGCATTTATTTATGGTTCAATGTAAGGGCATCATAATCTACCAGCTAACGGGAAAGTCTAATACTTCAAAAAACAATCTCAAAAATATAAGTTCTAGATCTAATAATATAGACAATATTTAGAGACATAGATATTCTAGTAGTAATTCTTTCTGCCTCGTGTTTCCGAAGTTGAGCTAGTTAAAGTTCCGTCGATACACAACGTCGCAGAGGTTCGACCGAGAGTAGCGCTGAAACAGTCTCTTGGCAACGAACGAATTTGGGGTTGGCGCGGTCCACATAAACGGGTCTCGATTTTGCCCTTCTTGCTATTCAACGATACATTGTAACAGTCTCTTCCAATCTTTCTAACTTGTGGACGGATAGATCTTTTGGCCAGCTGAGAAGTGGCACTTTTGGCAGTACCATCACGACATAAAACCGTTCCCTCATTTCCCATTACCCATCCGAAACAACCATTGGGTGATGGTGTAACAACTGGTGGATGAGGTCCGCATGTATTGGCGCTCATAGGACCGGCAATGGATTCAAGGGTTACTCTATAGCAGTTATCGCCAATCTTAGTTACGGTAGGTTCGGAAAGTAAAGTCTTATCATATGGCGAATCAGAGTTTGCGGAAACAGAGCCGATGGCGGCCAAGAGAGCGATAGCGGCGGTGAAGATCATGTTGCTTTATAACTTTAAATTCTTTGAAAGTGTTTATAGTATGGTTTTGCTAATAAAATGAGTTGTTCTCGGATGAAGAAAACTGGTTGCTATCGTCATCCTTTTTATAGCCCGGTTTAATACTACGCGTCCTTCTTAATTTAAGCAAGCTGCGCAAACTTACAAAGACCATCAACAATCACCGTCGCCTACTTCAAATCTATGTGTACCTATCAGTCCCACATGAATTAAATTTATAGAATATGCACACGCAGCTACTTGTACTGTAACGGATGTGTATGTTTCACCTTTCCATTATGACAAAATCTGACATCGCTCGTAATATTTAGAAGCGGTTCAGTGTCATCAAAGAATTGTTTCGTCAGAAATCTGCTCATTTTAAATATGAAGCGGTATACTGCGGCATTAGAATTCTTTGAGATTGTCTGATTTGTCAAAATTATCTCTGTTGATTGGGCAATTCATATTTCAATTCCTCTCCTCTATCAGTTTCTCAAAATTTCCCAACGACTCCGCAATGATTTAGGTTTGATTAAACTCCGAACTCATTCAAACCATGCAGTTAAAACTTAAAACACATTTACTTTAATTTCACGATGTGAGATCTTAAATATATGAATTAGTGAAATGGTCTCTAGTCTTAGATTTAATAGTAATTCTTGTACTGACATACGTAATCATAGATATTAAGTTCCTGTACTTTATCATTCAAACAATACTATGACCATCAGAGTTATCGAGTTCTAATCAATTACTAAATCTTGCCATGGCATGCTGCATTTATTTTAGTTTTTGAACATTCTTTTATGATATGGGTTCAAAAGAAAGTAATTGAGTTGTTATCTTGGAATTTTGCAAACTCTAGAACACATTCATATGAAATACAAGAGTTACACATCCAGCTCTGGCGTGTTTGGGTCGTGGGAGGATGAAGTTCATACAGAGCGACCGGTAATGATAATACGTTGAAGACGTTGGCAAATTCAACGGCGAATCATATTCCTGTTAAGAATCCATCGCGTCGATATTTGAACTTGAATCCGAAAGTAATGCTGTTACATTAGTTTGTGGGTTATGGAAGTCAAGGGCGATTGCTTATAAGTTCGGAAAATAGTATGAACAGCTGGCTTTATTCACAGATGAATATATAAATTTTTACAAGGGCCACACTCAGCATGTTCATACATTTGGATAAGATATTTAAATGTTCTAACTTCATCAGCTTCTTTTAGCCACACACTTTACTCATCTCTTCCAGCGACTTGTGAGGTAGAGCTAGCCACACGTCCATCCAAGCAAAGAGAAACTTCATTGTTGTCGATGGTAGCAGAGAAGCAATCATCTTTCAATTCTTTAATGACAGGTTCATGAGGTCCGCAAATGGTGGAGTTAATTTTTCCTTCAACGCTAGCTAAGGTGACTACGTAACAATTGTTGCCAACTTTTTGAACTTCAGGACGGACCGATCTCTTGGCGACGGCACTGGTACCACTTCTGGCGGTGCCATCAGGACATAATACTCCTTCATCGTCGCCGGTGGTGAACGTGAAACAACCATCCTTGGTTTTTTCAATTATGGGTTTTTTAGGGCCACAGGTTTCTCCAGAGGCGATACCCTTAGGAGTTTCGAGTGATACCACGTAACAACCGGGTTTGGATTCAGTCACGGTTGGGATTGGTTCGTCAATTTCGGCAAACTTGGTAGGGGAGGCGGAAACAGAACCGAGGACTGCGAGAACGGCGATAGCATAAGTAAAGATCATTTTTGGTTTTGAGGAGTGTTAAGTGTTTGAGTTTTGGTTATTGAGTAGAGAGTGTTGTAGTTGTTGTATGAAATAATTGATGCAGGACACTCAATTTTTATAGTTTTTTTCTGCGCGTCCCCTACCGCGCTGTTGTCATATAAGCAAGTTGCGTAGAGATGACAAAGAGGATTGACACATCACCGTCGCATACTACAAAACAAAGGTTCCTCGTTCAGTCGGAACCAGCTAAATTGATAACAGTGATTTACAATATTCTTGGAATATCAAGTTACAATATCTCCCTTTGTGACAATAGATTTTAAAATTCGCATTTCTATTATGACAATGCGCTACAGGTACAGCCACCATAGGAGAAGCGGTGACAATGTTGCGTTGGTTAAAGTATTCTAACATTACATAATTCAGTTGTATCAGAACAATTAGCAAAGAATCTTCATTGGATGTATTCGTTTCTTTAACATGGGATGCCCATCTTGACCTATGCGGATTCATCAGCAAGCTTGGAATCCCTCAAAGACAAACTGAGTTACAATGAAATCTGGATAGGTAGAGTATTTAAACAGACTGAATAGGAACACAAAGGAAGTACATCGACTTGGCAGATAAGCTGATCGCTGCAACAAGACAACCTAGTCATAATCAAATGATGTCATGACCAGAAGTGAGATGCGAAAGAATATGGACGAATATTAATCGTTAAAACGCTTTCTTATTAGTAGTTATGTTACAAATGTGGGCACATTAATATATACATTTCATGTCCTTTGCGATGTATTACAAAAGATAGCTCACGGCCATCGAAAATGGAAAAGTCAAAAATTTGGCATTAAAAACGGATTGAATTATCGTCTATCCAACAAAATCGCAATAACGGTTTAGGTTTTTCCAACATAGTAAAGCTAATATTTAAGAATGATTGATATCGCCATCGGCAATAGTTTTTTTTTTTCTGGGTTCCTCAGTCAAAACACATCGACACTGCGATGTTATCTGTCCTGTAAATTGCTTCGCCTTTAGGGCATTTACCTTTTCGAAGGTGTCTATTCGAAATCAAACAACTTGGATTAAGTGAAAGTTCAATAGATAGAAGAAGTGTTGATAACATTAAGACAAACCTTAGCAAACCATCTGAACGAGCATATCGATTGCCGCAGTCGCAAATATGCAGTTTCTCTGTGATAAGGAATAACAGAAGTTTTTGTAAATAACGGCTTCATTTGTGCGTGTCAATTAAGAGTTGTTGCTTTCTGAAGCTTACCTTTTGTGTGGGTAGTCATATGTCGATCACGGTCGTGCCTCCTTCGGAAAGTACGGCCACATGTCATACAGGAATGGGGTTGTCTACCGTTATACCGCTTTACGTGAACCTAAAGAAAAGACACAAGGGTCAGAAGGTTACGAACAATCAAGAATGACCACTAGTGAAAAGTATGCTTACATTGTGTTCATTGGCTTGTTGGTAAATTGGCCAAGAGTGGAGGGTGGCAGATACTTGATCCATCGGCAACGAGGGGGTATAGTCCGATGATATTTCCCTTTTCCTCATGGTATCTTCACCATTCAAATTCATTTCGGCATCACTGTTGGTTGGGGAGGTATAACGGGACGGGGGAGGGGAGGGTAAACATGAAACTATAGAATTTCCGTTTGGACGGACCATTGGGTAAAATTCAAAGTCACTCGAGTCGGATTCGTGTCCGTCAGAGTCCACTGGGTCTATCAACGAGTCGATTGATAGTCGGTCTCTTCCACTTTTTTGAACAGAATGATTTGATTCCGTTCGACATCTTGTAACCTCTTCTGTTGATAAATTTGAGGTGGCGGTGCCAGTGGGGGAGGGCAATGTTGTGTAGGGATAGTCGTCTTTCCGTCGGGAAGACAGGTCAAAGAAACCAATGTACGGTTTGATGGACGGGATAAAAGGCTGTTTGTTCCCTGAATAGTGTTGTGCAGTCGGACGACTACTATAGTGACTTCCGAAAACGGAGTGTTGTTGATATGGTTTGGTGCGTGGCACAGCTAGGTGTCGAGGGTGGCGCTCTGGACGAGAGTCTGTGAAAAATGAAAGAATAGCACACGTGTTAATATTACTATGCTTTTTCAAGCTGTGCTTTTGAGTAATTTCTTTGGTAAGATGATGAAACCGTCTCAATTATTATGAAATTAGGCCAAAATGGGAAAAGTGGCACAGTCGGAGTTATGGGAGAGTAACCGCAACATACCAGAATGGTGCCGCCAGGTGGCTGAGGCTTCCGAGGGTGGGAAGGAATAGCAAGTTGTAGCATACATCTTTCCGTTTGGAGAGGCGTCGGGATGAAACAGCTTCAAGGTTTTCTGCGGACGAAAAGAGGCAAAAAAAGATGTCCAAAGTTGAGTGGAGCGGGGGCGGAGATACGGGGGGAAGGTGGGGGGTGATGGGTATTTATCGTCCGACATGTAGAATGGACTCATGGAGACTCGAGATCCAACATTCTCGGAGGGAAGCCCAGACCCATCTCGATTGGGAGAAGAACGCAGCAGCGATTTGGTGATGCTGATGAAGGATATTGAATCAGTCACATAGACGTCAAAGTGGACAATCAGGGACAAAATGACAATCGGCCGGGGTGTGGGCCCGCCCCCTGTCTCCATTGTCTGGCAGATCGGCACAGCTTGCTTTTCCCCCGATACGTGGTGTAACAGAAAACTCTGCAGATTTACAATTTGGCATATATATACCATATGGTTCAGCCTTGCTCAGTGCCATACAAACTTGTAGCACAATCTGTGCAATGAGCATACCGACAATGGCCATTTGCAATAGCCGATCGATGCCGTCACCCAGACGCCCTTTGCCACCTGTCCACAAAGAGTTTCTCGGCACACGGCAAGGAATTTCAGCAGCAATTACGAGGAATCTGGATTCCTTCTTTGTTTCCGCAATAAAAACCCACTCCAATAGTGTCCGTATCGGGACACTATCATATTGCACATATATTGGCCTTACTGTGCGGACGGCGGGACTGCGGATCGGACGGGTGAGTCTGCTGAGGCGATCTCAGTCATTGGGTTCGGGATGGTTACAGTATGGTTACGAGTTTCCCCCTCCCTTGTCCAAGAGATTTGACACCTTTGCGGACACAATCGCGCTCTCACAGCAATTTGGCCGATGAGCGCAGACATAGAGTTAGTCATTTTGATATAAGCCATGTCATCCAGTGTACCAGTGTTGTATCCCAATTGTCCCAGTTGGCCATTCTGAGACTAAAACTGATCTATCCTGATTTATCCTGATACAGACATGATAATAATATTGCATCACTGAGACAAGCGAGTCACTCTCGTGGTTCTCTGGCCCTGATAGTTCCACAGTTCCACTCTCCTCGTATCTCGATCCTGAGCTCCCCAGATCGACTGTCATCGACAGTGGCCGATTGCCCTGTCCGCCAAGTCCGCCACCACTTTTGCCGTGTCTCCAGTGTGTCTCCACACTCAATTTCCCAGTCCAGCGTCCAGTTGACACTTTTCACTTACCCCTTTCTGTCGAGATTCTTGCTGTATTGTTATCTGTTTGCCCCTCGGCCAAATCAGGTCAAATCGGGTCAAATCGGCAAGGGGTCAACAGACTCATCGCTCGACAGAAACTTCATCCGGGCGCTGGACAGATCTTTCTCAACCCCTTAAATGTCATGCCCATTACATGCATATCCGCCGTCGATGAAGTGGATAGTGTATGTAGCCTGTGAGCACTTTAGCGTGGAGCACTAGGTCATAGGACCATTAGGACGAAAATGCACTTTTGTGACGAATTGGTATATTTTGTCCCACCAAGAGAGAATGAGATTGCTCTGTTACTCCTCCGTCGGAATGACCGTATTCTAACGGCGTCTTGTATACAATTTTGATGGCACATTACAGAAAATGAATCTATCGCTTGTGTAACGAATAGATAAGCATCCGCTGATCCAATAGAGGTACGAACTTCGGACCTTCGACTTGTTCATGTTTTTGGCAGACACATCGCGATTTCCCATACGTCCTTGACCTTGATGATTAATCGTATCGATAGCCTGCTATAGTTGATATATGAAGATGGCAAGGGTTTCATAATCAAAACATCAACAAATAATGCCGAAAGTCTCGGCTCCATGTATATTAATTCTCTTTGAATGTCTAGACTCTAGAGCAAAATCTATTAAAATTATGTTACATCATCGATGGCGAGTATTAACCGATGTAGGTATCGTACAAAAAAGTGATAATGATCTCTAATTTCTCCACGTCATTTAACATCGTCGCCTCAACTTCTCCATTTTCCGCCTTCGTTCCATCTTGTCCCATTTTTTGCCGTCTCGCTAGTGCCTCGCTTCGGCATCGAATTCAAATGTGTCGCTTGAAAAGTGTGTTTGTCGCCTTCTTGGAACTCTCGTACCCAATCAAACCACCGTCTAATTTCGAGCGAACAGTGTCTTGATTCAACCACGTTTTCACCACAGATAATAACTTTTTGGTATCTTTGTTATTCGTCAACGAAGGGTGAGAGAGGGCGTTTTCCACGCGGTTCATTATCCTTTTAACGAGGTGAGCGACTTGTCTTGACACAGAAGTTGATGGACTGTCGGATATGAATTCTTCATGGTCGGACGGTTCAATTTCGTCTTTGAATCGTTTGAATCTAGAGTCGACGTCTTGCTTCAACACTCTAATCGCTTGATTATTACCCCTCGCCTTTTCCAACACTAAAAACAACTTTTCCATTTCTCCACCGACTAATCGAACCGCCAAGGAAGCACAGCGTCCACTAATTTCGTGGACAAAATTTTCATTCCCGTCTTTATTCATTTCCAAATGTGTCGGGTTTGTTCCGTTGCCCTTCGGTTCAAACAAACCTGTCGATTTAGTCGCCTTTACTTTCAATTTCGTGATCGTCGATGTGAGAAATTTCACGACCGGAGTCACAAGTAACTCTTTGATACTCTTTTGCTTACTCTCATCTCCACTTCGTTTTTGAATATGAAACATTCGCGCCTGCTGTTGATCGTGCTTCTCCGACAAATCCATCATGACAGCAGTATCATGTTCCGGATCAAACAATCCATCAGGGTTCTTGAAAATTCTGCTGAGCGTATGGTTTCTGGCAGTTGATTTAGATTGTGATTGGAACCGAAGGAAACTCGATAATCTGGCTTTAATGGCGGTTAACAAACTAATTTTTAGTTCTCCGGTCGTACCGGTGACTTTGCCAGTGACAAGAGGGTAACAGATTTCGTTTCTTTTCTTTGAAGTTGGAGCTGTCGGAAATGTGCGACATGGGACACCAGTGTTATTGCCGACCCATGGAAAGACAGAATTGTATGAGTAGTCGGTTAATTCGTGGATAGCCAGTTCAACCCAATTCGAATGACTAAAAAAATCTTCTAGCGAATGGAAAATTGACCCAATCTTGAACAGTGCAGCGTTTTTGTGGGACTTTTGTGGCGGACTTTGATTTGCATACTGCAATGATTGTACGTAGTCCGACAAAGAAGAGAACAATGTTTGACGAATATAAGTGAAAGTAGTAGGGTACGGTGAATCGTAATATAACGATGTACTCCGCGGCATAATAAAATTTTTGATAAATTTTGTTGGATGAATGCCGAGTTCTCGTTGCTGAATCCGTCTTGGCGGGTTCCCCTTTTCACCGGGAATAGGCGTAGGATTATCCATGTGTTGCACACTATCATAATGACCCAATATATCGGCCGTCACTTGGTATTCTTTTTCTCGGTACCCGTAGACCCATTTCGACACAAACGATACAATTCGGATTACATTCTTTTCCGAGAGTTTAGAAGCTGTACTTGGATTGGAGAGTTGAGATAAATCACGCATGAGGTTCCCGAAATAAATGGCTCGACAGGTCGGCGGATCGTAGAATTTACTGGACGTTGAATTGTGAGGGGGGCAAAGTGATTCATGAAGAATAGAAAGATGAGTGTACAGAGGGAATTTGGTGTGAATGTTGCCTTGTCCTGCGAGGAAGGCTGAAACTAATTGAGTTGTCAAGAATAATTGAAGGCAGAGAAGTGAAACTCTTGAAATTGTTTTAAACGTCATTTCGTTTTGGTCGTAGAACTACTGAGTTCCGGGATGAATCTTGAGGTGAAAATATTACTTAATTGGAAGCGACTTTTGGGGATTGAAGCATATTCCTTTTCTCGGTACGGACCGTGCAGCACTAGATTTAAATTAGGGGCGAACTGTTAATGGCAATTAGTATTTACAAGCGTGGGTAATTTCCGGGAAGAAAGCATGTAAAGTAAACGATGAAAAGAATATGGATTAATTTCGGAACTAAAAATGCAAGAAAACGAGGTCCATTGGTGTAATGCTGAGCGTCGGAAACAATCCTTGCAGCATTATTTTCGAAACACGGAACAATTGCAGCATCTTTCGCATCTGCAGTGCGAAACGTTTGGGATGAGCTTACAATTGCTTGATGCGAAACGAACCCGTTGCGCCTCTCGGTGCCGATACTAAACGGCGCAACAACCACACAATGCTGAGGTGCTCATCTGTGCTCTTCAGATTTTACTTTACATTTACACAATGGTTGGCACAGTTCAATGTTGAGGCTCCTATGTCTGCATGCTTGCGAAGCTGGCGTATCGAACAATGATAATCGTAGTAACAGCTAGACAATCTTCCAATTCTCTCTGGTAGATTACATTATATTTCAGATCATGATCTCAGCATGCTTCCATTGAGACTTGAGCTCATGGTATAATTAGGGTGCGAGCTGTCAATTTTAACATGTTTACATTGAGAGCAGGAACAGCAGGAGCAGCATAAACCGTGGGATTTGCCGCAAGGTATCTCCTGAAATACTCACAAGCTGCTACAAATTATATCACATTTAGATTCATCATACCACTTGCAAAAGGCACATTCTTAGTGATGCTCAGACCCTCAGACGTTTCTGCCTTTTCTCATATTTAGTGTTCCTGTGGTATGGGAAAATGGAGCACATTTACCTTTATATCTATGCTTCGTTGCATTATTTTGGTTCCACAAAGGCAGTTATGTCCATTGGTAGGATAGAGTGTTGTAAAGTGCACAATGCAGTCACGTGACTCGCAGTGGACGCGTATCAGCTGAGGGAGGGACGTGATTGGACGGGCTAATGAACTGGCCAATGGCAATGCGCGCCGCGAGTTCCTTCGTTGCTTGTCTCTTTGTCCCCGCATTCCTCATTGGACGACCGCACTGCTGCAAACTGACACCCTCTCGCTAAAGCAAAAATTATACTGCTACGGCTCTTTTTACTTTCCATAGGACTTTTTGTGGGGTTTAAATTAAAAGGCGGCATTTTAATTATTGTATAAGCTTTAGACTCTTTTCTCCCTTTTTACCTCTTCGAACCGCAATGTCCCGCAGAAAGCCTGGCCTGACGGTGGACACCTCGGCCGATACCGTCTCTGCCGCACCTATAGATCAACACTCGGCCACTCCGACGTCTCCGTTAGATGAGGATATCGATTTTTCCCTCGTCTATGCCTTGCACACTTTTGTGGCGACCATGGAAGGGCAGGTCGCTGTGGTGAGGAATGAACCCTTGATATTGCTGGATGATAGCAACAGTTATTGGTGGCTAGTTAAACCGTTGAACTCTAATTCAATTGGTTACATTCCCGCCGAAATTGTCGAGGTCAGTTAAACTCATACTTTCTTTCATTCCTGAACGTCATTGAATGAGTACATCTGTATCTGATGTATATTCGACATATGAGCTGTCTTCATCGTTTGTTATTTGTCGCTCGTCCGCGTTAATTAATATTAACGGTGTGCATATTTCAAATAATTCATTTAGACTCCATACGAACGACTAGCGCGGGTAAACCGTCAGAAAAATATAGAACTAGCGTTATTCAGAGAAACTGATATCCCGGGGGCAGAATCCAAATCTTCAGTGAGGTTGGCTCAGCCCGACTTGCCGCCGCAAATGAAATCTGTGCAGTTTAACTCTGGACCGTTTGACTTTTTCGAATACGAAGTTTCAGATTCAGAATGGAGCGAAGAAAGTGATGGTTTTTGCATGGATGAGGAAGATGAAGAGACGAGAGCTGCGAAAAAGAGAAGCAGTGTTGGTGCTGGTTTGGCCCTGTCGAATAAGGTAAAAATATCTGTTCATGACTCACTCATGTTTCGGTTCATGTTTACGGTTTGTCTTAACTTTTTTTTTGGCTTCCATAGGCATTCGACGATGAGTCAGATGATGAACATTTTGAGTCGTCATCTGAGGAAGGAGAAACCGACGAGAGTTTACCATCTCCAACTGAAAGTATTGACAGTCAAGAACTCGGCGCATCCGAGGAAACTTTGTCTGAATCCACCGCGAAACCCACCAAATCCGAAAACCGAGAACAATCGCCCAAAAAGAAATCAGAACCATTGGAACCCATCACCGTACTTCGAATTTTCCCTGGAAAATGTAACATTAAGAAAGAAGTTGCTCGATTTAAAACAGTGGTACTCACAAAGACCATGACGGTGGAAGAATTAATTCGTCAAGCGATGTTGAAGTACCGTTTGTTTGGACCCCTTAGTACCAATCCTGATATGAATAATGAAATGACTGAAGAAATGATTAGAGACTGGTATTTGACATTGCAGGTGAATGGGTCCGGTATGTGACATTTTCTGGGTTTTTTTGTTAACCAACACAGATAATTTACTGACTAATAACGATATATCCTTTATTAGCCGAACACATACTGAACCCATCAGAAAATGTCATTCAGATTCTCTCAAGTCTCCAAGCACCATCACCTACCTCCCCATCCGTTCAGTTCGGAACTACACTTTATTCTCCAACAGTTCCGAGCGGCAAACTTCCTTCAAAACATCACATTTCTCGACCCATTCTTCAAGTCATTTCACCGAACGATACAAACTCTGTAAAACTTCTTTTGAATCAACACAGTGTGATCCAAAAACTCCTCGCCGAGTCCAACAATCGATTAATCAAGGTCGTGCTGTACGGAGAAGAAACTGTCGGCACTAGTGCTTCATCAAAGTCACGCCAGCATGTTGTTCCGATTAAACCAGTTCCTGTCCGAATGGTGAAGACTTTGAAAATCAATGTCAATCTGCCTGCTTCCGAGGTGATAGCACTAGCGTTGGAGAAATTCAAAAAAGTCGAAGGGAAACGTTCGTTAGGGACAGTTCAGGAATACGAATTATTTATGGCAAACGATAAATTGGGTGATCACGGGCATGATGTAATGTCCTTGAGAGGAATTGAACGAGAATTGCGGTCCCTTGGATCCCCGTTGTCACCTGAAAAACCGTTGCCGAACATTCAGGAAAAAACAAAAATGATGACATTCTTGTTGCACGATAAACGAATGAGATCTTTGTCTCGGGAACCTGAAAACGGAAATCACAAACAACAACCAAAAGACGTCCGTACGCGAACGACAATCATCCTTCCTACAACGAGTAACCCGTCTTCCTCATCGTCCACCAATTCGTCAACATCCGATTCAAACGCAAGTAAAACAATTCAGTCATCAAAACCCGTCAATTTAACTCTACCTCCCCCGCCGGCATCTTCACCGCCAGTTGCCCGGTCTAATTCCAACTCGACTCCTGAATCCTCATCCTCAAAACCTCAATCTGAATCGACACTCCGACCAAAGAAAAAAGAACACGAACTGGTTATTCCCCCCGCTAGAACGTCAAGTATCATTCAAAAATCTCCATCGTTACCTCTACTTCAATCTGCTTCTCGCATGCCGTCGTCATCTCAAGTTCAAAAGCCTCAGTTACAGCGAAGCTATTCCTCCGACTCTGCCAGGTCTATTGATTCTACGACTGGGGCACCCAGGATTGATATCATCGGTATTGAAGAAGTCAAAACCTTTGATTTAGATGATCTCATGGGATTGGTAAACTCGAAGAAAGCTGAAGGAACGGGTGATTCCTTAAATACCGTTCCATTGAATCAAGCGATTCAGACTGAAGCATTGAACCAACCGATGGCGCCATCCGCGGAGCCAGAACAGATTGCTCACGTTAACGATACTTCGGTTTTAGGCAATTCTGAAACTCTAGCGTCACCCACTACTGACATCTCTTTAACTGAAACTGATATTTCCACTGTCGACGAAAGAGTGGAAGAACCTAATGGTGTCACCGAGTCCGCCGAATCCAAGGAAGACGCACTTCAAACGCCGGAACAGCATGATCATAAATTCACGAAAATAGATTCAGCGGTCAATGTTGCGGTTGCCACTGGCTCTACTGGCGTCTAACTGATATCCTGATAGTAACGATCTTGAAATAGTGTGGACCGATTGCTGTTGGTTTTGCGGGTCGTACGTTGTGGATCGATAAAATCAAGTTTTGTTCAATAAATATAGATTGTAATAGCCACCAAACGTAGATCGCAGATGTGTAAAGAGATGTAATAAACAGAATAACGGATAACACAAAACATGTCTTTATAACAAATGGTATGATGGTATTATGGGCTTTGCCAAATCCGTACATAACATGAAACTATTTTTAACATTCTGAAATCAAAAAGAAAATCAAAGATTAAGCGAGGATTGCCGACTGATTGCTTGCTGCGAAACAAACAGCTTTGATTCTTTTTGTATTATCCCTTGCCCACATCATTTCCATCGGGGGCGTCGGAACACTTGGTGGTCACGGCTCGCGAGTCTCACGGTGAACATTCGGGCGTTGAATCTGAAGGCGGACAGTCAACGGCTCAGCACACCGTGGTGGAATTCGCATCGGGACAACGACATGTTTACATCGGTCTCGTTAGAACGTTCAAATAGGGGTAAGTCAAAACACAGGTTCACACCTCTAGACTCTAGCGTCCATGAGTCCATGACGATTCCTTCTAGTTCTTAGGGGTCGGGAAATTTAACAAAACGCCTCCAAGCGTCACATTATTGAAATTATCCGTGGTTGGGTTGTTCACAGGTCACTGGTCTCACACAGCCCTCGGATCGTCGAATGTGGAATTGTGGATTTTGTATGGTGAAGATAAAGTTGACTTTATAGTCGATGTATTAGATTTTTTAGCATCTTTGAGGTGACATGGGCTATGTGACATATACTGTGGGATGTGGGTTGGACAGGATGGTGGATGAAAATGAGAATTGGTTTATTTGTAGCCAGAAACCGTCTATCTCTGTCCTGTTTCCCATAACTGAATTTGCAATATCCATACACATTCGGCATAAGAAGTAGCTTCCATTAAATTCACAGTCCATACTCGGACTCATCATTCGATTATTACATACTCTTCAATTTGTATCCTGTATTCTCCACCCTGGGTGATAATCTTGTCTGGAAGGTCTAGAAGAAGCGAGTGCTGTCTCACGTCCAAAACAAGACTCAGCCACATCGACTGTCCCTCACCCGGTCCAAAAATTGGAATCGACTTTTGGAATACATATCATCAACACATCCCAGACGTCCCCTCCTTCGGTCCTGTCTGAGTATCGTATTGTCGTCGGCTTTCTCTCTGCTGAGGAACCAGTCGCTATCGGATTTCGTACAGCCCTCCCAAAAGATTGCTAAACTCCGACCGGACCCTGGGGTGCGAACGTCTGTTGTTGCGCACGGTTTTTTTTCCTAGAGTGCATCGCTACGGTATGTATGTCCCACAGTTAGCCGTTGCTCTTTCTTTATATACTTTCTGTGTGGTTCATTCACTGATTCTGACGATGGCCCATCTCACTTCTCTTGTTCCCTGATCTCTTTGTCGCACTGTTTCGGATATAACCTGTGTGGCACAGCAGCCTGTTGTTGAAAAAACGTATTCGCATCAAGAATATCGTGAATTCATAATCGACTTTGATACAACTCATAGAGCATCGGCCATTCTAAAAACTCGATTACCAAACGAGCTAGTATAAATTTATTATTTTTTTTGAGTATATAAACAGCAGGTTGTTTAAACCCAAAACTCCCCCGAGATCTCGCAATCGCCTTTGAATCAGCAAAACAACTCCGCACAATATCAACCTTTAATCATGGAAATCGGACTTCATCATTCACCTCTGCCCGCTTACAACGACACATTCATTCATACCCAACACTACATTAATCATGAGTGCAACCCTCCGCACCTGATAAAATCTGAACGTTACATTGACAAGAACCGACCAATAGTCGGTAAGGGTACGCTTGTGTACGAGTCTCATCGAGTCTCCGACGATCCTGCAATTTGTGATAAACCCTCCGAATTTGCTCCAACGAGCAATGTCACTTTTTCGTACTGTTCGCATCAATACCGTCCGCCGTCCCCGCCCAAATCTTCCAGTCATTCCTTTCATTCCTCCAGTTGCGCGCACAGTGAACTCTCGTATCACCACGGATCCGTGACAACGCATCAAGATATAAAAGAAGTTGGTGACAATGAATCGGTTATCGAGTATAATGAAGAAGATGTTAAAATAGCTGCAGAGGCTTTGCAGTGTCTAAAATACCTCAGTTCTGGGCAAAGTTGCGGCGGAACTAGTGACGTTGAATTGGATGACTCGGTTTCAATGCAAAGCAAAGGATCAAGTTCAGGTGAAATAAGCCAAGACCAGCAAAACCTTTCCGGTATGTCTTTTTATTGATTCACTTTGTTGCTCGAATCGATTCATTGATTGCATTTATCTTCCATATAGTCACAACCTTGCCTTCCATTCCGACATCTCAATCAATTTCCGACTCACCGACAAAAAAATCAAACATTCCCCAACAACATCTTCTACGTCGCTGCCATTCGTTACCGGTTTTCCGTATTCCTGGTGATTCTCGTACCCATTATCGTAAACCTTTCTCCCACTCCAGCGAAACACATAATCAGCCGCTTACCTCCGCTCATTCATACCTCGATCACCATCAACATCAACTTCATCAACCGTCATCAGAACAACATCAGACTGCCGGTCACAGCAGTCATTTGAATGCGTCAGCCGATGGGAACATTAAGTCGTCCTTTGATGGCTGTCATACCTCTGATCATGGCGTTGAAGTCGGCAGGTCTTGCCTCTCTATCAACGACTTACTCGATTCACACTCCTCCCCTGGTTACTTGGAATCCGAAAACCCCTCATCCGACTGTGAGTCAGTTTACAGCCGAGAACTTAGCCAGTCTTCGTCACAGCAGCACTCCCGATCCCCATCTCCGCAAAAAGAGTTCTTCCATAGCTATGATTGCTTTTCAACTCAGACCTCGGTGAAATTGGAGCAGAGTTCTTTTTCAGTGATTGTGGAATCCGGTCATCCTTTGCGTCGCAAGCGGGAGAAAAAGACTCATGTTTGTCATTTATGTAATAAAGTATTCACCCGCGCCTTCAACCTCAAAGTTTGTAGTTCCAACTTATACCTATTTTCAATCCATTTTTTTAATCTGACATTGTTTATCTCTTTCGCGTAATCGTAGAGCCATCTTAAAACCCACACCCAAGAGAAACCGTTTCCTTGTTCTTTCTGTGATCGTTCGTTCGCGAGAAAACACGATTGTGAACGACATATCAAGATTCATACCCAGGGTATGTAAATTTCTAATGATTTCTGCAATTTTGTAACCAGCATTTCGTATGACTTACTTGTTTTTTGTGGCTTTATTTAGATCGTTGCTACAAGTGTAAATGTGGGAAATCTTACACAAGATCCGACGGATTAACGAGGTACTGTTTCCTTCTTTGAAGTTTTCGTTCGAGGGTGTCGTCTTGTGACTTATCTAATTAACTCTTCGCACCATAAATATAGACATATTCGACAAAAAGAAACCAGATTTTGTGAAATTATACCACGAAAGTAAATCGACTGCCAACCTGTTGTATTATGATAGATTCAGTCAGAATCTGACCATTTCTTATCTACCAACCTTACATGTTATCCCTTCCTCTTATGAACTTATCATGCTATATACGCTACTCATACCTAGAAGCGTGACATTTAATTTCCGCATTATGTAGAATCAGGTTCATATACAACTCAAGGTCCACTTTTTTCGGTTTGCGTGGTATTATCGTTTTTATTTTCAATCTTTAATATACCTGTCTTGTATTCTTGAATGTTTGAATACCCCTTTTTCTTTCTTCCCTTCTTTGTTTATACCGTCACGGAAAAATGTTTTGATTTTCTTTCGTACTTGGGAAGTTTTTTCTTTATTTGTCGTAGAAACAGTTTTTAAAAAAATGAAGGTATTTCTCACTTTTTAGATGTTTTTGAAGCAAGGACCGCTGTCTGTGGGGTTTAAAACGAATGAAAAAATTACAAATCAATTGTCTGATGTAAAATGAATTTTAGAATTTTTAGTATTGAATACATATATATTCATGAATGTAATGCCGGATGGAGGATGTTGACGATAAGGACAAAATAAGGTTTCGCTGTGATAAAATAAATGAATACAATTTTAACTTTTCTTGGATTCATCGATATCTTCGAATAGGAATGGGGAACAGTACGATTTATTCCATTGCGAATCGTCTCTAGATTGCAACATGCAAGGATTTCCACTGCATATTTGACTATTGAACTTCAACTACAAGTTTTATCTTTTTTCTGCATTTAAATATTGTTGACTAAACTAACAAGCAAATTCTTAACAAATCTTTTGCGAAAAGTCTAAGGGTAACACCTAGAAACCGGATCAGGAAGATTGAAACTACAAGAGTATCCAGCGATTAAAAAATGTAGGCCAATAAAATCATATGCCCATATCATTAGACTACTATTAATGTGATGCTTCGAGGTATCATTTGATTTGTTAATGCGGTTTTGGTTTGTATCCTGTATAGGATCAGTCATGTAAATTAGCCAGGCACAAGAATTGGTAATAAGAAAGATCATATGAGGCAAAGAATAATTACCATCCACTGCCATGTTTCTTGTCGCTCTGGGTATCGAAACTGTTATTCCATCTAATTCTTCATTCATTAATATTTGGCAACCGAGCCTCGATCTTTGGAACAAAGTAGAACGTGAGTGGACCCAAACCATAAGATGAATAAAAATAGCAAAGCGGAGATTATCATATACATACGTATCGGTCAAACCGAACGCTAAATCCAACATATCATTTTCCTCATCGGACGCTTCGGGTATTTTATCAAAGTAATCATCATCCACAATAACATGACAGGTACTACAAGCTACACTACCCTCACAGGCGCCCTCTAATTCTATATCGTTGGCATGGGCGACGTCTAGTATTGAGTCCCCTTCTCTTGCTTTTACAGATAACTTGTCGCCTTCTGCGGTGACAAAGTTGATGGTGTATTTTAAGGGACCGGATTTGTCGGAATTACCGTGGAATTGTAAGAGTGAGGAGGAAAACGATCGGATGAAATTGACGGAGTGAGATTTATTTGGATGTCGGATAGAAGAAAAGGGTGAGAGTAGTCTACGAGATTGTCGCAGTACAAAAGACATTTTCTTTCTTCTCTATATAGATGATACGATTAGAAATAATTTCCAATGGAGAAGACAATTCCCCTTTTGTTTTCAATAGATCACGTGACGCATCATCGAGTAGCACCCCAGCCAGTCGGATGTTGTTTTTCGTAATTTTTTTGTCCTGCGATTACAAAGAATATATATATTCCATATCCATCGCATTTTGGTGCCACAAATATAAGACGTTGAGACGTTGGACTCATCTCTCAATTAGAAAGTATCAAAAAGTATAAATAAGGAATGGCGTCCAGTCATTTTTCTCGATATTTCAGTCGACTAAATCCGATATTCAAATCATTCAACCCGGTTTCGCCATCGTCATCTTCATCAAAATGGATTCACCAAAAGCCAATAATGCCAACACCATTGCTTAATAGAGCTGGCTACGCTACCTCCGCAAAGGTTACGAGAAAAGTATTGCCTGAAATTGTCGCTACAACTACCCAGACCAGAGCCAAAGTCGAGGCTGATATGGCGGATGAGCCAACTTTCTTAAGTAGGTATTGTAGTAACTGTTGCAGGTTAAGGCATCATATGGTGGAATCGATAACCAATATTACGGCGGAAACTATTCATGATTAGTTAAAGGAAGCCTAGTAGGAAACTGATAGTTCTTTCGACATATTAAGTTCTTGCGAACTTTTGGCGAAGCTACTTTTTGGGGATGTACATATCGCGATAACTAACACATCAATTAACCTTTCTTTTCTCCCTTACTTTTAATAGATGCCCAGGAAGAAACGAACGTTCGAAGTTTCACCGTTAACTTCGGACCCCAGCATCCAGCTGCTCACGGTGTACTTCGTCTCATTTTGGAATTAAAAGGAGAACGTATTGAACGAGCCGATTCACACATTGGGCTTTTACATCGAGGTACCGAAAAACTTATCGAATACAAGACTTACCTTCAAGCCCTGCCATATTTCGATCGATTGGATTACGTTTCCATGATGTGCAATGAACAAGCTTACTCACTTGCCGTTGAAAAATTACTCAATATCGAAGTTCCATTACGAGCGAAATATATTCGTACAATGTTTGGAGAAATCACCCGTATTTTGAACCACATTATGGCAGTCACAACCCACGCTTTGGACGTTGGTGCTTTTACACCCTTCTTGTGGATGTTTGAAGAACGTGAAAGATTGATGGAGTTCTACGAAAGAGTTTCCGGAGCTCGTATGCACGCTGCATATGTCCGTCCGGGTGGTGTCGCTTTGGATCTGCCGATTGGACTACTCGATGATATTCACACATGGGCCGAACAATTCGCTTCTAGGGTTGACGAAATGGAAGAATTGCTATCTGGAAATCGTATCTGGAAGCAACGTCTGATCGGTGTGGGTGTGGTAACAGCGGAAGAAGCATTAGATTGGTCATTTTCAGGAGTCATGCTTCGAGGATCAGGCATCAAATGGGATTTACGTAAAAATCAACCCTACGATGCTTATGATCGTGTCGACTTTGATGTTCCCGTCGGTAAAAACGGCGATTGCTATGACCGTTTCCTCATCCGAGTAGAAGAGATGCGACAGTCCCTTCGTATCATTAATCAATGTGCCAACGAAATGCCATCCGGTCCTATTAAAGTAGACGATAACAAAATTTCACCACCAAAACGAGCAGAAATGAAAGAAAACATGGAAGCTTTAATTCATCATTTCAAATTGTACACTGAAGGTTACTCTGTTCCTAAGGGCGAAACATACACCGCGATTGAAGCTCCAAAAGGTGAATTTGGAGTGTACTTGGTTAGTGATGGGTCGAATAAACCTTATCGATGTAAGATCAAGGCTCCTGGATTCAGTCATTTGGCTGGAGTAGATTTCATGAGCAGAGGACACTTTTTGGCTGATGTCGTTGCTATTATCGGAACATGTGCGTCGTCTCTATATCTTTACCGTTAGTCGTGTTTTTCGTCGCCTTACTAACTACATTCTTCTCGATTTTTCCTGTTCAGGTGATATCGTGTTTGGTGAAGTTGATCGTTAAGAATTTTAAGGTTGTCATATATACAAAGAATATTCAATTATGTAATACTTTCCCTACTTGCTTCCGCGTGATTTGTACATGATGCAAAAGCTTTTTTAGTACCGATTAAAGGTGTAATGTGTTTTTCGTCTCTTTAATGGACCTTACTCCAATTTGCCCTGCAACTTATATCGGATTAATGTTGCGCCAAAGCATTTTTATCGAAATTTTGTTGAGCTGTTAAATGTATTATATGGTGTCCTATCGACCTAACTCACTGATTTATCTGAGACAACCATATTACAAAAATTAGTCCGAAATCTTTAATGCGTCACCACCGAATCCCCTTGGTTTTCTAAAACTCTGACATTTCCATTACGACCTACATTAACAATTACTTGATGAAATTTCACAACAGATTGACGATGCGAGACACTTATGATCGTGATATCCAAATCGCGACATCGCGAATACAATGCCGATTCAGTACCAATGTCAAGGGACGAAGTTGATTCATCGAGAACTGTAATTGAGAAGAGCGTAAAATTAACCGGGAATCACGTATGAGTTATGAAGCAAATTCAGACAAACCAGCAAACACAGGTCGATGAAAGAATAACCGCGCAAACGACAATTTTTGTAATTCTCCTGGCGATAGACTTGAATAATACTCATAAGGTAACTCTAAATCTAGATCCGTCAATTCGTCCAGTAGGTTGTGTAAACCGACAGAAGAAAGTAACAAGTGTATCGTATCATCTAATCGAATTTGCGTTAGTCGTAATGGACGCATGTTTTGGGAAACACGTAAAACGGAAGATATTCAACAGACCAGTAATTTCAACTTCTTCAAGTCGTTTCGGATAGGCTATTTGACTTTTTATGGATCCGGAAATCACGTAGGGAGATTGAGGTAGGAAAAGGATACTTTCTTCGGATGGAACTATGACTTTTGCTATCTCGGGATTGGAAACCGACCAAAGACCTTTGAGCACACGAAGAATAGACGTTTTACCCGTGCCTAAAGGAATAATGAATTTATGTAAGCCGACAGTATTTGCGGAAGAAAAACGAAAGAATATCACGAACCACTCGGACCGGTGATGAGAAGGTTACGACCCGGCGACGCCGTAAATGTAAGATCTAATATATCACGAGAGCGTAAGAAGGAATAAATAAGAAAAAAGTTTTGTCCAGAATGTACCTCTCACAATCGTCACACCGTCTGGTGTCTTCACCGTCACGTTTTCCATAGCGACGACTTTTTCCGCCGTTCTGCGTTGAGGAAGCGTTAATATGCGTGTAAAATGGTGCCACAAAAAAAGAACAGCGTTACAGTCTGTGTCCTTGTGGTTTGTTTTCGTAGCCAGCGCTAGGCCTGTCATCACTACTATACTCAATTAACTGGGACAAACGAACCGTGTACCCAGCCATATCGGAAAACTGGGTCGCCATTTCAAGGATTGACGTGAGGCGAAAAATCAGATACAAAGATACAAAAGAGCTCTAAAAATTCATTCAAGTAAGCAACTCCCATGGTATTGCTGGATATATGAAACAGAAGATAATAAAAAGGGTACTTTACCTCGCTGACTTTGGCACCTAGTTGTCCGCTGTCTAGGTCGTCGCATTTGCCAGTGAACACGGCAATAGCGACAACGAGATAATTCAAGATAGATCCCAGATAAGCAAAGAATTCTGTTACAGCTAATGAAAAAAACAAAGTTTCGTTTTAGATCATATTTGGGGTCTTCTTAGCAATGACAAATACCTACATTCCAAAGCTAGTTGTCGCTTGATTATAGATAACTGGGTCTTCAGTAAACTGAAAAGCGAGACTTCCATTCTTTGTCTCTCGGCCGATTCACCTCCCAAAAAAGATACAGATTCGGCATTCGCTCGGACTTGAGAATGGATGTATCTGTGGAAATTTTTAACGTTAGCATACAGATTTCATCCAAATGAGCAGAATTTCATCACACCTGAAATCACCCTCCTTTTTCTCTTTCACAAAAACTAACTTAATCAACGGTTTTACCAAACCGGAGGATACCAAGAACCCAAGAATGACATAACTATAAATGAATAAAGGCCCCGTGTAGCCTGCTATAGTCCAGCAATTGTATGTGTAATATGCAATCAAGAAGGGAGCAATGATCAGCTGCTCTATCACTTTACATAAAGTGTCGGTAAATCTGTCAACATCTTGCGTAACACGTTGGTCCCTGAAGGAAGACAAAAGTGGAAAGGGAACCAGTCAATTCAGACTTAATGTCGAAAATTAATAGCAGAATTAAAGAGGCTTACAGGTTGTCAAAATCGGACTTGTTTGTAATGCTGTAAAACTTTTGAAGGGTAATACAATGATCTTGAAGGTAGCATGTCAACAGTTTACGGGATTGTATAGCAAAGTAATTCCTTGCAAATTTGATAACACTTTTACCCTGTCATAGAATTATTATCAGTTCTCTTGGGTCCCGGTTAAGTGTAATAGATTTGGAATATTATAGGGCCAATCCGAATCTTAAAGACGTCTTTTCGGATTTTGTCCATACTTAATTGAAATAACATCTACTTACAACTGCGGCGCCCAAGAGAATAAAGAAACTAGGCAATAGAAGAGCATAAAACTCATTCAACTGCTTGTTTATCAAAACCATGTAGTACTTGCTCGGTAAAGTCCCGACAAAATAACCAATTACTTCATTAAGGACAGCAACGACCAAGAATAAGGTATAACTATAAAGTATGGTTCCATTCTTATTTTGTTTCCTCGAAAATAAGATTTTGAGTATGACTTGGAATCGGGAGAAGAATGACGGATCAAAAGGTGTTGGGCGGGATTTCCTGAAAATATACAATGAGCAATATTTTGGGGGAAAAGAATAAATTTAGGAATACATACGATCTTAACTTGTCGGATTTGTCAGACCGAAGGTTGAATTCGTCTTCAATCGGAATGTAGGATTGTAAAGGCATAGCTTTGAGATTTTACGAGCAGGGCTGATTTAACATATGCGAAGGGAAATGAGAGACCGATCGGCGTTGATACAATGCATTGACAAGGATGATGAGGAAAAAAGATGGAAAATAATGATATTTTGTTGCAGAGAAAAATGTTGCCGTTGGGTGAACAGCAGACAAGGCGGCATGGATGAACAAGCGAGTCGCCATGCAGTATATCGTGAGGCCAAGGAGAGTGAATTTTGTATTTTGACAGATACGGTAATAACCATACTTTCAGTTTTATGTTTTGAGATTGTATTGAAATGACTCAAATTTTTATCGTTTATTTTATTTTGCATTTTTTGCTCTCTTGGTTCAATATTAATATATATCCTTGACATTGGCTGTCCCTTTTGAGCCCGCATATTTCAGATTGAACGGGATAGAGCGAGCAAAAATATTTGTATATATTAAAGGAGCATGCCTTAATCATACATCTCGCTGTCGCTGCATGAAGAGGCACTCACCCTTTTTCAAGCAGCTATAATTTACTTTGCTGGAAACGAACTCTGTACTCGGCGTTGGACCCGCCCAGGAAGCCGTTACAGCCTTATTGCGTTCATAATTGGCAGTATGATTGCTAGCCTATATAATCGAGAATATATAAGTTATAATTGACCTTCTGACCTCCGCGGGAACTAGGCATGAAAAGAGCACTGACTTATATAGGCCGCACTGAGTGGTCAATTTTCTTCCGCACACATTGCCGAGGCACGACAATACCGCACTCATCAGCTTGGCTTTCAACAGGCATTTTCACGAGCATCATCTCACTTTGAATTTCACATATTTAAAGCAAGTTCTGTCTGTCCTCCCATATCTGCTCTCTTGTCTAAATTTCATGAACAATGGCCTCGCAATCTGAAATTATCAAGTTTCCAACAAACTCTGCCAAACACCTCCTCACTCTTCAAAAACACAAGAATGTCTGGCTATTGACCATGCTCAATCTTCCGGACAATAGATTTAATCAACCCTTCATGGACGCTTTCCATCAAGGTTTGGACTTTTGTTTTTCCGTTGTAATCGCATGGCCTTCCAACAAGTATAACTCGACATGAACTGAATATGCATGTCGCTGTTAATTCGATTTTAGCTCTGGACCATGTTGAAAATGACCTCCAAACAACTTCGACCGGAAATCCCTTGGCTCTTGTGACGACATCACAAGGAAAGTTCTACTCTAATGGATTGGACCTAAATTGGATATTCAAAACCGGGAACTTTGACTTTATCCACAACGGAATGGAAGTGCTGTTGAGGCGATTTATCGCATTGCCCTTTCCAACAATTGCCTGTTTGAATGGACATACTTTTGCTGGTTTGTGCTTCTCCTTTTATATTATACCTTCAATTGCAATCAAGAACTACTTAAATGTGTTTCCAAATTGCTTTGCAAGAGATATCACTAACGCTTTGCTTACTTTCAGGTGGATTCTTGCTCGCAATGTGGTACGTTCTTTCTTCGATTTTCCGAAGTTGACGTTCTAACGCTGATATTCTTGCAGCCATGACTATCGCGTTATGGTAACTACCAAAGGCTTTATGTGTTTAAACGAAATTGATCTTCCTGGTAGGTTAAATCCAGGTTTAGCAGCCATTATCCGAACAAAAATTCCGCCAGGTCCAACACTTCGCAGTGTTTTCTTTGAGGCTCACCGTTTTACAGCCAAAGAGGCACTTGAAAAGGGATTAATAGATGCGACCGCTGACTCTTATGAAGAGTTGATCAAAAAAGGCTTGGAATTCGGTGAAAAGTGGGGAACCAAGACCGCGAAAGCCGGTTATGTCATTTATGATTTGAAGAAGGAAGTGTATATTGATGCCGTCGAAAAATTGAAAATTCATGCCCCGATAAGCATGGAAACTTTCCAGAATACCTTTAAACCAAGAATGTAAAATTTAATCTCATGTGAAATAATTTGAAGACCGCCGCTGTATCGTTTATCCCAATATTTGATCAGACTTCCTTCTACCAATGCTAATGAGGAGGTCCGAGGTGGAGTCCGTTTCGTTGCATCCGTGCAAATTGTAATTTGATGGCTTCAAAGATGGCACTTTATGGAAGAACATTATGTCTCTGATGGCGCAAATCAGTAGACTCAAGCGGAAGCACATTCAAGGAACCAAGTTGGAGATCAAGAGAAGAAGAGGAACTCTCGATTCCAAACGTTCGATTGAAGGTTCATTTCTGGTGTCACATCTGACATAATCTTTACACAACTCCGACTACCTCAACCAGAGCTGTTCATAAACATAAAAATTGGACAGTTTAAGTAATATGAAATAAAATTGTTGCAAAGAACGAAGTAGAATTCTTACTTTTAATCGAAATGCGTCCACACCATTTAGGTAATATCTAGCCAGCCTTTTATCTCTCACGAATCCCAAATTCTCATATAACCTCAAGGCCTTCTCATTCGTTGACTCCGTCTCTAAAACCACCTAAGTTTACCAATTCTATCTGTCAGGCATAATTGCAAGAGACGAATGTAAAGTGAATAAACAGGAAACCTCGTCCGCCCCTGTTTTCTTCATCTCTTCAATTGCCAATTCTACCAGTGTAGATCCAATTCGCCGTTTTCTAAAATCTTTATCTACAGCCAACATAGCAATATATCCTCTCATTACGGCCCGATGTGGATCTAGTTTACATATTATAACTCCTATTGTGTTGTTTGTCGGTATATGACGCACCTATTTATGTCGCATAGTTTCTCCTATGTAAGATTTTCTGTACAACAGTTCAAAGCAATGTATGCGAAAAAATCGAATTATTACCAGAAAGCATAGGTTCGGCCTGCACAAGACAAGTCGGGATAGATCGTCGAAATGATTCAAAACAGGAACTCGGTTAGAAGAAATCACACAACTTCTCAGTGATTCTATCATAATCATAGACAGTAGGTAAATTATCAACAGAAACATGCATATTACCAATTATGTAAAAAGTAGCGATATGTATATATTGAATAAGGCTCCGACAAATCATTTTCTATCAATCGTGTTATGTCCGGTAGCTGATGCTCTGAGGTATATGGAATGTACTCTATGTCTGCCCATTTTTTGATAGAAGCATCCGGTGGCTGTTTGGAGTTGAGAGATAGTGATGATGCCATAAAGATTATGTTATCAAATGTATGATTGTTTTTTCGTTCAATAATGAACTACAAGAGGTTTTGCAAAGGACACCGTCTGAACAATAGAAATTCCTGAAGGCAGATTGATGATAGCTTTCAACCATTTATTTGCATCTGATGCATAAAAAAAAGCGTAATATATACATAAATACTTATCTCATCTATTCTTCTACTCCTATAGCCCTATTGCCCCCGCCGAAAACTTCTAGTGAAATCCCACACACTTCAACTTGTTCAACTTTACGTGGACGGATGGACTGGCTTCCTCGGGACAGGCGTACCATCGTATTTTTCATGCACGGAATACTGTTTCGATGTTATTTTCCCGTTATTCAACTTGTAGGCTCCAACTTGCGATGGACTGACGTGCGGATGACTGGATATTGATACTGCTAAAGGATGTTTGACGGATTGAGATTTGCCCGAATGCGAAGGATATACATATCGTGTTACATAGGCTTGGGTTGACAAACTTTTTGTGTATGCTTGTACTGGTAAAGTCTTTGCACTAGCCGTTGAAGTAGAAAGTGAGTATGAATTTTCCTTAGCGCTAACATTACGAGTTGAGGTTGAAGGGTCTGCGATTAAGTCACTACGTTGAGATAACTTCATTTCCGAACGTGACGGACTCATGTCAACAGATTGAGATTGTGGATCATGATGAGACATTGTTGCTGTTGCTGCCATAAAGCTCCTCATGGTAGAGTTTCCGAGGACCGAGGTAGAACTCTGAAGTGTACTTGATCTTCTACTTGGAAGGAAATCGGTGGAAAAGTTTTTGAGCTGAGGATCGATATTCATGTGTGACTGCTGTGTCTGAAATGCAGCGCTAGGAATTGATGACAAAGGATGTTCAGTGCATCAATCTAATTCAGCGGATCGAGCATTTACCTACGTATTTTCTTCGTCCTCCGCATGCTGGGGAGATAAAGGACCCATATTGACTTGGGCTTTAAACATGTTCATGGCTTCCATATTCAATGCTGAAATCCCTCTCATGAATGCCTTCTTCATTTCTTCTTCATTGCGTTCATGGAGTCTTTGAAACTCTTTTAATTGTACGTCAGCATTTGAAAGTTTATTTGTCAGTTCTGCAATTTGGTCTTCGTATGATCGGGCAAGTTCAGCTATTTGCTTTTCAGCTTCCCGCTAGAGTATTATTTTCGTTAAATAACGCCATAGTCGAAAGAAGCGAAGAGATCATTACGTACCCGTATCTTTTTCTCCATTATGCGCTTCCAATTGTTCTCAACATATCCTCTCCAAAACCAAAAAAGGTTTCTCATACACACTTCTTGGTGATGCTTTGCAGCAACACCCATCGCGAATTTAATCCGCCGCGATTCCGCGAGGGAAGCCTTCCAATGATAATAAAACCCTGCCATCTTCATTTTCTCTTTCTTCATTGATAACCATAAATGAACAATTATAAGCGGAGCATTGAATATTCGGAATTATAAAGTGTGTAAAGTAAGAAAAGCGTTCTTACCTGTAATTTCAGTGCATCAGCCAGCCGAGACAGGACACCCAACTTCATATCCATTCGCTTTTGGTATTCAGACAATTGTTTTTGTGTGTCATGAATCTTATACTGCAGCTGCTGTAGCTCATCTAAATGAATCTTTCTAATCTTCTCAATATCGACTTGTGACTTGTGTATTATTTGCGATTTTGCGTCCTGGAAATCAGCCTAGAGCAGAAATGATATGATTCAGGAACGTTGCACGGAAGCATTTTCAAATAAAGACAGGATGATAAGATGGCTTACCAAAACAGCCTTCTTGAACAAATCTGCCCACTTATTAATATTTTGCTCTAATTCTGCATTATCTGCCGTGGATATAGGATTAGCTTCTGGATCCCCTACAGCTAATCTAGGTTGATAGTTCGTTAAGTCAACAATGTCAAGTGCGGGGAGGGCAGATGTAACTTCGGCTTTGCGTGGTGATGTAACAGCAACTATTTCATGAATATTAGAGGCTGTTTGAGTCTGGTCTGATGCCATTCGGTCTAAATTGATCTAAATGAGGGTACTGCTCGAGTCAAGATATATGCTGAGACAAGCAGTTTGCCGATCACACAGAAAATCCTAGGTAATATATGCAACCAAGAGTGCAGTCGAAGTCAATCTACATTTGTATGTAAGAGTATACAGAATGTAATAAACTTATCGATACACTACTCACCTGGATAAAGTGGATGTAATTTAAGCCAATCTTTAGTTAGTGGTCATTGAAACGCGATCACATCTCCTTGTTTAATGTTCTACTTTCTCAAGGTTAACACCATTATTAGCAACAGCATTTATTGAGTGGCCGATTGATTTATAAAATGGTCAGACTTACGAGATTAACCTCTGAAGAACGGTCAATGCTTTCCAGAATTCGTAGAGCTGTTTCGTCGTCTTCTGATTCGGGCCAACCGGTGAAACCAAGGAAAGTGATATACATATATTACAACCATCAAAAGTTTGGAAGATTTTATATAAATTGCTTTCAATGAAATGGGAACAACTCTAATGAATATGTTTGTTGATGTAGGGAAGAAATATACAAACAGTACCCGCATGTACAAGAACTTCAATACAACAAACGCATTTCGTTTGTCCGGAAAGTGTGGAAAGGGTAAAAGACAGTTTTTAACATCGCACAAACATATACTGAGCGCTATACAAATTCTAATATCGTGTTGTTTGTCAGGCTACCTGAAGATCAAAAATCAGTTGGGTTTCTGCTTTCCTTCAAAATGCGTTGAGCATCTTTTCGAATAGTAGATGTGTGGATGGAAGAGAATATTTCTCAAGACAAGCCGCAGTTGTCAAATTTAACTTGCATTTATGTATCTTCCTACTAACAGACAACCGTTTCTTCCTCTTGTCGCGTCTTGTGAACTGCTTTCCGGGGTAATGTCCATAATTTATGTCATCGCCATCCTGACGATACAGGCGTATGTAGAAGTTGCCAAATCTGATCGAGAACGTTATCGTCAACAATTAGCGAGATATAATTTGACCTGTAAACTGACCGACTTGTTAAAAACTGAAGAAACCACGAATTAGACGTGAAGTGCAATTATTGAATCCAGATTACGGTAGTACATGAGGTGATGTAGGAATGAATGCATCTCCTAATGTGATTCCATTCTTTTCGGCAGATGTGGGAACGAAGCGATTAGTTGTGCATAAATGAAGAATGAATAGAAGAACCACATTAAGTATTCTGTTAAGTTATGACTACTGCAATAGATTCGCTTCTGTTGAAGCAAGATACACTTTTATTCGACCATTTATTGTAACAGCATCTCATATGATCCCTTTCATATCCATCAAGCACGGAAGTTCATCTCCATTTCTGGTTTGTTAGCCAAAATTTCGTCCAATTTCTTCATGATGTCGTCTGTCAATTTTGGCACGACTGCAAGACATTTGACATTTTCAACGATTTGAGACGGCTTTGAGGCACCTGTAATAACGGTGGAAACTCTCTTATTCTTAACGCACCAGGCAAGCGCCAATTGAGCCATCGTGCAATCCAACTTGTGCGCGATTTCCGTCATTTTCCTAACTTTGTCCAATTTCTCCGTTCCTTCCTTTGTCGTTAAACTGTTCTTGATGCGTACCATGATGGGATTATCTTTTAATGATAGGCGAGAGTCAGAGGGAATATTGTTGGGATCATTATATTTTCCGGTAAGAATGCCGGAAGAGAGTGGAGACCAAATTGTAGTTCCAAGGCCGAAGTGTTTGTAAAGTGGCTCATATTCTTTTTCGAATCTGTCGCGATGCAACTATCGTGCCGAGACGGTGCAAACGTAAATATGTCTGTCATTGATATTAAAGTAAAGTTTTTAGTTTTACAAACCATGTTGTACTGGGGTTGTTCACAGAGGGGTCCCATCAAATTGAGACGCTGAGCGATCGCATGAGCTTCGGTGATCTGTTGCGCACTCCATTCAGACGTACCCCTACAGAATCACAATCGGTTAGAAGAGTTTTTGATACGAATAAATGATTCTGTCAAGTACCAATAGAAAGCCCAACCGCGTTCAATTACATGGTTGAAAGCTCTGACTGTTTCCTCCATAGGTGTATCGGGATCCTAACACGAAGTATTTAATCAGCTCTGATGACATCATTTCTTACATTCGCCATTTGATAACTTACTGGTCTGTGAGCGAAGACAATATCGACATAGTCCATGTCCAACCGTTTCAAGCATGCTTGGAGGCCTTCAACAATGTGTTTTCGAGACAAACCACGATCGTTGGGTCCTAAATGTGTGGTCAGTTGAGACAATGGAGAAACTTCCATTGAAACCTTCTTATGTGTACAAACAAACCTTTCCCTCCCCAGAAGATTTTAGTTGAAATGACCAAATCGCTGCGTTTGCATCCTAATCTCTTGACGGCTTTTTAAGACAAAACAAGATATATTAATATGGACATCTAAGACAAGATAGCAGGGGGGCCACGTCAAAACTCACCACGACCCATGTCGATTTCACTACGGATGTAAAGATAATGATAAGCCTTTACAGTCTGACTGTATTACAAGTCCAAAGAAAACCATACCTTTGGCCGGCGGCGTATACTTCTGCCGTGTCGAACATGTTGATCCTAGTGAAGAGGATAAATGGGAAGTCATTGTGCTATCATGAAACAAGCCTGCAATAATATACATACCCTAAATCATACGCTTGTTTCATGCATTTGAATGCCAAATCTGATATCAATCGTATCCGTATAGAGCAAGAGTCAAAAATGACGTTCAACAGCGTACAAACCATGATCTTCAAGACCAATATGCCCAAATACATACCTTCGTCGACTTGTCCACCGTAAGTGATCCATCTGTTTATCATGACAAAGATAGCTCCATTTAGTACATATCATGCAAGTTTAGAGCACAAAAATCAATTGAAAACGGACCCTCCGAGGGAAAGAACCGGGACCTTGAGGCCGGAGTTTCCAAGGAAACGGTATTCCATGGCCGGTACGTCAGAGTTGCCGGCGGTTTGAGTTGAAGTTGCCATAACTACGTTGATATTACTCTAATTTCTCAGAGAAGATAAAATATTTCGGTTTTGATCCTAGGTCTGCGACAGCGGATTTGGGTAGAAATAGACGAAAGGCGAAGGAAACGTGGTTTAAATACTTGCGCGCGCCAAGATCTCCGACGAATTAATTACTGGATCCACTTCAAACCGATCGGATAATTTGCACTTACATAATCGTAGGGATGTGCACCATTTATCGTCTGTAAATTGGATATATCTTTTGGCAAAGTTGAATCATGCAGAGAATTAAGACGAAAGTGGCCCAACAATGGATTTGGAGATTGCACATTCCCTGCTTTCCTGTGTTTTATCATCTATGATTTTTAAAATAGAATTTTTAGCAATTTTTGCTTTGTTGGTGTGTTTCACTGGGGGTGGGGGGATTGGGAAAATACTATAAAAGATTGAATGATATACAATTGATCCGGCTTTTCGGACCAGCTCACGTATTCATTGCACACCTTAATTCGACATATCAGATTATCAACGAGATTGTACACATAAAACGAATGTCACATTGTCACTTTTGAACGGACAGTCTTCCGTGTATCTCTTCATTACGATCACCATACAAGATCAATCTATGTGCGAGTTTGTTGATAGTTCTGTTCATACCCCGGCTCTAACTTCCCGAGGCATTTCAAAATCCGTTTTTGCTTCCACAATACATCGACGGAGTGGTGCATGTCCATATTGACGGGAGTGTGGTACCAGACAGCCCTTGATTGACGATACTTCTTGTTGTCTAATTTTAACGAACAGGTTGGAACGCGTGCCCAAGGCCGTCCCTGTTCCCGGTCCGCTGTTCGTTCCCTCCTTATCTCCTATCCATGCATCCTCGGTGCGGTATTTGACGAAAGAATGCCGACTATTTCATATCCAGGGAATGCAAACTCCATCAATTGCGTTGCAGTCGCAAAGTGCTCGTCGCTAGAGTATCCTATCCTTGTACACTTCGATCCTTAGTCCCTCTACGTTCACCCAATTTGAATCTCCGCTGACCTTGATCAATAATTCAACTGATTTTAGGTGTATGGCTCGGGTTTATCAGTGTACATATACAACCTGCACTCTCAAAAATTAATCCAGACTATATCTTATCGAGACTCTGATGAGTGTCCAAGTGCTGTCGACGTGAATAGAAATAACGCAACAGTAGGAATCATGGAATTTGCCCAAATCCAGCTAATAATGATCATATATTCATTTACGGCTCATTATATAGATTGCTGCTGCTTACGGTGAAACTGTCGTCTTGTACTCTCTTAACCAACCTAGAGAGAAAACTGATGTGGTGAGTTTTTGTTTGATCCCTTCGACAAATCTGACATAGCAGGTTTACATACAGTAGAACATTCGCAACTTGGAACTGAACTAATAAATATCTGTTTTTAATGCAATCGTCTCTAAACTACATTTAGAAATGGAAATTTGTCGTCGAATTAACTCATTCATTCAGAACAAAGTGTTTGTCCTGGAGTGCAACAGGTGCGGATCGGACAATGTTTTGAGTCGTTGCTGTTTTTCAACAACATTACCCCTGCTTTGTGGCAAATACTGCCTCCGACTCAATGTTACAGTGTTAACTTTCCGTTGGTCTTAGGAGCGCTTCTAACGGCAGGGCAACAGCTTGTTTTTTGGGTAAATGAAAAGAAGGAAGATGGGGAGGTGGGTTGGCAGGCTGTGTGGAAATGCAGGTCAGTTACCGATGGATATCTGTGAAAATTTCTAATAAGGTGGCCGATTGAATGCTTTCATTCGCTAGATCGACGTCAGATATTACCCTGGCCGCATTTTCCCCCGACGGAAGCTTGTTCGCGACAGCAGGCCAGGTACGAATGTGAAGATTTATCACCTCTTCGTGTCAAGAAAGCTAAAGTATTCATGCTGCAGTACGACCGAAGGGTAAAAGTGTGGGCAAGAACCGATAGAGAAGTTCAAGCAACCCGGAAAAAGCAGAAAGCAGAGTTTAACTTCACTTACTTGGTACATCCAAGGTCCATTTTAAATTTTGAATGGCGAAGCATTCCGGAAGAAGACACTAGGTACGAGAATCATCGCATACTTAGCACTTTTTCGTGGATGATGACTTATCCCTTTGTTTTGGAATATAGTTATACCAATATCCTGTTGACGAACTGTCGAGACCAAGTTGCCCGGTTCTGGTCCCAATCTCATGCTCATAAATCCAGTCATACTTCCATTTATCGATCAACTTCATTAAGTTTTGTTTTATCGGTGTCCATTGATCCCGCGCAGTACCCTTCGCTCACTGAATCATCAATTTCAACAAATTCTGTCATTCCCGTTTTACATTGGCTCGACACAAATGAAATGCATGTATCACTGACAACCTGTGAACGAACTCCTGTTTTGGTGCCTACGGGAGTAAACCCGGTTCCCGCAATTGCGAAATCGGTATCAGCACCGTCGTCTGACTGGCACATTAAGACAATGTCCTCCGCAAATCTCTTCAACTCACCGTCAAAGAAAGGTGCCGAGGCAAACATACAGCGTTTGAAAGCCGTTCTGAGAGACTATCAGAGTTTGGTATTTTCTGTGCAAGCAGATAACTCTCTTGTTATTTGGGGGATTCAGGTAATAGAACAAATAGTTTAACATGCATGTTTTCCTTACTCAACCGATATTGAAATGTAGAACTTATCAACCAACCCACCTCGCATACCGAAAGTTATTGCAGTTATCAAGCTTACATCCGTGTTACCTGATTCCGACTCATCGTTCCAATTTTTCTCGTCCAAATGTATTCAATTCAATCCCGAACAACCCGTCATTAATTCTGTACCGGCTTTCCCGAGTCCGTTATCTTCCGCTACACCCACATTGAATATGTTATCGATTCATCTTGATGGCCGAATGCAATTGCATGAGATGAACTTAGTAGAGTTTTTGGTAGGACTGAATGTTCCGAAGCTCAATCGGTTGGAAACCTGGTGGGGTCATAATTTAAAGACTGAATCTTCAGATTCTAAATTGCCGACGCCAGAATTGCTCAATGTCTCTGGATATTTGCTTTCCAGAGTTGGGCGGGAATTATTAATTTGTGTGAACGAGGCAGAGCCTAAAATGGTATGTTCTTTGGAGTTAATGTTGGTCGATGGCCAGAACTGACCCGTACTTTGGTTGTTCAGGGGAGTTGCCGCATCGCATCAGCAAGTTCATTGAAGCAATTAGCCAGAATGACATTGCCTCAAGAGACAGTACTCGTGGCAGTGCAGAACGGTACGTTCGTTATTCATTTTATTGTCAAGCTATGTTTCTGATGTCGTTCATACTATTTGCAGGCCCGTATTTTGGTATTTTTCATACATCCAATGGCGCATTGGAACTTCATGAAATACTTGACGAAACTACTCAACGCGAGGCGAAATTCATTGGTGAAATCTCAATGAACGAGTTTGCGACTGCAAAATCCAAGCCAATAATATCGATAAATTCCGACAGATGCGATAAGACTTCTGGTAAGACAGAGTTTGCTATCAACATCATTGATGTTGAGTCAGCTGCATTCTCCCGTATCGTCTTACAGCTCTCGGTCGGAGGTCAGTCATAATTATATTACTATTCTACTATCAGATGTACTATTATTCACACCCGCTTTCGTTTACTCAGTGTTATCGAAAGTATCTTCGGCCTCATTTAAGTTGCCCTCGTCCATCAGTACTGGTAATATCTCACAGGTTCTTCCTGGCCAGTCGAATCCATTGTATTGCGTTGTCACCTCTGAACAGTTGTTGCAAGTCTGGAGGTATCCAGATACAGCTGTGCAATCATCAGAAAGCAATGCCGCAAATAAACCCGACCACTCGACAGGGTGGATTAAATTAGGGGAAGGAAAGTTACCACCGAAAACTGGGGCTGTGAATAAATTAATTATCGGGCAACAAACTGTTGTGATCACTTATGAGAGTTCAGAAATGGATATTTTCAATGTTCCGATTGTCGGTAGTGCAATGGCATTGACGAACAGGATTGCTAACACAGGGTAGGTTCCTCTTGCAATAAATGTTATTCTTATAGCCTCGGATGTACTAAGAACATATCCATAGAACTCCAACGTCGATGTCTATATTCTCTGCTCTAGATGGAACAGATTTGATCGCAATATCGACGGAGAAAGATGTCAAGATTTACTCTACACGTGTATTAGAATCCGTCGGTGCTACCGTTGGCACAGCTTGGGAACCGTCCATATCTATTGATCAAGACCATATAGAGTCGCTTACATGGACGGAAGATGGTAGTCTAGTTGGAAGTCGTGAGGGTCAGATTATTGTCATGGAAAAATGGCAGCAAAGCATCACGAAAGATTCATCAGGTACGAGGTATAGTAACACAAAAATTGGCTTACTCATAGTTAACTTGGTATTACCTCAGATCCCCTTTTACTTCCACACTTATTTCATCTTCATCACAATCGAGCCTCTCCATTGCCCGATTACCATCCATATGCTGTCACTCAATATTTGCTTTGGGGCAAATACGAGGTCGTCAAAAGAATTTATAATACCCTTTACTATTATGTAAAATATACATTCGCACCACCAGCGTTTGGAGAAACTAATCCAGTTGACGATTCGGTCAAGATGAAAAATATGAAGATACCGAATGTGCCGTTTGAAACTATGTGGGATTTGATCAACAATGAAGGGGTATGAATTTAAATTGTTGCGTTGTAAATGATGGGAGTAACTGATCCAAGCTTTTACAGACTACATCCACATCATCACAGCAGTATACCGCGCTGTTTGGAGCAGAAGATGGCAACCTTGATTCGTAAGTTGTATTGCGGAGATGACGATTGATGATCATTTGTATTTAACTTCTGATTTTCTGTAGTGATATCGACGACATACATTCATTTACAAAAGATAAAGCTGCTTTTCTTGTGGACCATTTAACTCGAATTTCTCTACCAAGGATCTCGAATGTTGAGCAAATGTACCTCATGGCGATCATTGATACCGTTATTCAAGTACCCATTTTATTTTTTTCAACGCATTTTATGTTACTATGAGGCTAACCATCAGCGCAGATCGATTCGCATCGTCGTGCCCTGGATGCTAATGGCATTCGATATTTACTGTTCCTTCGATTGTTTATTTATCTTCGGAAATCACTTCCGCAGCACCTTCGGCCACCCAGTTTAACCCATGAGAATATCGCATGGGCGTTCTTTAGTGACTCGAAAGACGTTTTATTAGACTTTTCTGTGAATGCGTATAGCGCAAGCAATAGTTTGCTCTGGACAGATGCTAAGCAATTAGGATTGGGATGGTGGATGTCTGGTGGTGACATCCTGGTATAAAATTACTTGCTATCCAATATCCCAATTCGAAGAAGTTAATAACGTTTAACTGAATTTGACAGAAACGGCAAGCCGAAACAATTGCTAGAAATCAGTATATGCATAAGGACGAAAAGAATCCTGTCAACTGTACTTTATTCTATATCGCTCTTCGCAAGAAGAAGCTGCTCCATGGACTATGGAAGCAGGCAAACGGGCATCCAGAACAGATTACTATGATGAATTTTCTTTCGAATGATTTTGCAGAGGCGCGTTGGCAAAAGGCTGCCCTCAAGAATGCATTCGTTCTACTCGGAAAACAGAGATATGGTTTGTACATTAACGAACTCATCATATATCTAATTTAGATTTTAATGTAGCTTAGAATATGCTGCCGCATTCTTTTTATTGGGTGACAGCTTGTCTGATGCGGTTAATGTATGTATAAAGAACTTGGACGACCCTCAACTGGCGATTATGTTGTGTAGAATTTACGACGGTTTGTCAAGACACCTCATTTTCATATTTATCGTTAAAGTCATCAATTATGCTGACCGAAACCTAAGGTGATGACAGTACCATATTAATGGATATATTATCGAAACAACTCCTCCCATCAGCGATTGAGAAGGGAGATCGAACCATGGCTGCAATGTGTTATTGGTTGCTAAAGGAAAAAACAAAGGCATTGCAAGCCACCCTAGTATGTATAGATATTGTGTTCTATGTCAAGCTTCTTTAATTGACCACATCTTTTAAAGCTTCCATTGGACACTATAGACTCGGCTTCATCAACCGCCGCATCCCCTTCCGACGTATCAAGATCCGTTGATGCGACTGTTGAGGCTCCGTCATGGGTTTTGTATAAACACTTATCCGCAAAGCTCAAAACCCTTCACATTACGGAATCTGCACTCTCGCCCAGAGTCGAATCAGAAATTGTCTGCCAAATCGTCTGTCGTTATTACAACATGAATATTCCAGTTTTATCTGCTTATGTATTGGACGATTGGGATAAGAATGGCGTAAAATTTATCCCTGATGAATCGAAAACTATACATCTGAGTTGCAAAGAGGAAAAGGTGGTGACATCGGGTGCCACTGTAACCGATGATAAATTGAATACGGGTGTTGTTGACTTCACAGATTGGGGATTCAACTCATCTCCCTCTGTTCCGAGCGAGGCCTCCAAGGAAAATAAATACGATGATTTATTCGGGCCTTCTTCTTCAAACGAAACTTCAAAACCGAAGGATAAATATGATGATTTATTCGGACCGACTGAACCGTCAAAGCCAAAGGATAAATACGACGATTTATTCGGACCCACTGAGTCGACGCAGCCGAAAGATAAATATGACGATTTGTTCGGATCAACTGAGCCAGTAAAACCTAAAGACAAATACGACGATTTATTCGGACCCACAGAGTCAACCCAACGGAAAGACAAATATGACGATTTATTTGGGCAGACCGAGCCAGCAAAGTCGAACGACACATATGATGATCTGTTCGATGGGAAGGACTCGGGAAGTGTTCCCCAAATTTCGACACCGATGGTCCCAAAGAGTAAAATGATTAGAGTGGGGCCTAGTGATGCCGAAATTCTTAGTTGCAAAGAAAAATTGGCTAGGAGATTGATTTGGGTTCGTGGTAGTCGTTTCAATTTTTTCCAGTTTGTCAGACTCTTACTGTGCATACTTTTAGAACGTGGTTGATGGAGGTTTGGTGTTAGCTTATAACGAAAAATTAATCAAAGATGAATTGTTTTTTGAAGACTACTCTCAACGGATGTCTGCCAGTTTGCAGAAAATCAGCAATCAATTCAATGTTGCTGCTACAAAATTAGCAACCCTTATAGAAGAATATCCTTTTTACCAACTAAATATCATTTTTTAAGAAATAATCTATGAGTCTCCTTAACGTTGATCTTCACAGTTTGCGTACAGTTCGGCATGATTCGCCATTTATCGGAACTTATAAAATGCCAGATTCTAAATGAGCATTCCGATCCATCATTGTTAACGACTCATCTTTTACATCAATGTGTGGCAGGACGGGCACTGTTGAAGGCATGTTTAGAAGCAGAGGATACAAACATGTCAAGCTCTCTCATTCGCTTAAATCTGTGTGTACATGATTCTCTTTGGTCACTAGATTAATAGATAGCATCACCCTAACCGATCGCCTCAGCGAGATTTTGTGTGTCACTCGATACGAAAATGAAGATTCCTCAATCATACGCTCAATAGTAATGGATGCGTTTTTCGGTCTCTGGATTAGCCTTCTGCTATCGCGGGAATATGCATCTCTGTCTGTCCTCGTCAAACAAAGTCCGATTTTCCTACAAAAACTTCTACATGGTTCGTTGGAGGAAGTAAAAAGTACCATCGATGAGACTTTATTTGCTTTGGCTCCGCTGGTATGTTAAACGAACTGGGGGTTCGTGTGTTTACTCTGATTCCATTGTGACAATACCTTCTGTTATTCTGTAGATTGGAAAACCAATTCCTGTTCATTACGATTATGGGTTCACCGATTTCATCGAACACGCAAAATTTGCAGAATCGGTTGTTCGCTATGTCTCAAACCGGTACATTTTGAGTGTAATGAATATTGGTTTGGCTGAAAGTACATTCGGTACGTCCCTGCTAATGCACTAGCCGCATCCTTTAATTTTTCTAATGTGATTGCCCCGTAGATACCGGCTTATTCAAACCCTTACATTCATGGTTTAATCATTTCGTAAGATTGACGGCAGGATGGGAAAAGTCGATACTGACTAAATTTTCGAATGAAAATGCGGATGACATAAGAGACCACATTTCGGGTGATAACCAGAAGACTCTTTGGTCATCCTTGACTGAATGGGTTGAAAAGGAACATCTGCTGCACAACCTCAGTTTGCGGAACACAAAAGAAACGGTAATTTTCCGCTTCTTCGACCACTGGGAGCCTTTGCACTGACGCTTTACTTAGACTATCGCCATCCCTACAGCACCATTACAAATCGATTTGGAATCAGCTGTCGACACGACAAAGCCGACAGATTCGAATGACTCATGGCGCATTGAAACGGTGATGAAATCCGACTTGCCGGTTTGGAGTTGCGCTTATTCAGAGCAAGCTCCTGAGATGCTTCTCATAGCGGGTCCTAAAACTGTCATGGAAGTACATATGGAAACAACATGGATGTATACAAAGGTATTTAATATGCCACAAACAAACTATCACGTTCAACCGATTTAACTTGCCGCATTCAGCACCGAGAACGCTCGACAACAGATTCCCCGGATGACATTAGTCTGCCACCTTTGGATTTGCCATATGCTCACATAACCCCAGACGATCCACTTAGCAATTCTACTGCCGCAGTTTCAGCACTATCAGCGCACGAGCAAAATGGGCAAGAGCAGACCGGACAAGAGCAATCCGCCCCAGCACCGTCAGTTGTTGACGTTACATCACCGGGAGGCACCCCTAAAGTTTCAAGCGCTCCATCATCTCCGAAAATTGGCAGGAAATATTCATCTGGCACTCTTCGACGATTATCGTCTTTTGGCGATGGGATACCTCGAATCAGTAGCGCCGAGAACCTACAAACAATGCTAAAAAAAGCGGTTCATATGTTTCCGAAAAGTCATAGTGGTGCGGGGAAATGATTTTCTCGATTGAATCAGCAGTTCCTGACTTTTTCAAATAGAGCACACTTCAATATCTGCACTGGATGCGGACAATGGCGTTCGATTAAAACGAAATCTAGTCACGTCATGGGTTGAACCACATCCATCCTTCCCTTTCTGTAAGTCAAAGCTCAAAACACTGGATATAGTGGGTCCACTTAATCTTATTATTTTTCCTATCACAGATTTGACGACCGATGAAGACGTTAGCGGAAAGACGTTGATCAATCTGTGGCAGTGCGATGAACCCAAGATGATAGTACAGTATCACCACCAAACCAAGATAACGAGGTTAGTTGAGATGGCATTTAGTGTCAAAATTCTGGCAATACTGATTGTTACTCTGACACTCCCAACACAGACTCAGGTTTGATCCATTTGGCCATAAATTCGGGGCCACCGATGTCGCCGGTGATTTATGTTTGTACCAGTTTGGAGTTGGAAACGGTAATCAAGGGATGATTTTACCATATATGGTATGCATAATCGTTACTGCATGATCATATATCCTTTGACACACTAAAAAAATTGTATTGTAGGTCCTCTCCTGCCATAGTCGCCAGGCAAGCGATTTCACCTTTTTAAATTCAACGAGTGTTGTCGCTACTGCAGGCAGTTCTCCAGGTCATATGTAAGTTTAGCCGAAACCTTCCCACATATGCGAATTTTAATTAAAGCTTATAACACGTCGTAGCTCAAATATTGCGATCTGGGATACACTGCTTCCGACACATAAAGCGAGGATAAAAGGATTTCATGTACATGAAAGTGGTGCCCAAACGTTGATATACGATGTAAATTCTCAAAGGCTCATTTCAGGCGGGAAAAAGGGGGACATCTGTAAGTTCTCCTTTTTTTTGCACTAATCGGTACTACAACAGACTAATCTCTTGCCGTGTCTAGGTGTTTTCGATCTTCGCCAACGGCTTTGTATTAACACGTTCGCAGCTCACAGTCAAACCGTCAATACTTTAGCTATTGATCCGGTGCGACAAACACTGCTGTCTGGCAGTAATGACGGAAATATTAAGGTAACCACGAACATAACTGCATCTTCCGGCGCATTCATTAATATCGTGATTCTAGATTTGGAATCTGAAAACATTCGAGGAAATATCCTGCATCAAACATATTCATCCTTCAAAGAGGTTTCTTACCCCAAGCTTAGACAAAATGCCGGTAGATTTCTTGCAACTCATCTTTCCGGCTGACTTGCATTTCTTATTAACGATATCTCTGATCTTGTTTCGAAAGGTTTCAACGTACGGCGTAATGCAAATTGTTCCCGGCCGTAACTTCCATTTAAGCTGCGGCGCTGACGGGACTGTGAAAGCGTTTCGGCACGTGTAAAGCAAACATAGTATAAGTAGTGACATCTCAAGCCGGATAAGGAAACAATAAATTATGAATAAATTTTATTTGAGTAACCGTTGAGCTCTAGTAATCCTGATGGTACTATTGTCGGTGATTCGCGCACCACTGTTTCTATTTTTGGGATCAAGGACAGAGCAAGTCACAATCCCTCACGATTCCGCTTCATCATTCCAACTTCATAAACCGTCCCCCGTTTTCTCTGATATCTTCAATCGCCGCATCTGCAGTTATCTATCAGTTATTTATTCACCATACATTGATATCCCTCAGGTGAGTAAGGGTAAACTTTTCATAATATTAACTTTTGCCGGGCCCGACTTCGCCGCTTTGTGTACCCGTTCCATTATTCTTTTAATTTCCATCGATACATTCCTTCCCAATATTTTTGAATGCTTGTTTCAAAGTTACTACTATACAGATTAACTCAATACACTCATTAACTTTGTGGTATTTGGAAACTAACTGATAGGTTATAAGAATTCAGGCCTTCTTCATTCGCAACTGATATAGAAATGATTGGCAATAAAACTGTTCTCATTACTGCTCTTCTTGCTGCTGTCATCTGCTCCGTCTCTGCTCAAAGTCCTCAGGACTTTGATCGTAAGTACCAGCTTCTCTGTATCCCGTTCCCGGCTATTTATATTTATTTACGGCCGAGAATGTGTCAGCGCTTGTTAACCAAAACTGAACCAAAAACTGTTCTTTCTTCAATTCACAGCTGCCCTGATTAACACCACTGATCTCGCTACGAGGTAGTTTTTTCTGGTTCATTATGTTTTTTCTGCATGCAGAAATTTGTGGGTTTAACTGTTGATGTATAGGGAAGCCTGGTGCCAATCTCAAGTGTCGGTTTGTGAAAACGTCTGCGAATTTAGAGTGACTGACAACAAATGTTCTACTCGAACTCTTCTTTGGACTTGCGCTTGTGCTGTAAGTTGGAAGAACTAATTGAATTCTGCCAATCATTTGTCGAATTTTGACGATGTAGTTTCTGACGCTAAACCATTTTTATACATCAGAATAAGGAAGCTAAGATTGACGAAGAAGTCGATCTGACCATCCCATATTTTACTTGCTTGACTTATAAGTGGACGCCCTGTTTCAGTAAGTTGGCTGGCCATTTTTGTCTCCGACCTGTAGCGTTGATAAATTGTTCTAATTGTTGTACCACATTTGATTACTTCAGACAACTGCGCTCCTAGTAACCAAGCTTGCGTTGATTCTTGTAATTCAAGATTCGTTTGTGGTAAAATCCAAGCAAGAAAGCAGAATGGAACTACTAGCGCTACTCCAACTGCCACTCCGTCAAGCAGACCACCATCCATTGATCCTTCTGTGGCCTTCTCCAACTGGAATGGAATGGCTGCTGGCATGGCTGTTGTAGTTGGTGGTTTGGCCGCTTTGTTGCTGATGGGTTAATCTAGGTTGTTATCGGAAGTTTGTATCTTAGTGGAGGCTGTCACGGCATCATGAGGATATAACTACAGCATCAATTATAGTATTTGTATATCATAAATAATGTTTGTCTTCGTTGCAATTTTAATTTTCGGCTATTGGCGCATGCATTCTCGTTACTTGATATGTCTTGGACTGAATCACGAATCACCCGTTGATCGGCTTTCGTGCTCAACATTTGAGTGGGCCCTGACAAAGTCGCTGTGAATCTTTGTCAGTTCGCCATCTTAGCACTAATTTAACTAAAAACTACCACGAATCAAATGGAATCTGCTCCCTCCATTCACCCGACATGGTTTACAACTGTCAAACGCAATCTCGAACGGAGGGACGCCGTAGAGAAACAACCATATGTCGGTGTCATCAACAATTGTAAGTAGAGTTAGGACCGATACATGTCTTTGATACAATCATGTTACCAGAAAGTTGTGTATTTACTTTGGAATGCAGAAATTAGAGCAGCCTTCTCAGACGCACATTGACTAACTACAAGGTTCCCAATCACAAATACGAAATCACAGATAATGAACTACTACAAAAGTTTTTGCAGTCCAAAGACAGTGTCCGAGATTTGGAGAGAACATTAACATCTTTGAGAGAGCAAGTGCTGAAAAATGTGAAGTCGGAGTCTGGACCTGGGTGAGTGGCCCTCACGGTTAACCGACTTTATCCTTCGGAGTTAACATTGTCCCCTCTATCTTATCGCATTACTATGAAATCATCCAATACCTACGTAATCAAATGCCAATCACAGTTCGGAAGCTCAAAATCGAATCATTGCGGACTTGCAGGACGAAATATCCAATCTGAAGACAGAGCGAGCCGAATTATACAAAACTCAAGGCCAGAATGCACAAAGGTTATTGGAGATGACGGAGAAGCTACGTATGAATGAAGAAGAAGTAAAGCGACTGCGGGAAGAGTGCGTTATACTGTTGTTCTTATTTGATCTCTCTGAAGTGTGCATGATTGCCAACATTTAAAATCTGGGATTTAGAAATGCGATACACTCTCAGCATACAAATGCATTATCTACCAAGGCTGCAGATTTACAGGGTACAGTGAAAGAAAAGGACGCGACAATACAAATATTGCAAGATGAGTTGCAGACGCTGCAATTAGAACTAAACACGAACGAAGAGAAGATGGAAAGAATGTCGAGGGAGAATCAGCAGCTCGTTGATCGATGGTGAGAAACTATTCCGCCGCTACAATTGTCGATTTCTATTAATGCTTTCTTACAGGATGAAGAAAATGGAAGAAGATGCCGAGAAAATGAACGAAGCTAATCGATTCATAGAAAGGTAAATATTGAACAGATCTCGTTATAAATCTATGGTTATGCTGAACAGTCCTTATCTTCTTAAGTGTGACTGCTTTACAAGAACATGCGCGGACCGCTAAACCGCAGCAAGTCGAGCCGGTTGCTCTACCATCGGCAGATACTAATGCTTCAAGATCTTCCCAGCGACAACAACCTCAATTAACAGCTCCACCAGTTCAAATACCTTCGCGGGCTTCCAGGAATTCTATCAGTTCTTCACAGTCTCCGGCAATCGGGCTGGGAGCTTTCAAGACGTCGTTGACTAATGTACTTGGCTCCGTCATCGGTGGAAAGATTGCAGCCTCAGGTATAATTGATAATAGGACTATTAGTGTCCCGCCGCCTTCCACAGATCAGGAGAATATAGTCATTATAGACCAAATTGATAGCATCAAGGTTACTCCATGTTTCCATCCGGACAAATTAGTGGGCGTTCATGTACGTTGTCCTGTTCGTTCACTACGATGAAAATGACCTCTCCTCACACTGTGATTGCACTTCGCAGAGGACTATCGCAGATCCGACGCATTTATCTATATCTCAAACCGCAGGTCTCTTGGCTACTGGCGGAGCGGACAAACGTCTCCGACTTTATGCCACTGAGTCTATTGCTAACACCACGACTAACAAGGCTGATCCGAATGTCCTTCCGCCATTTCAAAGTCTTTCAGGCCCGATTGGGTCCATCATTTATACTTGCTTTTCCCCCGATTCAAACTCTATTGCAGTATGCTCGGCAGATAACTCCATCCAAATATATTCCCTGTCCACATATCGGGTCAGACATACATTAACTGGGCACATTGGAAAAGTAACATGTTGTGCTTTTATCTCAGACAACTCTATCAAACCGACTCCGCAATCGCAGCGAGGTCAAATTCAAGCCCCATCGGATTATCTTGTGATATCCGGATCTCAAGATCGCACCATCAAATTGTGGGATCTCCGCAAAGGGTTCTGTGTGAAAACGCTGTTTGGATTTTCAAGTGTAAACGACATTCATTACATTGGTAATTCAGGAATCGACGGGATTGTGAGTGCACATTGGGATGGAAAAGTTAGAATATGGGATTTGGGCTCCGCCAGTATTGTACGAGAATTGGACATCTCGCAGCATCAAAATCAAGTTTTGTGTGTTGGCGGTCTGGGAACGGGTATTCAATTTAATTTCTTAAAAATGACTTTGATTATCTTCCCGATAACTAATGCTTGGACTTTTGACAAGATCCGAACACTGTATATGCACTCTCAAAGGATAATACGTTTAAGTTTATCGACATCCGTACCTACGAAGTAACAGATTCAATCAGGTGAGTTTCAATAACCTCTAATAATACTTTGAATAAGAAATCTCACAATGCTTCTATAAATTTAGTCATCCGGATTTCAAATTGACTATGAACACCAGATGTTGCGTGAGGTAATTCCGATCTTTGTTCGCTTCCACTTCCATGACATCTCTTCATCTAATAACTTGGTATCTTCTAGCCCTGACGGTCAATTCCTAGCCGCTGGAGCTGTTGATGGATCGGTTTTTATTTGGAATGTTGAAAAGAAAGGCGACCCTGTCACAATTTTATCGGGAGGTCATAAGTACGTAATTCTTCCTTGTAATTGCCTTGGAGTTCCCTCCATTCATATTTGTTCCTCCGTCAAAATAGCTCCCCGGTTGTCCAAGTTGTCTGGAACCCCAAGGGTGGTAGTCAAATGTACAGTATCGATAAGTCTGGAGTTTTATGCACATGGGGAGTCTGATTACGTTTTTGTAAATAAGAAGGAGAATAAATCAAAAAACCGTATATTCAAAGGTATTAATTAAACAATATATATGATGCAATCATTGCAAGCGGAAACAACGATTCTCACGAAATTCTCATCTAAAATCACTAACAGAGAACCAAAAATCGAGAATTATATACATAAATTATTTGTTTTCATATTTAGCCTTCCTTATTCCTGCCAATTTAGCCCTAGCCTTCTCCAACTCTTTCTCCATCTTCAATACATCAGTATGAGCTTCAATTTCTTGTAACCGTTTATTGGTACTTGCTCCAGCCACTTTATTGGCACCAAAGACATTTGTGTTTTGGTCTTCAAACATTGCTGTTGTTTCTGCTGCTTTCACCAAGTTATCAGTGGCAACGGTGACACTCTTTCCGGCGGCACGTAGACGAATTTGACTTTGACTATGTGGGTCAGCTCTGACACTCGCGGCAGTTAATACTTGTGTGGTGGAAGCAGAGACAGCTCTAGCCGCAGCGATAACTCTTTCGGATGACACTTCACCTTTAATGGCATCGTTGGCGGCGGAACATAAATCTTGTGTGGCTTCGGCAACAGCTTTTGCAGCCGAAACTAAACCATCAGACCAAGTACCGTCAGAGAAATACATTTTATCTTGACCTTGACTTCGGGATCCTTTGGATATGATTTCACGTTGACAGCTAGTAGCAGAACGAACCAGAGCGGAAGTAGCGGCGGCAATGGCTTTGGCTGCTTCAAATATCTGTTCTTCAAAGTTGAGATTTTGATTAGCAGCTTGATCGGATGGTTTGGGTGGAGGTTGTAGGGTCAACAGTTTTTGAGCAGCAGCGTCGATAGCGGCAGCGGCGGCCAATAATTCTCGTTCAGCAATAACATTTGGATCATTCGGATCAACGTATCCACCAGGGACCAGTGATGCTGCAAATGATACCATACCTGATTGAATATGGCAAGGACAAAAAAAAAGTTAGGCAAATGAATTGATGGCGTTGAGGATCGAAGAAACACATGCAACATACCATTGACTGCAACGGCAACTTCTTTAGCGGCGGCTTGTACTTGAGCAGCAGCAGGTCCAGTGACCGGTTTGCCTCTAGTACCTTGTTGAGCTGATTGGATAGATTTGTACAAATGTTGAAGCGAAGTAGCCAGTTTTGTTACGTATCCTTTCATTTGTGATTTCTGATCAGCAGGGGCATTTTCAATGGAGGCGAGACAAGCCCTCATCAAATCATCAGACACTTTTCTTGTACTAGACAATGCAGAGATAATTTCATCTTGTTTACCGCTTGACGATGTTGAAACCAACGAGGCCGATAACGTAGCGAGATGCTTGGATAATGTCGTGACTTCTTCCGGGGTTGCGGTTCCTTCGGCTGAGAATGTATTTGATTTGATTTGACTGATCAAAGATTCAAGATCATTGATAGCACCATCCAGTGATCTGATGGCTTTTGTCGATTCATCACTGACAGTTTCAACAACCTTGAAGAGTTCATTCGCCTCCATTGCAACTTGTTTGCCTAGATTGGTCAAAGCTTGCATTTCGTTGCCATTAGCAGGCGCATCCAACGCGGTTATTGAAGTGGTGACCAATTTTTGTAATGATTCTGCCATTTTCTTTGCCACTTCCAATAACCTGATTTGCATATGTTTATCGACTGAAGTAATCGATGTCGCGGCGGCTTTCACTTGGTCTTTAAACAGTACCATAGCCGAGGACGACGCCGTGACTGCAGCAGCCCATTCATCTTGACCAGCTTGAACACCACTAATAACGCCATTGACATTTAAGATCAAGTTTTTAGCAGACTCTTGTAACACGCGGGAATGATTACGAATGTTGTCTGGAGTCATTGGATCGAGTGAACCAGATTCAGCAAACACGATAGCAGCTTCTAGATCGGATAATACTCCATCTCTAATAGCACTCAAAGCTTCTTCGCATTGAGTGAATGCTTTAGCTGATTCTTTAACTGCATTCATAACTTGCAATACATTCGATGAAACTTCTCTACACGATGCGCTGACTTTTTGTCTTGAACTCGGATCATTGGGTTTAACGGAAGCGAATTTCATAGACTCCGTCATCTTGATCACACTTTTACCGAGTCCACGGATCGCCAAATCTAATTTCTTTTTCATCGATTCATCTTTTGTACTGGCCATAGATACTTGAGTATAATGAGCGAGCTCTGCATACGCGGAACCAGCTTTAGTGGCGTAAAGTTTATACTGTTCCGAAGTCTTTGCTTTCACCATCACTTCACCGACGGTTTCGACTAATTCTTTTCCTGCCTTATTAACTGCATCGATCGCTTTGGAGCTAGTCATCTTGGTGGTACCGTTCATAGAGTGTGAAAGTGCCGAAGAAGAAACAGTATCGAGGGATTGAATCGTTGATTGAACAACATCGGTAGCTTGAGCAAAAGTACCATCCGTATCAGAATTATCTTCAAGTAACGACGACAATTTTTTGAATGAACTTTGGATAGTGTTTCGTTGCTGGTCAACTGTTTCGTGGAGCTCAACTGCGAGGATGTTACCGCCACTTGTTTTACAGGCGTCCAATAAAGATGCCAAATTTTCTCCAATTTCTTTTGCACAATCAAGAATTTGTTGTTGAACTTGAGGATTAGATTCGTCAGTGGCAACTTTGATCGCCGAGCCAGAAACCTAAACAGAAATAGAGCCACGTCAATACTGCTTCTTCAAAAAAATTCAAAATAAAAACCAAAATAACATACGGGAGCAAAAGCATTAGAAGCGTCAGTTGCGGCGCTACCTAAATCACCTGGCTCTTTTTTAGCCGCTCTCACCAAATCATCAACTTTACTTCCCATAACTCTAATAAAACCTAACAATTTGGCTTTTTCGTCTTCCTTTGCGGCACCTTCCATTCCCATACCCATAGAAAATTTCGGTAACCCTTCGATAGCAGCTTTCAAAATCATTGCGTCTAACTCGGTGACAGTTCCTTGAATAATTTCAATAGCGTTCAAACATTCTTTTTGTCCCGGTGCAGACTCTTTCATTGTTACCGCCAACAATTTCAAAGCTTCACCAGAAGATTTAATATGTTGATTAAGCAATTGTAACAGCGCAGAGTCCTTTGGATTTTGACAAACAGATTTAGTAGCGTTGATGATATTTTCTCCCGTTTTGATCACTTTTCTTGTATTCTCAATCACAGGTTGTTGAGCAGCCTGAGCATCGGGGGTGAATGTAGCCAACGCGGCATGAAATTGAGGTGAATCAGCAAAAGTAGCGAGAGATTCGATAGCTTGTAATACTGGAGCCGCATTTGAGAGACACTTTGATCTGTTTTCGGGTGTAATATTGACAGCTAAAGCTTTGAGTGAGGCGACCAAATTTTGGGTAGATCCGGCGATAGTTTTAGCGAATGAAATAAATTGTTGTTTGTCTGTCGGGGTGATGACGGATTGAGGTTTACCAGCGGCGGTTTTACAAACTGTGCAAAGAGTGTTTGCGTGTTTACCAATGATATTTGCAGCTGCGAGAACTTCAGCTTGAGAAGAGGCTTTAGAGAGTTTGTCGAATGAATCTTTAAGTTCTGTTAATGCCGAAGAAATAGTGGATGAACTGATAACGGCGGAAACACCGGGTGACGATTCCGGGTCTGAGATACCGATCAAATAGGCGGCACGGACGGTAGCGTCTGTGATGGTTGAAATTTCATTGGATAATTGTTGAACAGAGGATAATAGTTTTGGGATATCGCCTGATCGACTGGTACTTGATACCGAGTTCATTGTATTTGCGATGCTCTTTGAAAGTTCAACTACTTTAGCTAAACTTTCGAAATAAGTTTCCTGAGTATCGGCGGGTACAGCGATAGATGATAATTTAGAATGACAAGACGCCAAAGTTTGAAGAGCTGTAGCACATTCGACTTGTCCCGGAACCGAAGAAGCACAAACTTGTAAAACTTTATTAATGGATGCCGAAACTCCTTGAGCGGCAGCGAGTAACTGGTCTCTTGAAGAGCCGACGGAAGATGAAGTAGACGCTGCGGCGGCAAATGATAATAAACCTGCACTTTTGGATGCTAATTCTTGTAATATCATCACCTTTGCTGCAGCGTCACCGGAATCGCCTAACGTTTTGGCAGCCGAAACCAACTTTTGGAAAGCAGCTTCCAAATCTAACGCTGCTTTCTTGATATCGGCAGGACTTCCACTCGAGGAAGCGGTAATCAAATTGTTACAAGCCACAGCGAGCAGCGACGAAGCAGAAAATAATGCATCTTTGGCATTTTCACCACCGAGACCATTCACCGCTGACGACGCATTACCCAAATTTTTGACTGCCTCGACCAAACTGGTTGCCACTTTGGCCAAATCTTTCTGACTCGGTAAATTATCAATCATCACGGTGACGGCCATATTCAAAGCTTTAGCGGAATCGGTAAGACGAGCTTTAGTAGCCGGTGCTCCCGGGGTATTAATAGATTCTTTCACAACGTTCATTAAAAGGGTTGATTTCTCCAAAATATCACCAGCATTATTGAGAATGAGTTTTTGCATTTCAAGTTCGTTACCCGGTCCAGTCACTTCTACACAAGTAGCAGCCAACCCTTTAGACACGCTAGTCAAAGCTTGCAACGATTCAGCAGTTTCTCTTGCCGCGGTGGCGACTTGTTTCTCGTTATTTTGAGTCGCAGCGGTGAGTAATTGAGTCAACGAAGAACCAAGTTTACGACAAACATTTTTGAAGTCTGCTTGGGTAGAGAACAATGATTGGTTTGTTTCCGGAGTGAGTTGGTGTGGAGAGGCTAATGCACCCGCGATTTCGGCTCTAGAGGCAGCGATAGATTGTAATACCGAGTCTAGTTCTAAACCGTTTGACAAGGCGTTGACTAAACCGAGGGTAGCGGTTAACTCTTTGACATCACCATCGTGTTTGGATGTCGCATTTTCGAGTTGTACTTTGACGGAAGGATCTTCGACATGCTGAGATGCATTCTTGGAAGCGGTGATCAGAGATGTTGCAGGATCAATGATATTCTTGGCGGTAGACATTAATTTCATTTGAGCTAATACATCCGTCGGTTTTTCTTTAATGAGTCGATTCGCTGTGGCCAAAGCGGTATTGGATTCGACAACTTTCTTGATAGCTTTGTTGACTTGACCTTGTGACTGTTGATCTTGATTCGACAAGGCGGCGCTAGTGCCGGCAGCAACAAGGACAGTAGATGATACTGCCATTGCTTTACTCGCTTGAGCCAATTTAGCGAACGCTTTTTCTCGTAAATCAACTCCAGAAACGGTAGCGATACTAGAATGCATTTCTTCAATCACTTGACGCAATTTCGCTTGAGCGGTAGCATCGTTTGGTGATTTTGCTAAATCTTTGGCGGCGCCAACCATTTTGGAAGTCGCATCGGCCAAACCTCTCAAAGCGGCATGTAATCGACTCTTTTCTGGTCCATCGGGCATAGTCGAAGTCCTCTGTTTTAAAGCATTCGCAAGACTAGAACTATTCACAGTCAAGTCTTTGACGCATTGTACAATCACCGCTGGATCGTTCAATCCTTGTAACAACGCAGCCGAGGATACTAAAATACCGTCGATAAATTTCTCAATCTCAGCATTACCGATCGCGGCGTCGGCAGGTCCAGATTTAGCTTTAGCGAGTAAATCTGCAATCGCCGCATTCACTCTCTTTGACGCTTCTTTCAACTGATCGACCGTCGGTCCACTCACGCTAGATTCTCCGGCCGAGACTAAAGACTGGACAGCCGAGTTCATGAACTGAGAGGATTGCGTTAATTGATCAAAACAAGCTGGATAGATGACACTCGGTGCAACAACTGATGTCGTCACGGCTAAATGGGATGCCGAACTGGCACAGGCTTTGACGGCTTCGATTAGTTTAAGTTGATCAGCTTTATCGGTCATAGCACCGGCTACCAATTTGGCTTTGTTGACTAGATCTTGGGTAGCACTGGAAATAGCTTTAGCGGATTCCAACAATTTCTTTTGAAGGTTAGAATCGACTTCGAGGGCACGACATTTTTGAAGTAAAAGGTTGCATGCCGCCGCCGTCTTTTGTGCCTCGGTGTATAATTCCTCTTTGTTTCCATTGCCGAGAACGACTGGTTGGATGGAATTCAAAAATTTGGAGGTAGCTAAACCAACGTTTTTCGCAGCTTCGAGTAACGCGTCTCCCTCCGTTTCACTGCCCGCCAATGCGGCCAACAATTTGGTGGAAGCAGCGATACCGGTGATATTAGAGGCGATGGTTGCAATATCTCCACCTAATACATTCATGTCCATTTTCTCTGGGCCCAAGTTTGTTTGATTCATGGCCGAAGCGAGAGAAGCCAAGTGCGATGCGATTTGACCAATGAGATTTTGGAGGTTGGTGTCCGAGGTCTGTTGTTTCCATAGTAATGCTGCGGCGTCGTTTCCGAGAGCGGGAAGTTGACTGACCATGCCCATGTCGGCGCAGGCAACGTTAACGGTTGCGGATGCACTCTGAAGGGATTTCAGAACGGCTCCCTGAGCGGACGTATCGATGGTAATCACCGGTTGTACTCTTGCGCTATTCATGTCACTGACGTTAGCCTTTTGCATGACCCTTGTAATAGTCGGTACTGTTTTTTGCGACGACTGGCCCCCTTCGGCTACCATCGCATTTTGCGCCAATTTAAGTTCTTGCGCTTGATTCATCTTGCCGTGGGATATATTGATGGCTTGTGCTTTAGCGGGTTTGAGGACTTCTTCGGAAACTGCTACTTCCTCTGTTCCTTCAGCGACACCGCGTTCGGCTTCTTTTTTCTTCTTGAGAATAATGTCAATGTAACCTGCGATCAGCTGTGACATGGCTTCTCCCTCCGTGGTTTGAATAGTGTAGTAAGCATCTTGGTAATCTCCAAAATCGAGCGTGAAACTACAAAATAAAATGTATTTTAAATAAATGATAATTAGGACACCACGGACAAAGGATTGCTTTAAATATACCTGTTGGGACTGGCAGCCCATCTTCTCAAAGTAGTGATTGGCCAAGTTTTCAAAATTTCCTTCGTGTCGGCGTCAAACCTCATAATGCTACTCTTGGTAATACCCAACAATCTCGGTATCATTTTATTCTTCTTTGTTTCCTTTTCCTTCACCAAGAAGAATGTGACACCGTATGTTTTCAAGGATCGACATAACTGAACGTATCGATATTTGGCGTTGATTTCGGACATGCCTTGTAATTTTCGGTACTCGACGAATATCTTTTTCTCTACTTCTTTGTTTTTACGGTATTCTTCTGGTAAAAATTCTTTAAGACTATAATGCTAGAAGTTAGTAAAACAGAATTGTGACTTGAAATAGATAATGGGAGGGGAGAATAGAGAAGGATGTAAGATGCGTACTTCAAGAACCCGGGTTTGTGTTTGCTTTCATCAAAATTGCCGTTTGTCACTTGACATTGTAAAGCGGCGAACTGGGAAGCTTCATCCGGGGTACACGGATGTTTTCCAGAGATAATGCCATCACGAGATTGGACGTATAAAAGGTTGAGTTGAATTGGATCGTTTCTATCAATGTTGGTATCGGAGTAAAAGAATTTTTTACGAAGGATGACCATATCGGTGTCGCTCACTTGCTGCTCGGGGAGAGGTTTATCAGGATTGAGCCATCGAACTGGAACAGAAATGGGACAATGGGAAGAGAGGTCAACGCATGGACACAGGTGGGTTGGGTTGAAGGATGGAGGGAGATTCCGAAAGGAATTGCCTCACCGTTGTCTAAGTCGCCGGTATGTTTCACTTTTTTCTTGTCCTTTGAGTCTGGCTGTGTTTCGAGACAAAACGAAAATTCGGTTGGATTGGAAATACCTATTCAAAGTTGAAGGGGAAAGGGATTAGTCTTTTCATGTTGGGAAGACTAGTGCATGACTACGCGACGAAGTTGCCTCCTCAAGAATTTCATAATTATTTCACCAATTCTTATCTTCCTGGCGGATGCCACATTTCAGGTTGTCCATGATACTTACCAATTTTACTGCACACACTTTCCACCAAAAGCAAGACAGGCAAGCTTTCATCGATCAACACGGTTTTAATTGTCTCATCCATTGTCTTTACTCTTAGAGCTCTATGTTTCTTTTTAAAGTCTAAAGTATCGCCAGTTTGAAATTCGTAGAAATTCAATGTCTTGTTGGGTTGGAGCCATTTCATCTGGTCCGGCCAGAATAGGGAATGGTCTTCACCACCGGCTGATTCGCCTAGTTTTGACCGTATTTCTGCGCAAGCTTCATGGACTGTCACACCCATGTTGAACTATGGATGGCGGAATTAGACATGGTGTGAGGTTGGGGTTCAGGAGAGGTATAGTTTATACTCTATACTTGATGATCAGTTGAAATGAAATAGAAAACACACCTGCATGGTCTTTACAGTCTTTTGCGAACACAAGTTCACTTTGAGCGATATGGTCGCCATGGTTGTCGTGAGACGGGAATGGTAGATAGAAGGGGAGTGTCTTTAATAAATAATCTCGAAGAATTAATTTAATGGGGTAATGTGATTGAAAGCAGGATGGAGGGTAGAGGAGTTATTAAGCGACCGAGAGAAGCGGCTGAATAACGCTCGTTTTGGCTTTTCTGGAACCCGAGAGAGACAAGAATAGGTGGTGTCGTGTAGGGGGGGTGTTGTTGAGGATGGGGGAAAGGGAGCAAAGAGGGGGAATGCTGAGAGTGGCTAATTCTCTCTACACTTTAATGGTAGTTGGAGGTAGTTCTCAATGTGGAAGGAACAAGGGTGTGTCTGTGCAAAGGCAGATGCAGTGGCAATTGCAGCATCACTAGATTCACTCTTGCTTGCTGTCTCCCCTGGGTTGCAGGGAAAAGCGAGTTTTGGTCGCTCCTTGGACAATGGCGATTGGTATGATTGATCAGGTCACATTAGTGCACAGAGTACACAGTTACACCGTTACGGAGGATACACCTTTCACAGTCAGCAGTGTCTGTAGATGTAGATGGAGTGTGTGTGTGAGTGTGGAGTGCGTGTCTTCAGCAAGAAGGAACAGAGCATCTGCAGGAGTTCACCCGTTCACAGGTGTCGTTCACCGGCCCATCCCTCGCTCCCGGTTCCCCGAGTTCCCTCTCTGGTGGTTCATATAACAGTATAATATTACATATGCAGTGTACAGGAACGACGCATTGTCAGTGCGCAATCCACACACTCTGTCCATTCACCCACTCAGTCACATGTACACATCAGGTATACGAATCACAGACAAGCGGCTCGGGATAGGACACTCGCACACCGTGCAAGTGAGATGCGAGGCTCCGCTATCTGAAACAATCTCGCTCTCTGCTGTAGATTGCATTCCATTCAATCTGCCGTATATTGCACTCTGTTGCATTCTGCCGCATTCCTACGTACAAGCACACCCTACTCCACTCCCCACTCCCCACTCGCCACTCATCCATTCATATATTAGACACGCTCAATTAGTCCACTCAAAAAGATGGAATCAGATTCCCTCGGCTTCTTCTCGAATATCCTCTCCTTCTCCTTCTTCACCCTCCCCGCATTCTCCTACAAAATCATCTCCTACATCCTCTCCTACATCTACCAGTTCCTCTCTTGGACTATCGTCCTCACCTTCGACTTCAAGGCTATCGTCGCTGTCATCCTCCTCCTCTGCTCCATCGCTTATTTCTTGGTCTACAGATTCTACCTCACTACCTACAGTCGTCTGCCGAGACCCCCTCTGAAGCCCTCCGGCGCCTCCTACGACTTGCACCCCGATTCAACCTACGAAGACCCAAAGACATTGCCCAAAAACTATGCTGAAGAGTTCCTAGGTAACTTTTTTTCCTTTCATTATCTTTACTGAAAGCAGAATTTTGATACGGAAAGAATGTATATATATAAACCTAATCTTCTTCGCTAAACTCTTATAGGATCATTTTTGCAAAGCATCAAAGTCTTTGGTTATATTGAGCAGCCCGTGTTCCATGAATTGGCGAAACGCCTGCAAACCAGAAAATTACCTGCGGGGGATGTCCTTTTCCACGCCGACGGCGTGAGCGGTATGTAATTCGAATTGATTTTTTATCCACCATCAAGAAGAGCCCCCAAAATTGATGCTCTTTTTTTCTTCGACCTCGCTACCTTTCCAGACCGATCATTTTATATTGTCGTTGAAGGATGCGTACAAGTGTTTGTGAAATCTGGAAACCCAGACGATGAATCGCAAGAGTCGCCAGACTCAATGCCTGGTCACCATTTATTAACAGAAGTACAGGCCGGCGGCACAGTCTCTAGTTTGTTCACTATCCTGTCTCTCTTCACTGAAGACGTCCAACTCCGATCCGCCGTGGAAATCACACCTCCTCAGGACAATCAGTTGAATAACCTTCCAAATGGTTTAAATACGGCCTCGGGTACCCAATCGTCGTCCAACTCGCCGCCGATACCAGACCATAGTCTCGATCGAGCAGACAGCATGCCTTCCGAAAATTCATCAAAGTCGACTGTTTTTCCCTTCCTCGATACTTCCAGCGATTCGGATTATGATCACAGTAATAGTCCCATGTATACACGATCTCGTCCATTTGCACCCTCTCGGAGCTCTTCTCGTCCGCACAGCCTGACTCGAGGGTTTTCCGTCAATACGTCCAACCCGCCATTTCTCAATGGATTAACTGCCCGAGCCGCCAAAGACACTACCCTGGTGGTGATTCCAGCCGAAGCCTTTTTGCGACTGTCAGAGAAATTTCCCAATGCCGCCGCTCACATTGTTCAAGTCATTCTCACTCGATTTCAAAGAGTCACCTTTCAGACATTGTACAAGTATCTCGGACTATCAAAGGAACTCCTCCAAATTGAGCGCATGGTGAATGAATATGCAGGGGCAGGGTTGCCCGACTCCTTCTTTAAACCCGGCGGCCTTGAGAGACTACGACATAGATTTCGCATTAGCAATATCACCAACACGGCTTCCTCTCATAATTTCCGTAAAGTATCCATCGGCAACGGACTAAACCTTCACTCAACCTATATACCGACGCCGACTTCACCAACTGAATCTTTCTACCGACGATCATCTGAGAATACAGGCTCAAAAGCTGACCTCTCGCTTTTCGAGGCCTTTGGTGACCCGGAAGAAGATCAGCATTTACGACATCAAGTCTTTGATTGTATCGTGAGGAGTATTGGTCTCCAAGATGTCTTTGTTCCGAGAGAAAGAGTATCAGTCTTCAGTTCTCTTTTGGGTGATGCGCCTCGCACACATGGTCGGAGAGATAGCATCGCCAGCGATGGCGGACGATATGGCTTTGGTTTTAGTCAACACAGGTACCCCAACGCGTCCACTAATAATTCCCAACCAAGTAGTCAAGGGGGTAGTAAATTCGAATTGAAATCACCGTTATCGTCGCACGCTCCGTCCAGTGCCTCTCTGACCTCGAATGTCTCTGAATTTGATGAGAATGATATCGAATTAAAATTCTTTGATGCCGGTTCAGTTTTAATCAAGCAGGGAGAACGAATCCCGGGTTTATATTTTGTAATCGACGGTATCTTGTCCGTGACCGCTGATCAAAAAGATAACCACTATCCATCCCCATTGCAGCATACTTCGTCGAATGTTCCACCACGCCATAGTGATCCTGAATCAGCTTATCCCGAATACCGAAGGCGAGACGATTTACTTTCTCAAAACTCTCTCTTCTTCATCAAACCTGGTGGATTAGCTGGTTACCTAGCAGCATTGACCGCCTACCCCTCATTCGTTACAGTCCGGGCCAGAACAGATGCCGTGGTCGGCTTTGTCCATAAATCCGCTCTCGATAGGATAGTAGACCGACATCCCATCATTCTTCTTACCCTCGCTAAACGCCTGATTACGCAATTATCACCCCTGGTCCTCCACATCGATTTTGCCCTTGAATGGGTCCAAGTGAACGCAGGTCAAGTGCTTCATCGACAAAGCGACCGCAGCGACGCCATTTACATTGTCCTCAATGGTCGATTGCGTAACATCCACGAAAAGAAAACCGGATTCGAAATCGTAGGAGAATACGGTCAAGGTGAAAGTGTCGGCGAAATGGAAGTGTTGATGGACATGTCCCGATTTAGTACCTTGCACGCTATCAGAGACACTGAACTCGCCAAGATGCCCAAATCTCTGTTCAACGCGTTGGCACTTCGACACCCCGAAATCACCATTCAAATATCCCGTATCATAGCCTCCCGATCTCAACATCAACAGCAACAAACGATGCTGTACCGTCCTTTATCGTTCACCCCTAGCTTCATCACCAGTTCATCAGATTTAGGTAAAAACAACGTCAACCTAAAAACCGTCGCCATTCTACCTGTCAGTTCCATCGTACCCATCGCCGAATTCGCCGAAAGATTAAAAGACGCGATTGATTTAGTCGGGGATAGTAGTATTCTTTTGAATCAAGCTACCGTGATGAGTGTATTGGGTAAACACGCGTTTAGTAGGATGGGTAAATTGAAGTTGATGAGTTGGTTGGCAGAACAGGAAGAAAGAGTTAGAATTGTCTTGTATTTGGCTGATGGTGGGGTGAATTCTGTCTGGACTCAACGATGTATTCGACAGGTTTGTGTCTTCGTATGAACTTTTTTGTACCTGAGATTTATTGACATTGCCATACTTTATTCTTAGGCGGATTGTATTCTTCTTGTTGGATTAGGCGACGAAGATCCGGCAATCGGAGAATACGAAAGGTACTTGCTCGCCATGAAAACGACGGCGAGAAAAGAATTGGTGTTACTCCATAATGAAAGGCAATGTCCGCCCGGGAGTACCCAACAGTGGTTGAAAAATCGGTTATGGATTCACGCGCATCATCATGTAAATTTATTTCTTTATTGGTGAATGTTTAACTACTGGATATGTCTTTGTATCTAACTAGGAACTATCGTCCACGTAGGTACAAATGCCACTCAAATCGTCTCAAGTGTTCACCATTGAATCTCGCAAAATCACACTCACCAATCTTCGAGGACACTTGCAATCATTTTACAACCGTTACGCCACCCCTTCCAAACCCACAACCGCCTACCGCGGGCTTCGCTCCGATTTCGCCAGACTCGCCCGTCGACTCCTCGGGAAATCAATCGGGTTAGTACTAGGTGGCGGGGGAGCCCGTGGACTCGCTCATTTAGGTGTCATCACTGCCCTCGAAGACGCGGGTATCCCGATTGATGTGGTCGGTGGCACGAGTATCGGAAGTTTAGTCGGAGGATTGTACGCTAGAGAGTCAGATCATGTGAGTATCTACGGACGAGCTAAAAGCTTCGCCAGTCGAATGAGTAGCGTTTGGAGAAAAGTTTTGGATTTAACGTACCCCGTTACTTCGTACTTTACCGGTCACGAATTGTAAGTTTCGATCAATAGACAATTATGATCGAGTATTACATAACTTGTTTTGCGTTTTACATCCATTTCTAATTCTTGGAAATTCTATATAGCAACCGCGGTATCTGGAAATGTTTCCACGACGTCCAAATCGAAGATTTATGGCTAAACTATTTCTGCGTCACCACAAACGTTACCTTTTCTCGAATGGATATCCACCAATCCGGGTACCTATGGCGCTACGTTCGAGCGTCTATGAGTTTATCCGGGTTTTTGCCTCCGTTATGTGATAATGGTAATTTATTGGTGGATGGGGGGTACTTGAATAATTTACCAGTTGACGTGATGAAGGGGTTGGGTGTTGAAACTATCATCGCAGTGGACGGTATACATCATTGATCATTGCTCTTTGAAATATCGTAATCATCGTGTTGATTCCGGTGTGACTAAACTTTTATTTGTTATCTCAATTTTTTTCTTACAGTGGGTTCCGAAGACGATACCTCACCAGTACATTACGGTGATTCGTTATCCGGGTGGTGGGTGATTTTGAATCGGCTGAATCCGTTTAGACGTACCGCTGCTATACCTTCACTTGCCGAAATTCAGTCCAGATTGGCTTATGTCTCCAGGTATTTTTCAAGTTTTCTTTTTAACTATCTGTTTTTTCAAGTTCTAAACGTTTCCGTGATTCTTACTTTAATTCGGTAATGTAGTGTACGACAGTTAGAAGACGCGAAAACCCTCCCCGGAGTATTCTACCTTCGTCCCAGTGTCACCAAATTCGGGACTCTAGATTTCGGGAAATTCGATGAAATTTTTCGCGAGGGGTATACGTATGGTAGAAACATGATTACATCGTGGGAGAAAGATGGAAGTATTAGGTTGTTTGTAGGGGACAAGCAGAAAGAAGTCTCAAAGAAGGGAATGAGTAAAGGGAGGAGATACAGTATATAATATTTGAAGAAAGAGATGGCAAATTTTGACGTTTTGCTTATTTTGAATTTTTTTTTCGGTTCGTTGCGTGTTTGTAATGTAATAGTGTTATTGTAACACCATGTATAAATTTTGAAGCGATGTGCATTGTCACAGCCACCATAATGGCAACAATAAGATAATATTAAGGAAACAACAGTATAGCTTAAGTTAGATTTACGTTATTTTTAAGGTGTATCCCACTGATGAATCTTTGTATGATGTCTTTCAATCCTTGCAGTCTTTCTATACATACTGGAATATTCCTTCACAATAGCAATAAATTAAATATCCTCCAACTTGACCGACGCAATCTGTATCCCCATCGCGGCCTCCACCCTTGCAAAAGGTAAAGGAACGGGATAATATACCCTAGGATTGAGGACGGTCTATCTCTCCATGCTTTTAAACTTGCCGGTTCTGATTTCCTTTCTGTTCACTTTCGACGAGGGATGACAGACAATTTACTTCCCAGTACAACATGGTTTTCCTCAAATGAAAGAGCAGCGATTACTAATGCCGTTGTCAAATGATCGATAGATTCTGAGTAAAGAAGAGATGCTTTATGGCGAGATTTCGGAATGCTTTCCTTTTTTGTGGCTAACAAATTCCCGTTAAGATTAAAACTAACTTTGATCAGAATGACAATGCGATTATGAGGCTTGCCAGGGATGACGGCGTTGAAGTCATGAAAGAGATGAAGAAGATAGAGACTAACCAAAGGTGTGATTGCGGTACTTTCTCTCAAGGGAAGGTGAAGCCATGCGCAGGGTAAGAAATACCTTTGGTAAGAATAAATTTATAATATATATTTCATACGTGACAACCGAACTTGACGAGAACGTAGCAACTTATCCTTTACCACTAATAATAAACATAGAATATAATATGCATGTAGGGTCCATACATTATTATTATCGCCCCGAAACAGCATCTAACACTTCTTAGTGAATACAGTGATCCATAGCAGGTCCTAAGTTCTTTTTTGAGTGACACGTTCAAGTGAACTTGAAAGAAATTGCTCTACTATTTTCTGTTGAAGTATGTCGAAGGGGATCGGATGGGTCGATGCACCATTCCTAGAATAGGCGATATTTTTGTACGACACCAAAGTAGGACTTCGCGGCACATGAAACTCGACGATGTATAATTTGTGGCCTTCGGCTGGAGGAGTTTCGCTATAAGGTATTACAGCATGAAACTTGGGGGGGAATTCAAGCGGCAGTGCAGGCACGAGAGTTTTCCATAAATTCGAAAATAGCAAATTAATTTCATCAACGTCTTGAATTGACAGCAGAACGCCTTTAATAAAAATGAAAGATTTTCATATGAAATTAAACGATGGATTCAGGATATAAGCCTTATGCGAACAAAACCTTAATACCTTGAACGTGGTTGGTCTTTCCGTGGATTCCGAGGTACAGCGAACCTCCCTGAGTGTTTAACATTGCAGCGAGCCCCTCTACAGGAAATTTTGTCATTATGGTCAATGTTGAATTCACTCAAATCGAAGAAGGGCTGCGATGGGTATATACCGAAATGATCTTTCAAAAGAGTTTTCGCTTTTGTACTTGTAATTCTGATATTTTCCTTACAGCCTTTAAGCTCTACATCTACCCCCTCGTGCTGGTATGAAATAGATTAAAACTTAACACTCAAAGACCGTAGATATCTAGATAAATTTACCATGTCTGCAATCTGGCCTTCCCTAAACATAATTTTTGATATTCCACGGTACGCTTCCCAAATTCTCTGATCCCTGAAACTGGCATGTTGCAGTAACTTCATAGCTACTTTGTTCTTGGCGTATGATTTGTCTTTATACGGACCGTATGGTGGCACTTCAATTTGAGATCCGCTACCAACATCCCATTTCGCTGAAATAATATGGCCTAAATTAAGGAGAACCCATCATTAACTGATTCACATCGACTACAATCAACCGAAGTTACCTCCATCGGTCGACTCGTCCTCCACCCATTCTACTGCCCCGTTTATCGTTTGTGTTAGATTGTTGATTATTTCCACAGGAGTAGACTTCGTCGGGCTCAACTGGCAATTCTCCGGTATGGTGACATTCTTCTGCGAGAAGTACTGACATGCAACATCAACGGTTTTGGCTCTATCTGATGTGGACTTCAACCTACTCTGAAATTCGTCTCCGTCAATTTCCATAATAAAGGGATCAAGTTTTTTGATCTCAAACTTGACATTTTTTTCTTTTAACCACTCGTTAAAGTAGTCGTGTAATTTTTGTCGGGAGTAAGGAGGGGACATGTTAAATTTCATTCAAAATGAATATTCTTTTCGTTTTGCAATGTAATAACAATATATCGCCATCTCATTTCTACACCATTCACGTGTTAATATAGTATTAATTAATTTCACGTGTTTGTTTACTTTGGTTTTCAACATCTGGAGCAACTCCATTTTCATCGGTTCCGTTCATTGCTATTCCTGAATATATTCGACAAGGAGTGGAACTTTTTTTAAATACAAATGACGACAAAAGATCTTTTACAATCTGGTGCCGCTGATGATGCCGAGTTAGACGATTTACTGGACGGTTTGTTTATTTCTAGTCTTTCTATACGGTCTTTGACACCGTTTTTCTTAACTTTCTTTATCGGTTCGACCCCTGTATCCTCATAAACACATTAACTTATCTAACCCTCATGCTTAAATCTAAATCATAATCAATAGATGTTCTAGACGATTTATCCAAACCGGTTCCAAAACCAACTTCCTCCTCCGCCATTCCGAAACCGAATCCGAATGCAAATCCAAATGCGACTCAACAGAACGAAACCGAAACCGACGAACACGATGTTTCGTTTTCCGAAGAATTTGCGTCGGAATTGGCAGCTGGGATGGAAGAGTTAATGAAGGAAATGGAGTCGTCGCCTGAACTTAAGAATGTGATGGAGAGGATTATGGGTGGTTTTGATGTTCGTGATTTAGAAGGAACGGTGGGTAATGGAGTTGATGAGAAAGATGAAGATGAGGCTGAAGATGGAATTGGAAATGGGATTGGAGATGGAGTGGATGAAGATGCAATGATGAAGGCGTTTGCGGCTGCAATGAAAGCTGGTGCGGGTGGAAGTGGAAATGGTGGTTTGAATCAGGAGTTGACGAAGAATCAGACGACGGAAAAAAATGAAAGTGAAAAAAGTTTTAATGAAGCTGGATCGTTTCAAGATAAGATTAACGAAACGTTGAATAAGTTAAAGAATAGTTCAGATCAAGTAGAGGTTTGTAGTATTTTATTTTTGTCATTTCCTTCTTTAGATTTTGAAATGGTTTTTTAAAAATTGTGAATTTTTCCCGGGTGTAGGCTGAACTCGGTGATCCTAATAGTATGGAAGCCTTGATGGAACAAATGTTTTCTCAAATGGATGGGTTGGCTGATTCTGATGAATTCCAAAATGTGTTGGAAGGTATGATGCAGCAGTTAATGTCGAGAGAGATATTATATGAACCGTTGAAGGATTTGGCGGTCAAGGTATGAACTGTCCTTTTTTGATTATTTTCGGTTAACAACGAATTAATTGAATACTTTTTGTTATAATGTTATCGGTTTGATAGTACCCCGAGTACCTGAGTAATAATAAATCAAGCATCCCGGAGGAAGATTACAAACGATACACTGAACAACACGGAATTGTTCAACAGATAGTTACTATTTACAATTCTACCTCTGGCAGGGAAGAAACCGAAGCAGAATCCAAACAAGTCGTGGACTTGTTACAAAAAGTAAACTTTCTTTAACACCAACGACACCCTTTATCCTTAATTCAATGATTAACTTTTCCCACCGTTATCTCTATCGTAGATGCAAGATTGCGGTCAACCTCCACCAGAATTATTGAAATCGTTAGCCCCAGATATGGAAATCGATCCAAAAACAGGGTTACCGGCTATACCTGGTGTCCCGACAGACGGGGAATGTAGTGTCATGTAGAAAATATATGGAAACTGTAAAACATGTGATGATGTAATTTTATGGGTAATTTGGGAATTGTAATCTTGGTTGTAAGAATTAAAAATTAAAAGTAAAAGAAATGAAGTGTATATTGAAATTTAAAAAAGTAAATGTTCGTTAGTATTTACATTTGGATAGCCTGAAGTTCATCATCCATATACATATATTTTATTTTTGATTCTCCTAAATCACAAGGTATGATACACTAATAATACAAAAAGGACATTCACATTCACATTCACAAAACTAAAACTTGTTCTTTACAAACGAACCAAAGTTTCTTTTCTTTTTCTTTCCTTCCTTTAAAATTTCAAGACAACTTAAAGCAAAATATTAACTATTCATTTCTCTCTCACGAATCCATTCACGAACGATATAAAGATCCGGGTAATCTTCTCTCAATGAAACAGGTAACCTAAAATACTTGTTCTCTGTACAATCCAAATGACGTAACGCTTTTGGTAATACATCGGGTAACGAATTTAAATTTGTTCGACTACAATTTAATACTTGCAGAGAATCTGGTAACCCCGGTAACGAAAATCTAGCATAAGCGCAACAATTTGAACAATTCAAGTATTGTAGTAACGGTGGTAACGGGTCTGGTAAGTTTGGCATGAATGGGTTAAAAGAGCAATCTAGGATTTGTAGTTTACTGGGGAGTGGAGTAGGTAGACAGTGAAAGTGGTTGTGAGAGCAGTCGAGAACGACGAGGGAGTCGGGTAGTGCATTGGGGAGTCGTAGGAAACCGTGTTGTGGTTCAACGTCGTTTCGACATTTTAGAATTTTAAGGTGAGGTGGTAGTTCAGTTGGGAGGTTGCCGATACCGCAGTTTGATACATTGAGTTCTAGTAATGAGGGAGGGAGGTTGGGGAGTTGGTTGATGCCGGTTTCGGAGCAATCGAGGGATAACAGAGAGGATGGTAAAGGTGGTAGCGTATCGAGATCTGTCATTTGTGAACAATCTAGTATTTGAAGGCTTTCCGGAAGATTGGGAAGTACAGTGAATGAACATCTTGAGCATACGAGTCGTCTAAGATTTGGCGGCAACTGGGATGGCAATCGAACGTCACAATTGTAAATGTCTAGTTCTTCCAACGTCTGAGGCAGATCCGGTAAAACACCCAAGATTCCAATATTAATCGAGCCAATCATCCGTATTGACAGATATTTCAGCAAAGAGGGAAGCGTAGTCGGTTGGATAAGAAGATCTGGGGAATTATTGGAACAATCTAATCGTTCCAAAGAGTCGTGTAAATTCGGTGGTAACATTTCAAGATTATTATGAGATACATCAAGAAAACGAAGGGAAGACGGGAATCGATTCAACAATTTGGGTATTCGTGCCATATCTGCGTTTCTGTAGCCTGAGGCCGTAGGTTGTCCACTGAGTTTCAGCTCTCTTAGCTCACTGAAATGTTGCAACAAGGCGGTATGCTCCTCTGTCCAACCCAATTCCACAATATCTCTTATCCACAATCTTGAAACGTAATGACATAGCTGCACTCCACCGTCTCGCATTCTTTCAGTCGTCAAGTAGTTAAAAGCGAAGGAGAGTTCGTTCATTGAGATAACGAGACGAGACAGTACGATTGGTCTGTAAATCATGCGAAACCTTCGACAAACACATTGCAGCGTGAGAGATTGTCGACTGGGCAGATACTGGATGATATTCTCCAAGACTTCCACGGGGAGGTTTAATATAGTCACCATCATGACCATTCTATCCTTGATAAAATGTCCAAAAGAAGCGAATGAACTACTCAAGTTCCCCGGCAATTACAATTTCGGCCGATCACGTGATTCCTCGTTTTGGCGCGGATACTCCAACCAACCCGCACCTGATATGGCTCCAAGGTAGTGTAATTTCAAAATGAAAAAGGCTTTTTGTGTGCATTTTAACGGAGTGGACGTCATGATTACAGCTCGGATACGAACGTTGAAAATGGGAATTCCGCAGAGAAGTTCAATTTTCAATTTCCAAATCTAGCCCACTTGAATCTCACCCGTGTGACCAATGAAGTGTTGCAGAAATTGAATATTGAATGACGATATTCAAAGGTGGTAGACCAAGTCCAGATAATTCTTATTCAACACTATATCTCGGTCTACTCACAGACTTGGTCTCAGTGCCCTGGTGATGCAGCTCGTTACGCGCAGTCGCTCACTTCAAATTTAGTATTCAGTCCGGTTGCATGGAATTTCGTGATCTATCATGTAGTCAAAAATAAGTGTTCTCAACTACCAAACTCCTTGTCGGTTTCACAAAGTGCCCGCAGCTGTTCTAAATTTGTGATTTGTATTGTAATTGACAAGATAATTTCATCCACTTGACCTTTCACATAACCAGATAACCTCACATCATGATTCACACTCGCACCACAGTTGTCACGCTGTTAATATACACCAAGTTGGCACTGCCACTGAGGTAACACCCTCCGGGCAGGTTCGTTCGCCCGACTTCCATATCGGGAACCGTAGTGGAACAGTGGTTGGGAAATCACCTGAAATTACTCGTTGATAGTGCCATGAGGTTTTCAGGTGACATCACGTGTATGCCACATCACCCGATGCATATAAAGCGCCCGGCCTCTCCATTTCCCATTTCCCACCCAAGCCTTCCCTTTCATACAAACTTACAATCCCCACTTACCAGCAAGCTCATTCAGAAATGTCGAACACTGAACAAGTTGCCAAGTTGGAAGCAAGACTGGGTCAGCTGGAATTGCTTTCAGCCCAAAGACATTCTGAATTGAAAGAAACTCTGGCTCAACAAGACATTCAGTTGGAGGAAAGATTTAACCAACTTGCTTTGCGTTTAGAGGAAAGAATAGCTCAAATTGATTCTCGATGTGAAGTTCGAATGGCCCAAATGGTCAACGCAATCTCTGGTGAGTAGTTTCTTCCTTGTTCATTGCTCTAACGATTTGAGCATGGTTCTTATATTCACTTTCTTCAAAATTCTTTTGATTTCTTCCTATTTGTGAAACTCTTTGATTCTCTGTCAATAAAACCGATATTAACGATAGCAAAACGCCACAGACGACTCGGGCGTTCAAAACTCACCAAAAGAGTTACCTTTGACGACTCCCGCCTCGTCACCATCATCCTCATCGAGTAAACTCAATGTGGTTGGTCGACTGTCAGGGTTGGCTTTCACAATCACCAGCAAGTCACTCCTCCGAACTTTCTTTCCCTCCGCTTGCTATGGTTTGCTATCTTTAAAGCATCAAGTGCATGCTAGGATACAATATTCTAGGTTCCTCGATATGTTCCTTGCATATGTAGCACTTGATTTAGGCCTAACATTATACGATACGGTAAGTGTGTTTTCACCGTTTCACATACATTGCGTTTGGACCCCATTCACATAAATTTTAGGCCTTATCTATTAATCGTCGGCATTCTAAGCCGAGCCATTCTCAACAGGATCTTCCAGTTGCACCCGTTCCACAATAGGCAACAATACTTGTTCATCCCTCTAAACGCCGTCATGGAATCTTACATCATATAGCAATCAGTGATTCTAGATTTGTGTTTATTTTATACCTGGCGAATAACCATCTAGGTGATGCCCATAATTATCACCTCGTATATACCTCATACCCCCTTCTTCCATGAAAATGTAATTACCACCTGTAAATTTGTCTGTTAGTAGTTGTATCGAAGCTATGTTATGATGCGTCAGAAATTGAAAAGATGTCTTTAATACATAGCTACTGGTGTCAGTTGACTCTACTTGTTCATTCTTCGAACCGAGAAAGACGGATTTTGCGTCGCAAAAAATAACCTCAATTTGTTTGCCAACGGCCTCATAAATTGTGCCAATATGATATAGACCATGAGACAAAATTTAGGTACAACACTGGTACAACCATTTCCCCAGCCCTGGAAAAATTGACAGCGTTTTTGATAATCCATATGACTTCTTTCTTTGTGGCTCTGAAACTCGTACTCAAAAGCGAAACGAGCCGATGGAGAATCTTGGAAATTGACAATACTACGGTATTACAATGGATATGAATGATTCTTATATCTGAAAAGAGTGTATATTAAGTATTATCTTTGCAGCCTTTTGTATCATTATCTAAAATTTCAATAGAAATGGTTAGGTCTTCTCTCAGTCACCTCGCCGGGCCGATCACGTGACTCGTGTATTTTTGCCGCGGAATGTACACAACGTATTGACCGAGTCTGATCTTTATCCTCAACATCCAATATATCTTATACTGTTCTGTTTAGCACTGCACATTGTCGGAATCATGGATAAACGACTACGTCCGGCAAAGGTACTTTTCTTTTAGGTTGCCCAATCAAAATATTTGGGTCATGATCAAAGAGAGCCACTCTGATCCGAGTTACTAACTATATGGTTGTACTTGCTCTTTGCTTCTTGATTTATCTTTTTCTCCGAAAGGTTAAAAACAAAAATGCGGCAGATATTCAAATCACAGCGGAACAAATTCTTCGGGAAGCCGCTGAGCGTCAAGAACCAGTCAACAAACTACCTAGGCAAAAGGTCACAGATGCCGAAGAATTAAACGAATATAAGTTGAGTAAAAGAAAAGGTTTTGAAGATGCTATAAGGAGGAATAATACCAAAGTGGGACAGTGGTTGAAATATGCCGCTTGGGAAGAAAGTTTAGGAGAATTGGCAAGGTAATGTAGTAAATGTCTAGGACGACTGATATTTGTTTACTTTTACATCTAAACATCAAACTACATGTATGGATGACTAGACACCAATTTAATTCTCGCTGACTTGATTTATTTTCTCAAAACATTTCATGTTTCGTCAATTCTATTTCTTCTTTTTGCAAATACAGAGCGAGAAGTATCTATGAGCGAGCATTGGCTGTCGATATGCGTAATCCGGCTCTCTGGATTCGATATGCTGAAATGGAAATGAAAAACAAGAATGTCAATCTCGCTCGAAACTTGTGGGATCGTGCAGTGACATTGCTACCCAGAGTTGATCAATTCTGGTACAAGTACGCCTATATGGAAGAAATGTTGGGTAATGTACCTGGCGCGCGACAGATATTTGAACGATGGATGCAATGGGAACCAAATGAAGAGGCGTGGGAAGCATATATTAAATTGGAAAAAAGATATAACGAGCTAGATCGAGCGAGGGCGATATATGAGCGCTTCGTGACGGTACATCCTGATCCTAAGAATTGGATCAAGTTTGCAAAGTTCGAAGAAGAGTTGAATGAGTTGGGTGTGTACAATTTGATAATCTGAATCTAGCTCGTGACTATATCTTGAATCTCTCCATATCAAAGAACGATGTCGATCCGTCTACGAACACGCCGTGGAATATCTCGGAGAAGAACACATCCGACCAAAATTGTTAGGGGCCTTCGCCAAATTTGAAATCAGGCTGAAGGAGGTAATTATCGATGATCTCATCGTTTGCTTGTAGAACATGCTTCTTGGTTCGCTAAGTCTCAAATTAATTCATTTTAGTATGAGAGAGCTCGGGCCATATACAAATTTGCCCTTGAAAGACTGCCCAAATCCCAAACGGAACATATATACAAAATGTATACTCAATTCGAAAAACAATATGGGCAAAAAGAAGGTATTGAAGACGTGATACTTGCAAAACGACGATGGCAATACGAAGAGGTGAGCAGCTGTCTCAGTTCTTTCTACACCAACTTCAAAAACTCACCTATGCCATAGGAAATTAAAACCAATCCGGACAATTATGATACATGGTTTGACTATGCACGTTTGGAAGAATCCAATGGCGATCCCGACCGAATTCGAGAGATTTACGAACGTGCCATCGCGCAAGTTCCACCAGCTGAAGAGAAGCGTCTATGGAGACGATATATTTACTTGTGGATTTATTATGCGCTATATGAAGAAATTGAAGCGAGGGTGTGTATTGTCATTTTTGATACTGCTTGCCGTTGCACTAAGCTCGCACTGCTTTCAGGATCCCGAACGAACACGACAAGTCTACACTCAATGCTTAAATATCATTCCACATAAAGTGTTCACATTTGCAAAAGTTTGGTTGCTATATGCTCAATTTGAAATCCGGCAGATGAATCTATCACAGGCCAGGAAGACACTTGGGTATGCTTTGGGTATTTGCCCGAAGGAAAAGCTGTTTAAAGGATACATTGAAATGGAGCTAATGGTGCGTTCGGTGTCAATATTCATCTCTCTTCCGTTTGGTACTGCAAGTAAACCGTTAATCTGACGCAAACTGATACTTATGACCGCTTTAGCTTCGAGAGTTCGATCGTGTGCGTACGTTATATGAAAAGTATCTCACCTTCAACCCAGCCAACTGTTACGCATGGATAAAATACGCAGAACTGGAGAGAATGTTGGATGATATTGAGCGTTGCAGGGGTATTTTTGAGCTTGCCATCCAGCAAGACGTTTTGGATATGCCGGAAGTTCTGTGGAAAGCATATATCGGTTTGTACCCTCCACGTCTCTTCTTCATTGATGGAGTGATTTACTAAAACTTAATTCTGATTTCTATACATTATTCACATCGTTCATAAAGATTTCGAATTTGAAGAACAAGAATATGCACGCACCCGAGATCTTTACGAACGACTACTACAACGAACAGAACATGTTAAAGTTTGGATCAGTTATGCCAAATTTGAGATTGCGGCTATGGATGTTGAAAGTGAACAGAAGAGGATAGAAAATGCCAGAGGATTGTTCGAGAGGGGCTACAAAAGATTAAAAGAGAGAGAAGCGAAAGAAGAGGTAAATTGATTTTATTTAATTTTTCTAAGTGTTACACAGTTCTAACAACCAACTCTATCACTAGCGAGTTCTCCTTCTTGAAGCATGGAAAGATTTCGAAACTGCACATGGCACACCGCAATCACTTCAAACCGTTCAAAGCAAGATTCCTCGACTTGTTAAAAAGCGAAGAAAGGTGGAGGATGAGACAGGAGCCGGTACAGTACAATGGGAAGAATATTATGACTACATTTTCCCCGACGATGAGAAGCAGAAACCGAACTTCAAATTGTTGGCTTTGGCTCATCAGTGGAAGATGAAGATGGAAAAAGAAGGCAAAAAGGAAGAACCAGAAGAGGAGGATAAAGATGAAGATGAAGAACAAGGCAACGAAGAAAGTAGGGATGAAGATGAAAATGATCGGAGTGAAAGCGATCAAGAAGGAAGTGACCACGGTGATAGTACGGCTAACGGGTCAAACGAAAATGATGCAGACGATATGGCTGAAGATCAGTAACTGTATTGATCTCCATGTATTGTAGTTTGAAGAACATCATTTTTTGTTCATTGAATAATATGCTCTAAGCAATGGATTTCTGAAGCATTGAACTTGTATCTGATCTCCACCTGAAAGGGCGTACCAGAATGAAAGTTGGATTGTAGAAGCCGTTTGTTATAATCGCTTAAGTGTTTCAATACACGTAGCTGAGCGCGACAAAAGTTAGCATGGCACTGCAGGACACTACTTGAATAGGCTATGTCATGGTCTGATCATTTCCGTTATCCAATGATGTATAACCAATACTTGTAATTGTCAATTGTCCCACCCAATCAGTTGTCAAAAAAAATATTGTTGTCAATTTTATTTTATCGTATACTTAATCATTTATTTTTGTAGCAATATTCACATAGCGGAGCTAGAGATTTATACAAATTTATTTCATGCAGTTGCAAAGGGCCCGGACCATATTTTAATGGTTATTTCGCCCAACGGATATTTAGTTATTGGCCTCTGACTTCACTGCGAGATAAGTTCTGACGACGGACTAATTCGTCAAAAGCAAAGCTCAAAATCTGTCTTTTCTTTATTTCCACAGAGGTGGCGCTTCTAGCTGTGCCATCGGGACATATTACTCCTCCTTCATTGCCTAAATTGTATGAGAAACAACCGTCAGATGTCTGTTTAATTAATGGTTCTTGAGGCCCGCATGTTTCGGCCGTGACAATTCCAGATTCGGTTTCAAGAGAGACAATATAACAGCCGGGAGTGGATCTGGTTAATGGTTACTATCGGGAAAGATTGCTTGACTTGAGCCGGGTGGGCGGAAACAAAGCCAATGCCAGCAAGAAAAACGATAGTGGTAGTGAAAATCATTCTTGTATAACTGAGATGTTTCAATGGAATTGCTTGAAATTTGTTTTTGAGAAAGTAGAAAGTCTTGTTGGATGAAATACAGAATGATGTTGCAGGACCCAGCGGTTTTTATATGTCGCAATATCCGCGTCGACAAAATCTTAAGCTAGGATGACCAAGAAAAAGTGGCACCACCGTCGCCTACTTCAAATCTGAGCTTATTATCTATACGAGAAGTGGCCGTGGTACAAATACAAAAATATACCAATCAGATCCTTTCTTTTCGTTACATTGCTCATTTGGCATGTGCCCTTTTAGCAATTAAGTGCCATGGCCAGTATCTGTCACTCCTTTCTCTATTTCAATGTCTGCACCGACGACTTCATTTCATAATTTCAATGATGAATTCATATTTCCCACCGGCAGTGCGATTAGGTGTCTCGCCTAGCATCGTCCTTTGAATTATTTGGTGATATTTAACTGCCTGTTACACGATGTCAGTGATGTACTTATAGCGATTAGGTGCCTCCCCTGGCATTGTCCTTTTAGATTGCTAACGGTGATATTTAATTGCCGTTACACGCTCTCAGTGATGTATTGTATCCTTTCAAGAGTTACGATGTCGATTTGATGAATTCAATTAAATAAAGAACATTATATCGAGATGTTTCCACAATTCAGCGTTCAAATGATTCGAAAGGATTGTCTAGACAGATCTGCATATTGTTTCATTTTTGTAGGGGATGACATCTCTAGAAAAAATATGCGCCAACAGCGTAAAGTAATTATGGAAATACAGTTGTATAAATGTTATATGAGTATTTATTTTTTTGTTTGTAACTTACTCAATACATGTCAATTATTGTCAACGTCATGTTAGAAGCCGCTAGTGTTCCGACGGATTGGTTCGCAATTTGACAATCTAAATTAACCAATGTGAAACTGAAAAGCGGATATTGCAGGCTAATGATTCACCAATGAAGTACTATATCTTTGTGATAGATAAGAACATTCCATCAACCTCTGACGACACATAATCTTTACGTTCAGCTGCCAATTACGACAAATCCTTATGCCGGCACGCACAACTTGTGAAGAATTTTTTCTTCAGCAATTATTCAACTTGTCACCATTATCGCCTATTAATTAACAATTCCATGTCGCTCCCTCATTGTAAGAATAGATAATTTATGGGATCATTTATTTTATGTCGCCGTGATATACCATCACAGTTGTTGATATTGGCATCTCATCAAATCCGCCTATTTGATCTCTCTGGATGATGCAACATTTTTTCAGGTATTATTTGTCCTTCAGTTTTACGCGATAAAAACTGATAAGTTTCAATTCAATACGCATAAAATTATTATGGGACATTAAGCGTAGCCTGCATAGATTTTTACAATAATTTTACGATTTGACATATAATAAGCTGGATCACTGCTGCCGTAGGCATAAACTGCACTTCAGTAATTATAATTGGTTCCTCAAATGATAAGGAAGAGGAATATGCAATGTGTTCATGAAAAGCGGGAGGAAACTTGAGAGGAGGGGAGTCCACGAAAGGCTTAGTTTGGCTGAATTGTTAACACTATTATCCATAGGAGCCGAAGATCTTTCATGAGCATCATCAGAGACGGATGCGATTAAATGGTTTATTTGCAAGACTTGATTGAACGAGTTAATTCAGACGGGGCGTCGCTGGGCTTATCACCGGTGCGAGCCAAGAAAAAAGCTGGGTCGGGAAAATGAATTCCATTTCGTTCAAAATCCAAGACCACAGAATGCTGTTTAAACCACTTAGTTCCGAATAAAATCGGCATTAAGATTGTTCATTAAGGTAAAATATACATCATCTTGATAAGTACAGCGAATTGGGACTGCTTGATGGATTGGGTACTGGGGTTCCAATTGTGCCGTCGGAATGTTTGGTACGACGATATTTTGAAGCTTTTTAAATTCTAGTAATAGGAATTCGGAATTTCTTGGTGGCTGCATAAGTGCAAAAATATCCTGTTGCCCCCGTGTCACTCAGCAAAGTTGCGACGAATTGACGTTTGCCAAATTCGAATCAACAGTTTATACGCAATAGTCAGGAAAGAGTGATATTAGTAGAACGTGATACAGTTGTAGGGTGATATAGTGTCGGATAGATAGAAATATCTTCGCTTGAATGTCTATCCTTTGTGAGTTTGTAGAGACTCTCTAGAGACTATTCACCTCTCTGCGAGTTTTTCTACCCTATTTCTATCTACCGACACTATATCACCCTACGAGTGCATCACGTTCTAATAATATCACTCTCTTATAAACTGGCACTCAAAAACCCTACTACTCATAGAAGGGAATCTGCTCAACGTGTCTTACGTTTAGGATCAATATTAGAATTGTACAAATTAACAGGTTACCCTGGCATACAAGCGATTGAGATCCTCGCTGAATATATATTTTATCCATTATTCTTGAGCAATCTTGTCAAACTAAGAATGAGCTCCACTGCCATCCCCCTCTGACATAAAAGTAAACTTAATTCATGTTAGATTTTAATCTTTAGAAATTTCACCCGTCCAAAACATACAGAAACACCGCAATATTGCTTCCCCTTTTATCTATTTCCATATATTTTAGTATTTTGTTTATCGGTACAACATTTCATTAACCTCAAATCCAACGGTATCAAATTGTTTACTGAAATCAATGACTTCCTTCTTCAAGGTCGAAATCGCAGGGAATGATGATCCATCTGCTAAGGTGTCTTTGAAGTCCTTGAGTTTCGTTCCTGCAGAGAATGGCGTGAGTTATAATCCAGGGGCCAACATGAAAGTTCGCGAAAGGAGAAGAAAGTGACAAACTGCAATTACCTTTGACTTGCTTATTGATGTCAAGGGTAACTTCGACAGCGCGATCAATGAAATCAGCAATTACAGAGAAATCTTTTTCTTTCAATCCGCGAGATGTCATTGCAGGCGATCCTATCATCAATGATCGCTGTTAGCTCTTCCTTGTTATCAGCAGGAATGCCTATAATCACGAATGATAGATTATACCCATTCTCAAACCACCGGGTATTAAAGCACTCTTATCGCCCGGTACTGTATTCTTGTTAGCAGCAATATTTGCCAATTCTAAGACTCTTTCGACTCTAGCACCATCGATTCCCTATTCGCGGTAAGGTGACAACACGAAATTCAGTATTTGAGAGGAATTCGGCCACTTGAACGTAATCTCTGATACATGAAATAGAGGAGGGAAAAGAGCAAAACGAATAGAAGAAATCAAACCTTGGGTTTAAGATCCAACAATAAAAGATGATTATCAGTACCACCGGAAACAAGGGTGTATCCCTTGTCCAAGAAGTCTTGAGCAAATTGTTTGTTGTTTTTGAGAATTTGTTTGGCGTATGACTTGAATTCAGGTGACTTGGCCTGAAAGGCAATTTAAGAACGAGATATAGTGAGAAGGCGATGAGAAGTCCACAGCGATGAATAGACACATACCTGTTTGAGAGCAACAGCTAATGCGGTGATTGTATGGTTATGTGGTCCACCTTGATGTCCTGGGAAAACGGAAGAATTGATTGGATTTTGCAGATCGTACATAATAGCTGTAAAACAGAAGAAAATGCCTCTAAGAATTGTGACTGAAAGATGGATATCGTCAGTGGTTAGCCTTACGTTCGCCCTTCTTGTTGTGCTTTCTGACACCTTTGCGGAAAAAGATGATAGCTCCACGAGGACCACGTAGAGATTTGTGGGTGGTGGTCGTCACGATATCAGAGTGATCGAAAGGAGACGGAACGACGCCTCCAGCAACGAGACCTAGTTATTTATCATACATTTAGCTGAAATGACTGAGCGGTAGCAAGAACGAGAAATAAATCGTACCACTAATATGAGCCATATCGGAAAGTAAGTACGCTCCGACTTTATCAGCAATTTTTCTCATTCTGGGATAATCATAATGACGAGCATATGCGCTAGCCCCGGCAATGATAATTTTTGGTCGGTAAAGCACAGCATTTTCTTCAAGTCTATCGTAATCTATGTAGCCAGTTTTTTCGTTCAATCTATATGGAAACGTCTCGAAGTAAGCAGACACTGCAGAGATTTTCTTTGTATCGGTTTGGTAGCCATGGGACAAGCTAGTGTGAATCAGAATGATTGTTTTAATGAGCTTAGAACAACTCATCTAAAAGGAAGGTACATACTGTCCACCGTGAGGGAGATCAAGACCCATGATTCTTTCATGGGGTTTCAGTAATGCGTAATAAACATAAAGATTCGCCGGCGCACCTAAATGTAGTCACGACAATACTGTCTCAGTGTGACGCTCAACATGATGATCTATTCTGTCTAAATATACAAACCAGAAAGAGCTTGAACGTTGCAACCCCACTCTTCCGGGTTGAGGTTGAAAGCTTCGAGAGCTCTCTTTTGACAAAGACTTTCTGCCATGTCGATGAACTCGTTACCTCCGTAGTATCTGTGCATGACGTATTTCATTATTAAATTGAGTGTATTTTTAAACGATCGTACTCGCTCATACCTGGCTCCTGGGTATCCTTCTGAGTACTTATTTTGCATGCACGAACCGAGAGCGTCCATTACTGAACGAGAAGTGAAATTCTAGGAAGTTATTTGGAAGAATGGAAAATAAGGAAATAGACGGGAATGCCGTACTTAGTCATCTATAATGAACAGAACGTAGAAGATACAGTGTAAGTCCTTACCTCCGAAGGAATCAAGACGATACTTTCTCTCTGACGTTGCTTTTCTTTTTCGATGATATCAAAAATTTCCGGATCATTCTCTCTCAACCGTTGATTTAAAGCCTAATGAACAGAAAAATAACCATCAATGATTTAATTTCCGTAAACCTATGCAAATCACTGATAATACATTGGCCGCAGAACCCTATAAGCAAGAAACTCGAACAATTAGTTTTCCGGCTTTGCACGATCATTGAACTTCAATCAATTACCCTAACGGCCGAAGAGAATGGCCTGCGAAGGCCATTCTTTGAGGCAGTCAATAGGGACGATCTGGCAAAAGCTAACATTGGTCTCTTCTATGGGATATAAAATAAAGATGTCACGGTTGATAAAAGTATCTAAAGACAGCGGACTAAGTATGATGAAAACGGCAGCGAGTTTTCAACCGGGAAAAGATTTCGTGTGCTTGATCAGAGGATCAAAATTGTGCAATTGATTGATACTTTATATTTATTGCTGCATTAGTGCAATTCGATTGTTCTCAATATAGACTGTATAATTTATATTAGAGTCATTTCATACTCATTTCATACTCATGACAAAAAATGAATCAGAATGGAACTGCAGCTTATAATGCCGCTTTTATTCACCCACTATGAAATTAAAGAATTGACTGTCGTAGACCATTGCTAAATGATTTATTCATTGCTTATTTAATATAGACCGACAGAGCGATTGCGAATGGCAAGACGGCAACTCTACCGGCAACAGGTGGCAAGTCTGCCGGCAACAAAACACGGATGAGGATTCCTTCCTTCCCACGCCTCGATTCCTCTTCGTTCCTCCTCTCTCGTCCGCACACAGACACAACACATTCCCACGCTCACTCTTGCCATTTGTACTATAAACAGCAATAGCAATGCTCTCCTCTGATACACCCACCAAGTCCAAGGTCACCTCCCTCTTGTCCGATCTCACTGTCGTCACGCCCTCAAAGCCGGAAAAAATAACTGACAAGTTGGCCGCCAAAGAAGAAACCACTCAAGAAAAGGAAGAATTCACCATTCGTGGACCCATTCGCTCTCTTCTCAAAAAGGATGAGTTGGACGAACCCATCTTGAAAGAAAACAAGTCTCGTTTTGTTCTCTTCCCGATCAAATATCACGAAGTACGTGTTTTTTGCTCTGTTTGGATTCCTTCTCCCTCCATTATTGCCTAGCAGGTATCCTTCTGAATGCTAGTGAAAAATACTGCCTCGGGGGTTTTGATCATATCCATTTGTGCTTTGCATTGAATTTTTCCCTGGGGTATCCCACACATCGGCCGCCTTGCTGACCGCGTACACGCACACACCGTCTGGGCATTTGTCAACTGACTAATCAATTTACATTTCCTTTTTCACCGTTACTTTTTGATCGGCGGTCTCTCCCACACAGGTGTGGCAAATGTACAAAAAGGCAGAAGCCTCCTTCTGGACAGCCGAAGAAGTTGATTTATCCAAAGATTCGCATGATTGGGAAAACAAACTCAACGACGATGAAAGACACTTTATCTCTCATGTCCTCGCATTTTTTGCTGCTTCCGATGGAATTGTCAATGAGAATCTCGTCGAACGATTCAGTCAAGAAGTTCAAATCCCTGAAGCCCGCTGCTTTTACGGATTCCAAATCATGATTGAAAACATACATTCCGAAATGTACAGTCTTTTGATTGACACGTACATTCGTGACGGCGAAAAGAGAGATTATTTATTCAATGCATTGGACAACAGTACGTACTTCGCATTTTTCATTCAACTTAATTTTCATATGAATGCTAATCAAACGCGTGTTTTATCAGTTCCTTGTATCCAGAAGAAAGCTGATTGGGCATGCCGCTGGATTGAAGATCAAAATTCCACTTTCGGTGAACGTCTCGTCGCATTCGCCGCTGTTGAAGGAATTTTCTTTTCCGGCTCTTTCGCCGCTATTTTCTGGCTCAAGAAGAGAGGACTCATGCCCGGCCTCACCTTCTCCAACGAACTCATTTCTCGTGACGAAGGTCTTCATTGTGATTTTGCATGTCTTCTCGTCAGCCTTCTCAACAAGAAACCTTCCCCCGAAACTATCACCAAGATCATTACCCAAGCTGTCGAAATTGAACAAGAATTCCTCACCGATGCGCTCCCAGTTGCGCTAATTGGCATGAACGCCGATTTGATGAAACGATACATCGAATTTGTTGCCGACCGTTTGTTGGTCTCTCTCGGTTGTCCCAAACAATACAAAGTGGAGAATCCTTTTGATTTCATGGATATGATTTCATTACAAGGCAAGACCAACTTCTTTGAGAAGCGTGTCGGTGAATATCAAAAAGCTGGTGTCATGAATCGTGACCCTGCCGCTATGCAGTTCTCTCTTGATGAAGATTTTTAAAGTATTACCTTTTAATTGTCCCCTTTTTGATGGAGTTTCATTTCTTCAGTTGTAATTTGTAACTTATATAGAAAAAAAAGAGAGCACTGTTTGTTGACTAAGGACTTGTACATAGACAATGCGAGGGAGAGTAAGGGTTTGGATTTTCGGGAGTAATATAGACATCCCAGATGTGTTAATCGGCATGTGTTATCAATTTGACTATTTTTTACAAGGCAATGTTTCAGTGATCAGTTGAATTGAATATACCAAATAATATCGGAAGTGAGGTTTCACCAAGGTGCAGCTTTTCGAACAGTGAAAATGATCATATAAAATTTTGATTCATTTTGAATCCGATAATCCATTGCGCCAGCAAATTGTCGTGACTTTTCCTTCGCGGTTCTTGATGTTCCTTGCTGCTTGAATTACATCTGAAATAACGCTGAATTTCTAATTATAAATCTCTGTTGATGGACACCACTGATACACCCATAAATGTCGTCTTGGTCGGTATTGGTGGATCCAGTGCTAGCGGTAATAGTCTTCGTCCATTTCTCCTTGAATGTCTTCATGTCATTATCGATAATTTACTTCGGTACTGGCCGTCGTTTCGTTTCATTACTATTATACTAATTCGAAACTGTACGTATGGAATTAAATGAATAACAACTGAACATGGGGAATTTGCATGGTGGATAAAGGTAAATCAACGGCAACCGAATTGTTGGTGCAGTTATTAAAACCCGTCAAATCATTTATTCTGCGACAAGATAGTTTTTTCAAGGTAAGATAATGAATGAATTTTTTCAACAAACTCTGTAGCGTTACTACAAGATATAGTCTTTGTAGTACTTGCTTCTTCTGCCGCAACGATTAATTCCTGACCACGTCTTTCTCATCTCATTTTTATTTTTCATTGTATTGATACTCTTCTACATACATTTAAATCAACTATCATTCTCTAAAATACACAAATTTTAGCCTTCTTCATCTGTACCCGTTGATCCAGTCACTGCACAACAATCCTGGGACGTCCCCGACGCTCTGGACATTCCGTCTTTTATCTCCACGTTACAACAAATCCGGTCTATTCATTCATTAAACTCTTTGTCTAAATTATTTAAAGAACGGAGGTTAGGTCAAGATGGACAAGAAAGTGTACGAAAGAAACGGAATATAGAAGGTGAAGTAGAAAAAGTGTTGAAGAAAATGAATGTTGACGTTGGAAAAGGGTTGCTGGAAAGTGTGAATCGGATAATGAGGAATAGTGGAGACGAGGGAGAAGAGAGAGAGTTGGTAGTAGTGATTGTGGACGGGTTTTTGATGTTTCAGGATTATGAAATACTGAGGAACCTCGATGTTCGAGTATTTTTGAAAGCTTGCTATGAAGTGTGTAAAAGACGGAGAGGATGTAGAACAGGTTATGACTGTTGTGACGGTAACTGTTTCCTTTCTGTTGTTTACTAATAATCAACCTATTCATCAGCAGTACAATATTGGTTCATTATAAAAAACTAACGCGGACAATTCCTGTAGGTGAATTCTGGGCCGATCCACCGACGTACTTTGACGATGTCGTCTGGCCGGCATACTTGAAATACAACGACACCATCCTATCACTTTCCTCGCTCTCACCCGCTCTACCACCTTCCAGCTCGAATTCACCTTGTCGTGCCTACTGTCCACCCATTCTTCAAGAATTCCACAAACAATTTGGAAACGGTAATGATAACGCGCGTATAGTCAATTACCCATCTCCCTCTACATCTCCTCCTAATACATCGTCCCACGAAACTTCAAATTCGCAGGATTTGAATGTCTTAGTGATAGATTCTAACGGTCCGCCTGAGAGCGAGCTGGCCGGATTGTCAGATGAGGATAGAAATAGGCTGATCGAGCAAAGTGTAGGTATTGTGGTTGGTACGATTTATCATTGGGTTGTGGAGAGGATAGTTGAGATAAGTAAAACCAGAAATACTGGCTGTCAGAATGGGGGAGTGGGTAATGCAAGGTAGCATGAGAGTTGTGGACGTTGGAAAGTGCCTGTCGTGAATCCGTGATGATGGAGTGTTATTTGGTAAAGTTAACCCTATTATTTTGGATTGTATTCGAAAATTTCAAGGGTAATAAAATATCTTATCATTTGTGATCGCCGTAATGTTGTTTGTACATATAAATTCTAAAAAAGAGAACAAGAATATATATTTTTTTTGTGTGCAGTTACAGTACATGATAACGGGTTTACGTATTTACAAATTCGCAACAAACAAGAAAAATATTGTAACAATTTTTTTTGTTTTTCAGTAGGGGTATAAAAATACTTGCAAATGCGATATGCTCGTCGTAACGACGACTTCAAATTGAGATGTAACATCAACCGTAAAAGCAAAACTACCGACAAACAGTTAGGTTATTCACATAAATAAATAAATCGAAATTCGTTCAGTCGTCCAAACTCATGGAGTAGACATCATCGGCGCTATTATGGACGTCACTGTAAAACGGCGTGTCATCATGCTCACCAAAATTGCCTGAACCTTCATCGTCCGTCATCATGAATGTAGAACTAGCAATCAAACTATTATAATGACTGGAGGCATGATAACTTAATCGAATCGGTTCTTCATCCGACAGTCTCTCGGAATCCTGGACATTCTCGTTGACATTTGAATCTTGATTATTCAATTCATGTTTAGCACCATCGATCACAAAAATAGGTTCAAAACTGTACTCGTATACTTCTATAGTTCGTTTGTAACATGCAGCCAAAGCAACAATTTCTACATGATTGCCGAACTCGTTGGGTTGCCTTTTACGCTGGATGTACTTGTCGATTGGGTCGGTTACAAAGGCACTGAAATAGGTGGAGTGTTTGGTTAAATAGTCGCAGCAGTCTTGACGGATTATAGAATGGAGAGATTCATCTGAATAAAGTTGGTGGGCTAAACAAATAGTTAGCACCTTTCAGGTTGGACAGATGCATTTTGAAATGATTATCATTTTAACATACCAATAGCTCTGAATAAACAGCTTCCATCGCTCTTTACTTTTTTGATCTCCCAATTCTTCAGTTGAAGTAATATTTGTTCAAATTCTTCTTCTCGATCTTCCAAATCCTGGTCGTTCATTAGTAACTCCATCGTTCTTTTAACTTCATCAACCGAATTAAAACTCGGACTCATCATCTCATTCCTACTAAACTTTGAATCACCCATCATTGGTGATTTCATACTTTGATGGTTGACTGAGATGGCTAATGGTTTGGTGGAAACTGACATATAGTCTGTGCCTGCGGAATCAGATTCAAGAGAAGAGTTCAAAGAAGGTTGAAATTTAGTTTTCAAATTTGATTTCAAGTTCGTACGAGATTGCGAAGAGGGTGAATAATTCGATTGAGAACTACTTTGTCTGTTTGGATTATACTGAGGAACAGGAATAGCAGATGTTGTCGCTTTGAAAGCTGAAGTCTCTCTGGCATTTCGACCAGTCGGAGATGCAGAGACAGGAGAAGATGACCCAGGCAATTCATATAAAAGCTTTGCTGAATTGTTGGCCGAACTTCTTCTCGCAGGGATATCTGTCAACTTCCTAGCATCGCTGAATGCAGATGAGCTGGAAGAACCTGATAACGACCGTACAGAGGAAGCCGAAGGAGGACGGTTTTCGCCTGACAGACTTTGAACAGGGACGAATCCAATGTGCCGTTTGGTATTATTACTGACCGTAGCACAATCGTCGGATTCTGGAAGAGTATTTGGTTCTGTTCGAGCAGCTGTGGACTGCATCGGAATGTTAGCATTGTAATTCTTTGGAGTCTGGACTGTACTGGCATGACTGGACTCTCCATCAAACAGCAATTTGGATTCAGTTGCAACGAGATTGTCCTTTCTGAATGAAGACTTAATCGTTGACGACATTTTTACTGTATCTAGTTGTGGTGTTGAATTTTCTATTTCAACTCAAACTGATGAAGGCATAAGGAGGGAATGGAGGAGTGGGCTGAAGAGGAACGACAATTCCCTGATCATGAGTCACATGACTTTTTGAAAGAACACGTGATGTCAGGTGACAACGGAATGACGCCACTCTGGCACAATGTTCCTTCTCCGTCATCCCAGCGAATCAAGAGAATTCCATACAACTGTGGTCGCGAACAGCGGGACGGTAAGATTCCCCGACGTAGAATGTAGAAATATTGTCGACAGCAATCAACGAATTTGATTAATATTCTATTAAATAAGTTTTTTCTTCTTCGAGCACCGTTTACGAGACAAAAATGTCGAAATATTACAGCATCAAGACATCAATGAATAATTACCACTTTGTCCAGGAATTGGTGTAACATGGAATAAACTAAAGCATCAAAATTGGTTGTCTCTTCCGCTTTGCTCGCCAAACAGGAAATCGCGACATGCGACCAAAAGAAAACTAAGAAAACCCAACGCGTATCCTCCAGTAATGAACACTACAATACGCTATCTACTTTCTCATCCCTTCCAACAGACCTTCTACAAACTTTCCTGGTCTATCGTCATCTTGTCTCGCCATTTCAATAATTCCCAGCAACTTCTTCACACCCAAACTAAATCGTACTTCAGCACTCATACTTCCCTTCAACACACCAAAAGCACGGTCATGATCGACTTGATTTTCAAATAATTTCAATTCAGATACGACCTTCTCAATCGATTGTAAATCTTGGATGGCGGGGACGTAAGTTTCGGAAGTGAAAACATCAAGCATGTCCATTTGTTGGAGAACATTGCGAGAGGTAGTTGTACAGACGATGAGTAATTTTTTACTCTATACAGAGAAAAGTCAGATATTTCTATATCGCGCCCGCTCACATGTGACATCCAACACAAAATAAAACTGAAAACGAACCTTGGGAGGCGGCTTTTTGAGCAACACCATCAATGCCTGAAGAACAGAATTGGAAAACCGAGGTCCAATAGGCACCCAGTCTACGAACATAAGTAATAAAGGGTTAAGATAATTCATATGCAGTAAGCCTTTAGATAGTTGCAAACAACGCACCGAGTAATCTTTCCAAATCATCCACGACAATGACACTCATCGCACTTTTGTAACTATCACTGAAAACTTTACTGATCGCGTTAATTTTAGCGCTTTCACCCATTCCGACCATTGTTTCAGGAGAAATCAATTTAATGAATGGGAAATCAGATGCCATGGCAATCGTCGCTGCCAATGCTGTTTTACCGGAGCCGGTAGGGCCATGAAGAAGTAATGAAGCGAGAGGAACTCGAGATGACGTAGCAACTGTCTTCGTGTAAAGAGCGCCAGTTTCGAGGATATGCTGCCGATATGGAGACAATAAAGTGAATTTTTGTGTCACACAACTTGAACAAACATCTCTTGAGAACTTACGGGAGTAACACCGAAATGAATAATTCCATTCGTCACACATTGGTTCAATTCGTTTTCAGAGGCACCAAAGGCGGCATGAACTTCATCGAGGGCACGAATAAAATCTTCTCGCGTTACTTTGATATTCTCTAAATCGGTATTAATTCCAGCTTGTCCAACCTACGGAATTACAAGTCACGTTGTTAGAGCAAAAATAATAGCGAAAACAGTGGCTACAGTCTCACCTTAACGTGTCTATTGAATGCAAATGAGGTGGCACTCTTAACCAACCCAGATATCTCAGCACCAGAAAAGTTCTTTGTGAGCAATGCGATTTCCCCGAGATCCACATCCGGAGCCAACATATCATTTCCTCGCATCTACAAAGGTTCAAATGAAGAAGGTCAATCGAGAAGCTCCATCATCATCATCATCCTCAAATGTAAATATAACCCTACTTTAGAGGTATGGATCTTCAAAATTTGAACTCTTCCTTTTTCATCTGGTAATGAAATTTCCAAGTGGACTTCCAATCGACCAGGACGTAACAAGGCCTCGTCAATCATATCGAGACGATTCGTCATACCGATGACTAAAATGTTGTTGAGTTGCTCCACACCATCCATCTAGAAGAAGTGACATAATCCATTCAGAACTATTACAGGGAGAATTGCATTGCAGCATGACATACCTTTGAAAGCAGCTGATTGACAATGGAGTCACCGACACCTGTGCCATCGTTCTTGGAACCACGCTGTTTACAAATTGCGTCCAATTCGTCGAAAATGATGATATGAAGACCGGATTCATCACCTCTTTCTCGATACTGCCATTTGAATTCAGTCAGATATTTACATCCTGGAGACATCCAAAACATTGACATCCAATTCAACTGACCTCTTGCTCAGCAGCCGCGAATAACTTTCGTATATTCTCTTCACTCTGTCCCACAAACTTATTCAAAATTTCGGGCCCATTCACAATCATTGGTTCTCTCGCATTCAACATTTTTGCGATCTGGCGGGCCATCAGGGTTTTACCCGTACCAGGAGGTCCGAATAACAGAATACCGCGAACGTGCTGAATACCTAATTTTTCGACAATCGAGGGAGGGAAAATACGGGATGCGAATGCACGTCGAAAGATAGCACTGAATTCGATGTCTAAACCACCAATTCCCATATCCTCAAATTTGAATGATGGTTGAATAAGTGGGTTTAGGGCGGCTCTATTTCATGAAGACCGTAAGGATTCAGTCAAACATGTCAGGGAAAGAGACAGATGAGCTGCAACAAACTTCTTGGCATCCCCTTTTATCTTTAACGATGCATCGGCTGCTTTCGTGAGGTGGATATCAGTCTGTGTTATGAGCATACCGACATTTGCGCTCTGTTTATTCACTGAAATCCAGTATATCAGCACAGTATTGGAAACCGCTCATAGCATCTTGGGAGCTTACCATCTTTCACATCTCCGCGAATCATTTTTTGAACGGTGTCCAAATCCACCACTTCCATTGACATGACGTTTAACAACATGTTGATACCGTGGAACTCAAAGAGGATGGATTGGCCAACAGTAAATAGTTGTCCGTTAAAGTTCTTTGAACGAAATTGAAGGTTTAACTGACTGAGTTCACAGTTTGAGAACACAATATTCACATTACCTGAGCAATTAACGAAGACATTTCACTCGCTTCCAATGTTTCTGTGACAACTTGACCGCGACGGACTGTCGATACCTATTTGGTAATTCAGAGCATAGAGAGATAGAGATAGGGCGATAGTCAGATAAAAAATGTTACAATATCATTGAAACTCTACTGCTTGAAGCCTGATGGTTGTCTCGGGGCTTCTCCACTTTCTTCTATACCTGAAACAGATGACTCGATTACTCACTTCAAATTGTAAGGTGTATGCCGAAATAGGGATATTTTGTGCAAAGGGATCATAGGGTGCAACCGTTACTTCTTGATTCAGTGACAATGATGCCCATCGTCTATGTAGCATAGATGTTCCGGCTTCCCCAGGCACCACTGAAGTGTCGAATCTAATACAGTACCACAAAATACAAATTCACGAAAGTCAATTAAGAATTCCCATTAATAGAGCAACATAAGCCGGTCAATATAGTATACTTCTATCGGGATGTATACATGTAATATCGAAAGGACCGATGTCGCAAATTGTTATTCGAATTGAATGGTACTTTCGTCCCACTATACGTACCGAACATTGAACACGAATATTTGATTGACGATTACATATTTAATAGTGGCGGGAAAATCTACAGGAGATAAGATGATACAATTCCTAGATGCGGAAATAGTGATAACAGATGCATTAGTTACGATATACTGATAGAATGCATTGGTATATGGATAATGGACGCAAAATGAGGGACTGAATACTAACGTGAAAGCCAAAGCCTCCGTTGCAGCCTTGTTTACTCGCAATACTTTACTCATAGCTAGATAAGATGACGAGGATGACGACGGCCGAAGAGTGAGACAGAGGGTATATATATATCTCGAATGATACGACAAATGAATACACCGAGCAAACGTCAACGAGTCAAAATGCCTGCGGAGATTGAGGAAGCGCTCCACGGAGGCGAACACGGCTCTTATCGAATCGATTAAGGAAGTGTGATTTTTTGTTAATAATAAAACTGGGCTTCTTCCGATCGTTAAATTATCTGGGGTGAACAAAATACTCAAACAGAAAAGTTAGCTGAAGGTGTTGGATAAATCACTGATGGCAGCAACTTGCAAGCCTGATCTGACCTATGAGGGAACACGCAATTTCGGCCTAAACCGATTAGCACGCTCCACTTTCTTTTTTCGGATGGAGGATGAGTCTACCAGCCCACAGCACTGATGTGGGAGAATCAGTGACAGTACGTCTCTAGCTGCTGCCAAAGCACTGTAAATATACAGCAACAGACAGATTTTTTTTATTTATAAACGTGAGGGAAGACGACCGATTCTTCAAAACCTGGCTCGCCAATATTGTACATTGACTTATATTCATTCCTCACATTTGTGTGATATACATCCTAGCGGGAATAATCATGTCAAGTTCTTTCAATATGCACGCCGCTATTGCCCCTTCTCCTTCCTTAACCTCTCCTCCGCCACTCTTTTTAAAGAGCCATGGCCCACAAACACTGTAACAATCGCCAATGGAACCCAAAGCATTAACGTCTCAAAAATATTGAGATTTACCCAGTACAAATAGTATAGGACCATGAATGCGGAGATAGCGCAAACGAATAACAGGGAATGAAAAGAGAGAGAGATAGAAAGTGATTTGGCGCTGGAAGTAATCTTGAAGTACTGAGATTTGCGAGAAGCAAGACACACATTGAACAGAGCTATGTTACCATATACTGAAAGGAGCGGCATGGAACGGATACAATGGAGATAAGATACATACGCTAGCAGCAAACAGCAACCAAGGAGCCAAAACTGCTCCAGTGAATCCTATCGACAGAACTGGCTTAACAGCTCTTTCCTCGTTCGGAAACACATGTCGAATCTCTTCATTTGCTGCAAACACTTCCTCTGCTTTTTTCTTGGACCCAGCGGATTTCTTTTCGGCCGGTATGTCAAAATTCAAAGTTCCAATGGTATAATATATTGCTTCAGCAGTTGCTGCTGCTTCATTCGAGGATGAGGAGGAAGGAAAAGAACCGACAGCGATGGAAAAACTGTATTTGCCAGGATGTTTGCGGAACAAGGTGATCACCGAACTGGAAGATGTATCCTAATTCGCCAGGCGTCAATTTCAGTTAAGCGGGAATGAGATGCAACACGGCACACTCTTCTGTCATAATCTTGAAATCGAACGAACCAAATCAAACGAGTATTCTCCTTTAGAGGATGACGTTGGGTAATACACGGCTTGATGTTTGCCTCCGTTTGGTTGGCTTTTCAACGACTCCGCAACCAGAATAACTTGGTTAGGTGAAGGTGGCGTTTGTGCGGACGTATCTTGCAACTTAAACTTTACGGATAGAACATCAGAAGGAGTTATCTTGAATTCAGTTTTCAGTTTCGCCGGATACGCGAGGCTGCAGTGACGGAAAGTAGCAAAGACCGTTGATAAGAATTAACATTCAGTTGAAGTTCGGCCGTTTAATAGATCACAAAACGCGGAGAATCGTTAAAATCGAAATCGATTGTAAAAGTCATGATTAAAAACAAATGGTTAGGAAAAACTGAACATGAGAGTTTGTATTTGTTGACGTGAACATGGGATGTAAACAATGTCCGCAAGGACGAAGCGCATCCGTATTCCACACTAGATTTGACTAAGCAATGCTTTTAAGGAAATCAAATCAACAGAACGGGGCCGAGTCGATTACTCACTTTTCAGACGACAAAGTTTCTCCTGATGATGATACCCGACTAACCACGGTGTCAGTTATCTTCAAAGACGCACGAACAAGGGCCGAGCATGAGAACGCCAGAAGGACGATTATGAAGAGCATATGATGAGATAAAACCATCTTCCTTTCGCTTATATGTTGTAAGTATGGAAATACCACTTCCTCTATAGGTATGGTTCTGTTCATACCCTGTAACTCTGCCTTATGACAGTCAGCAACCAGCACGTGATTTTGACGCAACTCTCTTAAGAATGATACAGTCTGGATTGAATGCACTGTCCCTCTTAATTATACTTGCACGATGGACTTTTCACACCTCTCGAATGCCGAACGTAATCGTATGGCTCAAATTATTGAGCAGAAGCAGGTACATTCAACTCATTTCTTACTATTAGCTCCTTGTATAATCTGACATCTGTTCTCCGAATTCTAATGATAATGGGTCCTGTAGATGAAAGATTTCCTTAAGCTGTACGGATCATTAGTAGACCGATGTTTCAACGACTGCATAAATGATTTCACATCAAAGGCATTAAGTTCACGAGAGGTAATGTCGTTCATCTTTGCTCATCAGAGTCCCGTTCTAGGTCGCGAGGATTCCGATTTACGATTTGGCCTTCGAGCTAACCATTTGTATTTATTGGCATTGGCAACTCAACTCTTCGTAAAACAATAGGATACTTGCACAACACGTTGCGTAGAGAAATTCTTAAAACATTCAGAGAGAGTAGGACAACGATTTGCCGAACAAAACTTATTGCTGCAGCAGTCACAAATGCAAGAAGCCGCCCAGCAACAGCAACAGTCGCAGTAGGAAGGCGGTATTATGTATCATATTGGTTGACTATGTAATGAAGCTTCAGCATTGTAATATTGAAATATGTACCTAATGGTGAGCAATCGATGGTTATTAATCTAAATGCACATGGACTTTTGTCGGCCTGTTCATGTAGACTATCCGAATGAATTGCAAGTTTCATTGACGATGGTTTGACTAAAATGGAAGTGAAATCGGAAGACGTTTTCGGGTGTAGCAATTTATTCACGAACCGCGTTATTACTTTGCAGCAGCTTTCAGGAGGATAATTCCGTCTTCGGATGTTGTCAACAACAATCGACACGTAAAGTTTTACATGAATCGACATTTCTACAGTCACGGATTTGCTACTCAATATATATTCACAAATTTAATCAGACACAGCTAATGTACATGTAAATTTAATCGTGGAGCCGACCTAGACAAACTCTTAAATTGGCTCCTGCGCTTCTTCCACCGCGACAGTATCACTACTTTCGCCATTTTCATTAACCTGTATGGTAACATCTAGTTCTAATTTCTTTTCTTTGGCAAGCCTCTTCAAAAGAGCAGCATTAGATGGACCAGTTTCGTCAATCATCGCTGAGAATGCCGACTTGGGATCAGAGAGTAACACATCGGGTGGAGCGAACTCTTTGACTTGCCCGGCATCAAGAACAAGGATGTAGTCGTAATCTATTTAATAGCTTGTTAGTTCATAGATTAAGTTAAATTCGATGACTTATTGGGAATATACCAATAATAGTGTTGAGTCGATGAGCGATAGTAAGAATGGTGGACCCTTTAAAGTCTCTGCGGATAGATCGTTGAATAACGGCATCGGTTTGCATATCTATGACAGAGGTAGAAAGGAGGGATCAGTATTTTCTCGCTATAATGATAAACAAACTTGACATACCAACTGATGCGGTTGCTTCGTCCAAAATTGCAAGCTTAGCTTCTACAACCATCGCACGCTTTCATCAATGTTAGAGTTAAGTCCAGATATACAGGTTTTAAAGCAAGAAATATGACATACTGCAAGACATAACAACTGCCTTTGTCCCACGCTTAAGTTCTCTCCATTTTCAGCAACAGCCGCATCCAACTTTGCGTCCAAGCCAGACACGAACTCTTTTAATCCGACCCGTTCGAGTGTCTTCCAGAGCACTTCGTCTGAGTATTTGTTAAATTTGTCGAGATTCGACCTTATCGTTCCAGCTGAGTTAAAATTAATGGGTTTGACGTCAGCAATTGAAATTGAGAATATTGACGGGGGAATGGACAACTTACCGAATAAAACTGGATCTTGCGGAATAATGGCCACACGAGAACGCAAGTCCCGCAAGCCAATTTCAGAAATGTTTATACCATCGATGGTAATCTTCCCTGTCTGAAATTCCACAAGCCTTAAAAGTGCAACTAAATTTGAGGCGAAATATTAGAGATCGTTTGACAAAAATTACCTAAGCAAACGAATCAGATCGTACCAATAATGGAACTTTTCCCACTACCTGTTCTCCCAACAATCCCCACTTTACTCCCACCGGGAACTTTTAAATTTACACCATGCAGAACGTTGGGTAACCCTTCCCTGTAAGCCATTTCTAACCCCTCAATCGTCACTTCACCTTGAGAAGGCCACGATTCGGGCGGTGACTTATCCGGAATAACTGGAGGTGCCTCAGTTTTGAGTTCGGAGTAAAAAGCTATGCGTTCGACAGCATTCATTTGAGATTCGACTTCACTGGCTTGTCGAACACACCAATTGAGAACACCGGTGACTTGAAGGGCTGCAAACATCGAGGAGGAGTATTGTGTTAATACATTTACCCAAAAGTGAATAGTAAAAGGTCTGACGACTGTACCATATGACAAACTAAGACCAATTAAACTGGGTGAAATTGTTGTCCGAGAAATCACGCCAAAAAGACCGGCGAAAAAGATGAGCAATCCAGCGATAGCTTCAAGACGTACCGACAGCCAACGCGAAGCGGCTATCCATAAGAAATACGGTTGATTGTTTTCTTCCATATTCTTCTTGTTCACTTTGGAGAATCTTTCTTCTTCTCCGTATGCTCTGATAGTTACAATTCCTAAAAATTGTCAATTGAAATAAATACGTGATCACATGTTTTAAGGAATCCAAACTGAAGTTTACCTGTTAAACTTTCACCAAACTGAGCGTACAAAGGCGATCGTTTCAGTGAATCTAACCGTTTCAATTCCCTCGTAGTGGCTCTGAAAAATGACTGAATAAAGTAATACACTGGAAGTAGAACAGCCAGCGGGATCATGAATAAAGGTGTCGCCACACCAATCAGTGAAAAGGTAGCAATTGAATTCGCAAAGGTCGACAAGAACATTCTGAAAGAATCAGCAAGGGTATTGTCAACGGCGTCTTGGTCTTTTGAAAATCGGTTGATAATTCGGCCAAGAGGAGTCGTGTCAAAGAAAGACATCGGAGAGTGAAAAACTTTGGAGAGCGCAGAGATATGGAGATTTTTGGCGGCTGTAGTTCCGGTATATGCCATACTGACTCCAAATAATACGTTGCAAAGAGCTTGGCTGATACCCCATGCAAAGTAAATTCCTAATAATAAGTAAAAACAAGAGAATGGCGGTCAATCCTGGTTCATGAATTTTCACGCAAAAGACGAGAATCTCACCCATATATTGTTCAAGCGTCAGATTCTTGAACAGGTTGGAAGTCCACCACGCCAACCACAAGTCATTTCCAATTCTTGTGACTTGAGTTAAGAGCAAAACAAATAATAGCATAAAGACCACCAAAAGGCCGCCCATCGCTTTGAAGTATCTCCAGTAGACGGTCAGCGCAACTGCACCAACAGCTCTTTCCTCCGCTGTCATCAGTTGCTTTGGTTTACTACTATCCTCTGTTGACTCCTCTGGTTCGGCCGCCTTTAGGTCACTCGTAGGTTTTGAAATTGTCAATGACTGTCCGACGTCATGTCCAGCTCCTCCATATTCTTTCATCATTTGGGCAAATTGACCTTCTGACTCTATCAGAGACTGATATGAACCTTGCTCTATTATATTTCCATCTTCAAGGTGAATGACGTAGTCACATTGAGGAACGAAGTGTAGAGCATGGGTCACGAGAATTCGAGTTTTTCCCGTCAGGGCGTTTTTGATAGTTGTGTTGAAAAGGAATGAGCCAACGTGAGAGTCGACGGCGGAGAGAACGTCGTCAAGCTAGTGAAATTTCCAGTTGATTTTAGTCGTACGCTAAATATCATAAAGGAGAGGAATAAGAGAACGCACCAAGATTATATCTGGATTATAAAATATAGCTCTCGCGACATTGATTCTGCTCTTCTGACCCCCACTTAGGTTGATGCCCTTTTCACCAATTTCAGTTTGATCGCCATCAGGTAGTATTTGCAAATCACGCTCCAAAGCAGCATAATAAATGGCATTTTTATACCGTTTTTCGTCGTAGGGAAGACCAAAAAGAATATTCTCTCGTAACGTCGCGTTCTAATAAATATTTCTTGGTTTAGTCGCTATAATAAAAAAGCTAGGAAAGTAGTATGGTACCTGAATCCAAGGCTGTTGGGGACAGTAACCCACTTTTCCTGCAATCTGAACTTGGCCATTCAATCGTTTCATTTCTCCAACCATACCACTCAACAAGCTACTTTTTCCACTACCGACTCTACCAACAATAGCCACTAAAGTTCCTTTCGGAATTTCAATACCAATATCTCTGAGTGTGGGCGGTTTTTCTTTTATTGTTATAGCCAAAGGAACCTCGTCTTCTTCCTCTTCATTGGTCGACTTCTTTGATTTGCCATTGCGGTTCAAAATTGCACTACGGATGACGTTGAATCGTTTGTTTGAAGTATTAAGATTGTTCTTGGTTCCATCATTGACACTTGGAGTACGAGGTTCTGATTCCCAAAGGAAAGTAGCTTTGTCCACTTTAATTGCCCAATCGATTCCTTTCTGTCGGGCTTCATCGGAAGTGAGGCGGACGGGCTGACTGTCTAGCTCTTCCGCATTAAGTAAGGCAGCAATCCGATTTGCCGCAACCATTGCATCTGTGTGCCCGAACGGAGCAGTCATCAGTGAATTAAATCATTACGAAATAACTAGTAAGAAACTCACCGACAGCTGCTGCGATAACGGTGGGAAGGTGAGTTAAGGGCAATCTTAGTGTATTGAATAATGCCAGCGAAGAAAAGACAATGGCTGGAGTCAGAGCGTTTCCGGAGGCAGCGTAAATAATGAAAACCAAGATTGAGGCAAAGACTGGAATGACTTGCGCAAAGCCGAAGATACCGGCCCTCCACACAGCAAGGCGACGGACAAGATTTAACTCCTTGAACCGTAGGGCAGCAATTGAATTTAAAAATGCCGGTTCATAGGCAAAGAATTTAATAATTTTGATGCCTATAAATATATCCATTATGAGCATTACGACTTATTCGATGTCGCTGGCCGATTTATATCAAGAAATACCTTGCAATGATTCATTCATCAATTTCACCCTTTCGTCCGTTATTATCTGAACGTCTTTTCTGTAAGATGATAGAACTCGCATTACTCTTGCTTGAATGGGACCGAACAGTATCATCAAACCCAGTCCAGCTAAAGCTGATGGACCCAGCTGAGCGATCAGAAAAACCATGCACAGGACACATTGAAATGGGGCAGACCATAGAAGATGTAACTGAGCTGCGACCTGGAAACGATCAAAACGTGAAGTTAGGAACGAGTGGTGCTTGAGAAGCATCCGTGAAGTCTTACCCCGTCGAGACGATGGACGTCTGTATTGTACAAAACAAATTAACAATAAGCTAGAAGGCAGAATTGAATTTAACCATGTATTTACCCGTGCTCATGCAGTTCGTTACTTTGCCAACATTCCATTCGTTCCTAGCCTTCGGGCTCAATTTCAGTGCTTTGCGATAAATAGCCGTCGTTAAAGCTGTTCTGATTTGAACACCGATCCCCAATGACATAATGAAGCAGACATTCACAGTAACTGTGCTTATCATCTGTAGTGCAAACATTGCTAGTACTAAAAGGTAACCGACGTATTCGGGTGGAATCGGCTGTGCAGGGTCGAGGGGTTGAGAATCACTGATGAACGAAATAACATAACGGAGTAACAAAGGTGACAACGTTTGTGCTGCATTGCCGATTAATTTCAGGAACCCTGCCCACAACCTACATAAAAATTGTACTCTCATTCATGAGTATAAAAACGCGCAAACGGAGGCAAGATGGCCGAACTCGGACAGTTTTTACGAAGTCTATTTTAACTAACCATCTTCTTCCGAAACCCTTCCATAATGTACGAATTAAGCTAGGAACTTTTCGTATTTCGCTGTTCTGCTTCTCTGTAGGCAATTCTTCTGCTTCATTCAACTGCTTTTGAGTTCTTTCCTCTTCTTCTTTCCATAATTTCTCGAATTGTTCGCACAATCTGTCCGGGGAATAGTCATCGGAAAGTCGGTACATGTCATCAAACTAGATACATTATGTGTATTTAGTTCATAATGAGAATTTCCTGATATTACGAATGAATTATTTTACCTGCAATGGCCTTCGATAACCTTTCCGCATAATTTCCGTCATCCAGTTGAACAGGGTCCACGAAATGATATTCGCTGTGGCTTCCGGTATCAACTTTTGTTGCATTTCCGGTTCTAAATTCTGGGGAGAATTTCTAACCTGTTCGTAAGCTTCATCCAGTTCATCTTTTTCAGATTCTTTCATTTGTGCTTGAACAGTGGGGTTAATTTACAATTGGGGGTTCTTAAACGGTGGCTGAATGAGTTGAGTCGTGGGAGATAGATAATTTGTCTCAAATGATTTCGGGAAGAAAGCCGGCAATAAAAACGAACAAGAGTAATAGGACATGATACTAGCATCTAAAATTGCTATGAGTAATCAAGGAAAAGGTTACCAGATCTCTGATTGTTTCCACGGATAAAACTCATCCGAGTGTTGCCAACTTGCCGACAAACCACAATCGCAGATACGAGCGTGGTGTGCCACCCAACCGTTAGTCGCCATAAATTAAGAACAGGATGGAAGTGTGGAACATTCCTGAACGGCTTCAAAATGTATTTTGCATGATTTAAAGAATCATCCACGGAGCGGCTGATGGTTCAATACATGGATTTAACATCATTTGATACGGGGGCGCCAATGTGCAGATTCATTCAAACAATCGGAGATTGCATCGGCTCGCCGCAATAATATCTAATCATGCGTTTGGCAATGTCGAGGAGGACAAGTATATATCCGTCAAATATCCGTTGGACAAGATTCTGCACAGGTGACGGCATCTCGGATATGAAGTATTAGGATTAAATTGCTGTTCACACCATGGCGCCCCGCATCGGTTTATCGCCAATCTTAATAAATATCCGACAGAAATTACAGCCACCGATACAGAAAGTCAGAGAGGCTCCTAATTCACCCACATATTACCTGAACTTGACTAAATCAACAGAGTACGTCATATGATCTCTTTGAGTGTAATCACAAGTTCCTTGACAATTGAGCATCGCATGTGCCAAACAATTGAATGAATACATCTGAATACATATCTCAGACTGATACATGTAGGTCCGACAATATTTAATCCGTAGAGACTCAAAGTTAGCAGTTTAAGCTGAATCTGGTTCATAAGTTCTCAGACAAAATCAAACTCTGAATCCAGGAGACTACGCGGTCTCCAGTAAAGTTTATATTTCTGCATTACTGTACTTTATTTAATCCATTGTCAGATTCATTTGGTTTACCTATTGCCAAATTATATTAAGTCAGACCAAGTCCAGACAATGCGATTTCATTAAGCCACAAACTGGCTCTAAAAAGAAGCCAAATTATCAGAATGGAAATCCCCCACCTTCGGCCGCTTTTTCCAGCGCTATCATTTCTTCCCACGATCTTTTTAGCCTTTCCCTATTCCTTTGTGCCAACTTTTGAACATAATTTGGCAACTCTATTTCCCCTTCGCTCTGCATATCCCCATTCGTATTTGCATCCGACCGTACAAATGCATTAGTTTGTTTCCCTTGACTTTCGTTTACATTCAGATGGTCCGAGCCTGATGAGCTTGATAGAGTTTGGTCGTTGTGTGTATCAATATCGATGTCAATATCACTAGAAACATTTGAAGAAATAAAAATGTGATTTAGGATTTAACCGTATATATGTTGATAATGATTGTTGTGCAGGAAAGCATAGAGCAAAAACAAATGACCCACGCCGGACTTCAAGATGCAGCTGAAGATTACATACTGGATTTGATTGATTTTCAATGAGGGATTCAACTCCATCATTAGATCTAACATATTGCTATTTCGAGTTCAAGAGTTCAAAAAATAGAGAGAGAAAGTTAAACATGTGTTGATGTCCTCGGTAAACTAAAAACGAAGATAAAGGGTTGCCCCCCGGGTTCAAGAATTAAGTATTAAGTAAGCAAAATAACAGAGCATTAATTATTTACTTTATTTCTTCTTGCAATTCATCCACGACATTCTCATGCTCTGTAAGTTGTTGCGATGATTCAAACCGAAACTTGTACGGTAAAAGCCCGGTCAGCTTTCAATCGTTGTGCGGAAATAACAGCCGACAATGTCCATTTTACCTTCATCACCTCCTCATATTGACTTCGCAGTTCCAAGTATAAATCCTTATAGGATGATGGTGGGGTTGAAGGGGCGGATGCCATGTATCGGTGGAGATATATTAAGATTTTAAGGCGTGCGAGTGCAAGCAAAACCAATCACGGAAATTTGAAGTCGGCCCCGGGAAATCCACAATACCGGCAGTATATAGATCAGATTGTTCCATTATGATTCAACAACTAAGAATATGTAATGTAGCTTTATTGTTATCGCTAGTTACAATTGACAAACTTCATGGGCGCTACTGCTACAGCCTACAAACCGATTATAAAACACAATAAATAACAATCTATTACACTGACAACACCCAAGCGACCCGATTTCTCTTTCGCAGCATTGACCCATATCTCGATATGTACTTTTATGTATTCACACTCAAATACAGGATAAATAGATAGATTCAGATACATATATAGACAATGACAATCCGGCTCAGAGTTCCTTCGCCAGAGTACATAGACTAATACTCTCATATACATAAATCAGATAAAACAGCTATAAACAAGGCATCATGTGAATGATTGAAATGCAAAATTTATACTTGAATGAACGTGGGAAACAAGGGAAGGATATATTTTGGTGATACATTGGTCGATGCATCGACATGTCAAACAGTAACAGTTAAACTGTTGTGCTTTACTTCTTGTTCTTGGGGTTATCGGAGGAAGAATGCCAGTTTTGAGCGGCCTTCTTGAATGCTTCCTGTAAACGAAGAATTTGATTGGAGAGTTGCAGTTAGTCATCCGATCATTGACATTGGTTTTGAATTCGGAATAACAAAGCAGGAGGAAATGACTTGAGCGTCGTAACAGCGACATGATCACGATGCTTTCTAGTAGTAGAATGTCATTCCTTGATATGCCTCATGGAGTTCCAAACATATTGTTGTTTTAACTGGAACTCCAAGCATACAGTAAATGCCAATTCACAGTCGCGTCATCCAGGTCACGGTTGTTTCCCACGTAAAACCAAAACATTGAACCATCCGAAAGAAAAATCTGAGGATAGCGAATGAAAGCAATTACAAACCTTGTGAGCAATACCGGGGGTGGCGGCTTTGACTCTCTTGAGTTCAGCGGACATGAACTTGTTGAACGGAGTTTGGGCGCGTTTGCCACCTTCTTTCTTGGTTGCACCGGATGAAGCAGCTTTGGGCATTTTGATGTTATATGCTATATTGTATCGGTTGTATCGAACAGGAGAGATGGTACAGAATAGAATTGGAAGTCAGTTGAATGTTTGAATGCTTAATGTCTTCATCCAAACACTCCATGAGAATTGAAGGAGTAAATATCGGAAGGAAGGATGGATCGCGAGGCAAATAGCGAAGCTCCGAATCCCCGAAAAAGAAAGTATGCTCAATGATAATGTACAGTTCAAGACAAACCTTTTCAAGGAGAATGTGGGGAAGTTTGTGTAGCGTTTCGAAAGGAAGTTTGTGGAGTTGTGAGAGGCAAGCAAGATGCCAAGACAGGTCTTATATACCCATGGTTCACCCATTCGTTCACTGGCATGTGAACTCGCTCCCTGCATTATGATGACCTTCAAACTGCTTTCACATATCAAAAAAATCTCAAAGCCAGATTTCTCACCGAGTACTATGTCTATATGCCGACATAGAATAAACAGATCAGGCCATCAGGGGATACCTCGTATACAGGTCGACAGTTATTCAGTCCTCAGAGTATGCGTCCGTTGACAATCAACAGTTTTTTCTCTTTATCCTCATATTTCCCTGATAAAGTCGCAGATAGAATGTAAACCATCTCGACACAAATGGGGATGTGGGAATCGAGCTGGTGAATAAACTTTTTCGCGAGCCATGCATACTCATCACGTTATATATGCATACTCTAAAGTGCACATACATGCCTGGTTTCATCTGATCTTATCAGCAGTACAGAACACAGAGGAATGGAGAGTAGCTTTCTATTAATGCGATATGTACAACTCTTTAAAAAGAAAATGAGACTAATATCCTCCGCTTCCACCACCTTCTCCGCTCTTAATTACATCAATAACCAAATCCCAACTTTCCAACATCACATTCAATGACATCGCCATCAAGGTCTAATATATCTACGAAGATGGTGCACCTTCCGTTGCACCGCCATTGTTCTCATTTTCCTCTCTGAAAATAAACTTTCCGTCAAGGACTTTCAATTGAGGAAAGTTCTTGGAGCAGGTATCGCGCCATGTTCCGTCAGCAGTGCATTTCTCCTCTAAAGGGTTTCCCACCAAAAGAAGATCCGAGAGATTCGGGAGTTCTTTCTGCAAAAACAGCGATATTAGCATTACATACTCGAACGGTCTCATTCTGTATTCTAAATCAACATCGCAATTACTTACCAAAGGATTAATCGCTTCCCAAGCTTTAATCTTGTTGTTGCTAGCATACAATACTTTTAACTTCTTGCAACATTCAATCCCGTTCAGTTTTTCCACTTGGTTATAAGATATCCATAGCTCTTCGAGGGTCTCAGAAACCGCATCCAGACCTTCAATTTTTTTAATATTGTTGCGAGCGAGGGATAAAATTCGTAGATTCTCTAATCAAACACACCAGCCCAATTACACCGATTAATACTGAAAAAGGCATGACAATTACGGGATCGAGAACATAGAGATACCAACGTAGTCCTTGCAAATTTGAAATCTTGTCGATTAAGTTTGTAGATAACGCTAAACGTCTTTAGACATATGTTGAATTGCGTATATCGTTAGAAAACTGCACAATAGCATTGATATCAAAACGCATCACGTAGGGAACACCTACTCCACTTTGGCCAGCGTAGCTAAAGATCCATCGAGTTTCTGAATCATGGGTAGACACATCATCAGTTTTATGACTTTAGCTTCAGCAGGATTCTCTTTTGTCTTTTCTTCCTATAGATTCACAGAAAATCAATAAAACGGAACCACATAGCATCAGTAAATGTACCCTTTCAGGAGTTGTTGATCTGATTGAACGCTTCTGAAAGGAATGTGGACAGATAGAAAATTTGAAATATTCGAAGCACTAATTGCTTACCCATGCTTTGAGAGCCTCTTTCATTGATATTCCTTTGGACTGAAGTACCAGGTCAGCAGAAGTTGAGAAATTGGGGATCCATGATTTTCAGCCGCAGATGCGACACATTGATAGAAGATTTCGAGAGTCGGGAAGTATAACCAGCAATCATTTGAGGTCAGAAAGTAAAGAGAACCGAGAATTAAGGATGGAGCTCTTGATTAGTACATCATCGGCAATCTTGTCAAGGATCGCAATCTGAGTGGAAAAGAACGAATCTCTGTATATACCATTATGGCAGTATTCGAATCTAATCCCGACGGGAATAACTGTTATCTGATATAAATGGATGTATCTATCTAAGAAAAGTGCAGTGAATGCAGTCTTACGAATCGATGCTGTGAGATTTGTCCTGGGAAAGGGATGAAATCAGCAGAGTCGGTGCCCTTTTGCCGAGACGAGACGTGTTTGCGTCAGTTGGGACGAATGCTCATTGACACTAATTGAGTTCAATATGGATGGAATGAATGGATGAATATTATTTTTTTCGAAATATAACATATGTTGCATTACACATAATAATACAATAAAAGTATATTGCCATTCCGCTACTTTTGAACGGCATGCAGATAGTCTCTGAACCATATTGGCAACACTCCCTCGCCCCTCTCTTGAATCAGTTTCTTATCTTCTTGCTCATTGTTTGAGCTTCTCTCTTTCTCCGTGTCAGCAGATATTTCTAGTGGCTTCATAATCTTTTTAACTGAAATATGATTACCCTCAGCCGGATTGTAAGAAATAGTGTATTCCACCTTCTGACGCTGGGGGTTTCCCTCTATAACCTGATAACTCGATTCGGTGATAACTTGTCTCAGGAACGTCAGAAAATCGTGTGCAAAGTTTAAGCAAACTGTCGGATCCTTTTACGATCACAAATTAATTTGTAACAATGCCTTCAACTTGAGAGAAAATCGGAGGGACCAACGCACCCACATGTCCGGCTTTCCACGAACCAGTCGCGGAAGCTCCAATGTTTTGAATTCTTGTACAGACTTCACATTCCCGTGGGGATCGCGAAATCCAACAACAATTTTAGGGATACCCGCAAGAAATGATTGGGCCCATATCCTCAACATTTTGAACCTGAAAAATCAATGAATCATTAATGAACGCGACAAAGAAGACAGAACAATTATAGATATAAACCTTTCAAAATTGCGTTCATCACGATCCGACATAATCATCTTGTTGGTTTTCAACTCCACGTAACAATCCGATCGTTTCTTGTCTGTGCTCTTACTCTCTTCCACGCAATCAACTTCAGCTCCAACGATAATACCATGTTTCCCCAATTTCGTTTTGACCACAGAACAATACTGTATATTTGTATTGACAACGCTACTTTTTCGTTCCGCTAGATATGTCTTCATTTGCTCTGGCGATAACTGGGAGGGTGGTATGTTCGTCGGTAACGTTGATAAGGATTCAAACTTGTAGCCCCAATACGACATGAGTTTCTGCCTCGGAGATTGTTGAGAATTTTGAGCGATACGTTTAGGAGTGAGATACTCTTCGATGTATATCGTACCCTATAGTACATATCAATCTGCTTAATTCGCAGTCCAACAACAGCAATCATAAGTGGTCACCGACGAAAAAGATAATCGTACATCGTACAGTTCGGCACCTAACCTAGCGGAATAGAGTTATTTAAACTAAATCAATTGAATGGTAATTGATGTGATTATACACACTCCCAAGGATCGTCTCTGGAATACGGGGCACATAATATTTTCGTCATAATCCCCCGCCAGGTCACCACAGCCACATTTCGTCGAAATTCGTCGTCCTCTGTTTGAAATTGCGTTATTGCTTATACAGAGATGATTCCTTGATTAGGCAAAAGAAGTCAACCTAGCACCTTCACATTCATTAGGCATCTTAGCATGGCATCCAATGGATCGATTCCTTCGCCCTCCTTCGATATGTACGAGTCGTAGCCGTCAGATAGATTACATTTCGCAAGATCTGGGGGGTAGTAGTATTTCTAAAAATTGATTTTCATAGAGCCTTAGAAACGATCGCTGTCTTAGACAGATAAGACTTAATTTAAATTACCAGCTCAGAATCATCCTGGTGATATGTATGGGTGGAGTCGAAACTGAAGCAACCTACGCAATAAAAGATATTTAAGATAAATGATAAAGGTATGATAAGCCATGCGTCATATGTACCAATTTCCTGCGGCTTTTTGTACTCTGTACACTGCCTTTGATATTTATCAACTGTCCCGATCTGAAATGTGAAAGTCTTCTGCTCTTCCGAGGAAGGCGGGGGCGAAAGTCGAGTCTTTTTCTGAGGTGAGATCGGTGGTGAATCTGAGCGCTGCCGTTTTAGGTTGGGTGATGATGCCATGATCAAACTGTATGATAGATTTAAAAATCTGATAAATATTGTCCGGTTGTGGAATGATTGATTTGAGATGATTTCGAATCGTAGCGGATTTTTGTTTTTGTCGAACTTCAATTGGTTTCACTCACCGAATTGTTTTTAAATCTCTGTATTTATTTTTAGGCCATTTATTATTACTACTACAATCGCACTACACCAAAGACGTCTAGAATTTACAATTTTATAGCTTAGAATCCTATACCGCAAACAAACTATCTGCAATCAACTCACGACGTTAAGGGCCACGTTCTCCGACAGAGAATAGATATTATGACCGGTATATTTTTGTTTGTATCAAAATCAATCATCGAAAACTCTATACTTAGATTCTCTATGAAATTTTGAACTAAATTTTCCGTAGAGAACGGTAAATCAGATCAATCGCCCTCTCGAATCAAGGGATTCGTTTCTGGAATTGCATCAGGATGTACAAAGTTGGTAAGCGTAGAATCGAAAAGATGCTTCTTTCATTCAATATCCATATCTTCAGATTAATCTTTGACAAGCACCTCAATTAAATATTAATTATTTTTTTCCAACAATATTGTCCGCCCACTTTTGTTATCAGGCAGTAGGTGAGCGATTTTCAGTACTCTCAGTTTACGGAAATGACAGCCAACATCGCTCTATAACTTTCTGTACCTGCTTATCGACCATTGAATATACGTTCAATAGGACATCGTAAGTCAATTCGTTTATTCCGCTTCTCGTACAGCTTAACTGACTGTGATTTAGCGTTCGACACTGTTAAAGTATTCAACGTGTCTTCAGCCCCTCTGAAGAAATATTGTATCTAATGATTTCTGCTCTCTGTTGAAAGGTGCGGATGCAAACCGAAGGCGGCTTTGGCCGTTTCAAAGGTCCTTTTGACTGTCTTCTGTCGACAACGCGCAAGGTTTGGTGAAAATCGCATCCTGTCACCTCTTCAGTATATTGATTTTGCTTTCTCTGTACCTGCGCCTTTGGGTTGACTAGGAAGGAATTCGAGCGTTGTACAAAGGGGCGACCCCACCACTATTTGGGTGGGCTGTTATGGATAGTGTAATGTTGGGCACCCTATCGAATCTGCGAATGTTGTTACAGAGTAGGCATCCGGAAACAAAGCTTTCAATACCCGAACATGGACTCGCAGGAATCGGTATCTTTTTTATTTGCGGATGGAATGATTAATATGTCAAACTCACACAGATAATGGCAATTTCGTTAGGTGCCGGAATGACAGTCAGTATGGTCGCCTGTCCAATTGAACTGATAAAAGCAAAACTGCAAGTTCAGTATGACCCTTCAACAACTGTATATAGAGGCCCGATTCATTGTGCCCAATCCCTGGTATGTCGAGCTTTGAGTACTGCGATTCAATTATCAAAACAAACTGAGTGTGAATCCACAAAGATACGAAATAATGGCATTTTTGGGCTATGGCAAGGCCTTTCATCTACAATGTTATTTCGGAGCTTTTTCTGGGTACTATGGGGTATGACCGCGCCATTTCTTATGCGCGAGCTCCAGTAATCCTTGCTCACATATGTACTTTATAGGAAGCTATGAGGTTCGATCGTCCACACTTGGCAACTGAGCAAAGTATCCGCTAACAAGTTTTTCGATAGTGGTATACTCAGACATTTACTAGATGGGGGCTGCATTCGGATATTATTCCTTTCTTCGCCGGCGGTTGTGCAGCTAATACGTTCTGGGCTGTTTCTTTCCCAGCAGGTAATGGCTTATTAAAACGTATTTTGGGGTTATCAAATTTTAATTTATCTATCTTCAGACGTCATAAAAAATCGGATCATGGCGCAGCCAGATGTCCAACCAAAGTTGATGCCCTCCATATCAGCTGCTGCGAAACTGATATACCAAAAAGGTCTGTCAGCTCTTTTTACACCACTGTGGGATTACGATTCGCTAACATATATTCCTATATATAGAGGGAATCAAAGGATTTTACCGAGGTTAACGGTTCTTGCATTTTATGGTGAATGACACAGTTTTGCTAACATATAAAAAAAACCTCAGGATTCATTCCTTGCCAACTGCGATCATTCCCTACAAATGGTGCTGCGGTAAGTTACTTTCTAATTGGAATAAATTTTGAATTGTTATAGGCTGACTAGTATTCAATTACTACCAGTTAATGGTTTTCGAATTTTTTATGAATATTGATCGATATATGTGAAATTTTCAATTTCAATAAACTACATCAACTTGTGACACATGATATTTTAAATCCGGCATCTTAGCCGATTGCTTTGTTGACATAACCTACTCCATGTTGAGCCATCGCATGCTATCGCATGCCCACTCTACTAAATTCTAATTTATTCACAGTTTGACGTTAGCCTCTAGATGTTCGGGAACCTGACATGTAGTGACGGGATTGACAGCAATTACATGCAACGAGCTGACAATCGGTTTTCACCGTTCCCTTGCGCTACTTCCACTCCGCGATTCATGCCAATTATTAACTACATCGTGTGTGAATATTCCAGCTGCGGAATTTCAATAATGGCAGCATATTATATAGTGGATTTCATTTATCATGAATCTCGAGCATTCTATGGATTCAAAAGAGCCACACGAACTGGTCTTAATAAAAACAAAACTATTTTGTTAAAATCCGTAGATTGTCATGACTAGAATAATCCAAACATAGTTTATCAATGATTCTTGTACTGAGTAGTTGCTAAATGGATCGATGGATGCATGCGGGGCGACACAAATCACCTCATCTTTGCAGGTTGCACTTATTTACCGCGGCGTCCGGTTGTATCTAAACTGCTCAGATGGGTAACACCCGCGTTCATTTTCTTATTGTCGTCTCGCGCCAATGCCAATGAGTGCCACTCCTTCGATTGTCGGCATCCATAATTCATACCAATTTTGGGGCTTGCTCATAAATTGCCATTTTATTCCGCGGATATTTATGTCAACATAAATTGTCCGAGTTTGGTATAAAATACTGCGTGCATTTAATAGCATACTCGCAATTTCTAGGAGTTCTAGTGCTTCAGTTTCGATCAAATTCACCTGTACAAAATGCATATTCAACATTTACTCTACCTCACTCTGATTTTGGCCCCAACCGTCATTTACTGTGGTGAAGATGACGATCCCAGATTCTCAAAAATTAAAACTCCTGGAACCGTTAATCAAGTGATTCCACTCAATGCGCCTAATGCTACTACTTGGATCGACATTAACTTCGAAGCCGAACACATCGAAATTGACTACTTGGGCCCAGCAAACAATTTAACTGTAAAAAAATTAAACACACCAAAGAATCCTTTCAACCTTCCTGGTTACAAATTGTTCTTACCATTCACTTATGACGTGACACTCGCCCAACCGGTTACGAATCCTGCTTACAAAATTATTCTTGAATTTGAGTATAAAGACTCGAAAGAGGTCTCCCAGGCTCCTAATGGCATCGTTCAAAATCTTAACCTCGCTCTGTTAGATGCTAGTGGATCGTGGGCGATAATGAAAACTGAGTTGGAGGCCGATGAAGGAAAATTAGGGTTTTCAGGCGCTAAGGTCGGAGAACTCGCTGTGGTCGTGTCAACCAACACTGCAACCGCGGGCGGCACTACTAAATCCTCAGATAAAAAGAATGCCGGCTTTTCGCTTTCACACAATGGAGGACATATCATTGCTGCCGTTGCGGTGTTATTAGGAATGTTAATGGTATAACTTGATAATGCCGGTGTCGGACATAAACGCAGGGATTAGTTCCATGTTCAATACTAATAATGGCAACCATAATACTAATTTGTATATATGTTTCAAAAACTGTATAAAACTGACAAGTAATTAAAATTACTCATTCATTCTCAACAGTTGTCTTCATTTGGGTAAAGCATTTGATCGGAATTTCCAGTGTTACTGTTCCACCTACCTTGGCGCCGGAGGAACTTCTCAAGCACCGTTAGACAATACTTTATTCTTCAACGAGAATGCCGATATCCAACTATTCCGGAGAAAACTCTTACATGCCACATCACTCATAGCCAATAATGATATCCATATTGTCGTAAGCTAATCTTCATTTCCGTCTCAACTGAGTTAACAAATCGTCGTTCCATCGGAATTATCCACCAGTGCGGTTACCTGACGCTAAAGCGCTTTCATAGCAATCTGCTACTATTTGAATTCATCCGATCATGCATCCTTTCGAAATTATTCCGGGGAAGGTGTACCTCGGCACATTGTCTCATGTGAACTCCGCAGATTCTTTGCGTATGTTCGGAATCACACATGTTTTGTCCTTGGTGAATGTCGAAGCGCCAGTCGGCATCTCGAACGTATGTCACTTAGTTAAGCCCATAGACGATTCAAATACACAAGATATTGTTGAGAATAACTTCCTAAACGATGCTATTTTGTGGGTGAAACGAGCAATTGACGAAGGGGGCGCAGTGTTTGTCCATTGTCTAGGTTACATTCGCATAGGCCTGCTCACTATCAGCGCCGTCCTGATATGTCTGTTTAACCATGGTTTTATATAGTTGGAATTTCTCGCTCCGCAACGGTCGTGCTTGCCTATTTGGTGAAGCATCACAACATGGCACTGAAGGATGCGTATCACCATGTTATTCAACGTCGTCCAATAGTATGTCGATTGTGAGGTAGTTATTTCAGGAAAATTTTTTTCTCTGAACTTCTATTTTCTGCTCTCTTGTTTAGATCGATCCAAATCCATCGTTCTGGAAACAGTTATGTCGATTCCTAGACCACCCCCATCCCGTACCGTTCGCGAGGACCGAAACATATCGAGAGCGGTTTCGTTTTCTACTTAAGACAGGACAAGAATTGGAATTCATGGTTGATCACATGAAAAATTTTAATCACCAAACTGAATTTCCGATGATTGGTATATTTGTGGCTGCATTTGAAGAAGTGGCTGTCATTCCTCGGGTGTGTATTTCATACGAAAGATCGGTACAGAAGCCCGGTTGTGCATTCGGTCTGACTAAGTTCCCCACTCATCATTGTACTCAATTGCAGCATTTTAGCAAGTTTGTTGACCTTACAAAACATCTTATTGATCGAAAACTGCTATCGACAGCGGACGTCTATTTATTTCTCATTACCTTCTTGGATGTAAGATACATGATTATTTCATGTTTTGCCATATGTGTCTGATTATAAACTTTTTGTTTGGGTTGTAGAAATCAGAATTCGTCGATTACTCTGTTGATGTTCCCAACCTCGGATCGTACATGGGTAGACTTATTGCATTGTTCGTACAAACTCAGTGCATAGATAGGTCATTTATCAGAACACATGTGCTGCCGCATGAATATTTATTAGATGTCCAGCGAGAACTTACCCCTCTTCTGAAGTGATTAGAATTTTGCCGTTCTGGCATCCTTAATCGGTCTTCATAATGTACATATGTGCGTGACTTTCTATGATAGCGAATGAAAATATATTGTCTAATATTTTATATATAATTCCATCAGATGCTGTTACTATGCTGTTATCAGACATTAACGTGAAGTCAGGTGAACTGTGCGGATGGATCAGCGCGATTGTTTCTTAAACTTGAAATTGACAATCGCCCTATTGTTCCCTCTCGCTGGCTCTATCATTTCCCATTCATCCAACAATTAAAATTTGACGTCGATTTCCTTCCCTTCTCATTTGAGGAAATTAGAGGTAGATATACTTCGGTTATTTGAATTTAACAGGGAAAGGAACCTTTTCTCATGGACTTTCTCAATTCGTATTGCGATAGAGTCATACATATACTTTCACACAAGCGACACCATTTCCGCCGAGCATCCGCTTGTAGTTGATATCGTATTGAGAATGAATGGAGAAATAACACAACAGTCTCATCAACCAATTCCCACATCCGGCATAAGCAAACCGATTCCCGTCGCCTCATCACCCCAGTTCAACATCGAAAATGAGATAAGGCATTACATGACCACAACGTTTCGTCCAGTCAATCTTCGGACTCTTCTTGCTTCCGATAAGCCACTTTGCGCTATGGGTGTTGGAGACTTTCTACAGCTATGTAGCGTTCGACTTAACGAATTTGAGCAAACTAACGACGAGGACAACTTTAATCGGATGAAAGTTCTCATTGATGAGTTGAGAGACCTTCCCGCAATTGTATTTGCATACAGACTTAAAGAAATTGATCTGGAGTATGATGTCTGTAATTATGTATGTAGTCAAGCAGAAACACATACTGGGAGGTTGGTAGAGATTTCAAAAAGGGATACTGAATCAAAATTAAAACAACAACAAAGAAATCTTGTGGAGAAAGCTGAAGCCGACAAACAGCAAGCACTGACAGAGCAGAGGAATACATTGACGGAAATGCAGAATGAGCAGTTTGACAAAATGTTTCAAGAGAGGATGTCAACTCTAATGACTTCGATATTTCCAGCGGTAGGGGTTATTTTTGGTTTACACTTTTGATCACGTTAAGCAATTCTAATTGCCAACTTTCTTGACATATTTTCATGCAATGCACAGAACCGCGAAAGAGTAACTCAAACCCCAGCAGAACATACTTCAGCAACCACAGAAGGAGGTACCTCTCGGTTGTTTATGAAGCGTCAAGATTCATTGCCGGATCCAACTTCGGCCGGCCAACCTCATCCTTCGCGACAACCTTCAGCAAGTGAGATAGAGGTTGCGCGATCCTATCCGACGACTAATTCAGACGGCCGAATTGCTCAAACCCCGCAGGGTATCTCAGTATCGAGTAGCTTACCACAGTACACTGCATCGCAAAGTCCACCGAAGCATATTCCCACCGTTAACTATTCCGGTCCTATTCAGCAGCCTTCGCACCCAAATCCCCATGCCTTCGTCCCATCGGCCTATCCTCGACACACTGTGGAAAGCTACCCTCCTCACACTCATAATTCATTGGCACCAATAAGTACTTCAGTACAGCCCTTTTACCGTTCAGCCCCTCTTCAGTTTAATCCCACGCCAGGGTACCCACCGACTTACTATGGCACTCAGTTCCCAAATAACCCGCCACCTCCACAAATGCCACCATCTCAGGACCGATTTTCTTATCAAACGCTCCAACCGTCTCATCAAAGAACTGCAGTTCCTGTAAACCAAGTACCCATACCGGAAGAAGGCCCGCACCTTGGCAGAGCCGAGTTGCCAACCACATCGATCTCCCAAACCGCTGATGATGCCGCAATGCAAAATGTCCAGCAACAAACGCCATCATTGGCTGATCCTGCCAGCGACGAGTCTGATACCCAACTATCGTCAACGAAAAACGCTAAAAGCTCCACAACGTGTAATGCGGCTCCTAACACTTCGTTGATTCCGGACGCCGTGACTGCCAATCATGCAACATCTGAAAAGAGAAAGCATGTTAAGCCCCTACTGGACGCAGAAGTGAAATCTAAAAAACGAAACCGACTCTTGTCTTCAGACGATCAATCGGCTCAGTTAGAACCATCTAACACTCCAAACTCATCCAAACCTTTAACTACAATGAAGCCTACACGATCTGTCCGTAGACATACGACCTCGGAGTCTGCTCACTCAGATTCTGAAAATTCAGTTTTACAATCCGAAGGGGGTGATAACAACGAGCTCGCTCCGCATGCAAGAGGAAAACCTGCTGGACGATTATTTCGAGGAAGAAGGAAAGTTCAAACAAATATTGTTGAAAGTGAAGAAGAACAATCTACAGAGGAAACGAAAGGATTGAAATCTAAATCAGATTAGCAGTGAAATAGTATGGGAACGGTTATGTATTATAATTGTCGCGAGTTGGTTCTCGGCAAGTAAATTCGCTTATCAAGTGTCGCCTACCAGGTTGACCGATGGGTCTCGTTTGATTGAGTTGACGATATCAGTTTTGTTTATATGACTTTGTAACTTTGGTTTAGTTTACGTTAGAAGAAGGAGGCGACAGTTGTATACTCTCTGCAAATAAATACAAAGTGTGATACTGAATTGTAAGTCGATGTCGAAATTGCATCGCCATCAATGTTTTATCGAGTAAAGGCTCTTCAGGCCATCTTGTTGAATTGTTAATTGTGAATTTGCCAAACAGTATGCCAATAACACTACTCATTAATCGAAACTTAATCTGAGATTATATTACCATGCCAAGTTCATTTAACAATCTCACAGTTAATTTCCTTACATTTTTTTCAATTTCATTCCGCCGCTGTGGCGAAGACAACTCTAGACTTTCGTTCATATCTACCTCTGTGTCAATTCTATTTCTGACGACATCGATAGTAATTGTTGTATAAAGATTTGGAATAATAACTTTTGTAACAGATTTATCATTAAAATCGTCGTCAAAGATTTTAGCTAACGAATCATCTGCCGGTTTTATGTCGGTGATTGGGTTCGAAGGTGATGACGACGTCATAATCTGGATGTCGGGATGAAAAACCTGTTGGAAAGGATTGGAGGTATTGAGAATATTATAATGGTTAGCAATCATTCTCCTTTTTCTCCAGAAATCAAGCGAGATCAGGACAACTAACAGTTTTAATCATGGCGATAATTCTTGATAAATCTAATCTACCCATAACGATTGGTTTCATGTCTTCATATACCACATCCTCTTTTTCCTTCTTCAATTCCCCTGCGGTACTATCACTGTTTGACCCATCCTCCATTGAATTCTCTGCATCTTCATTATCCGAACTTTCAATCAATTCGCCTTCTTCCAGCTCACCTTCTTCCAAATTGTCTTCCATTTTCGTGTTTTGAACTGGAGCGGATTTCACAGGACTAAGTGATTCGTCTTCTCCGTAAAGATCCCGATATTCGTCTTTAGCTGCTTGCAATTCTTTAGCGCGCCGTTGATACACTTCATAATTCAAGTCCGGCTGTAAGACGTGCGAATTATTTCTTGTTTGTAGGAGCGCATGAATTGGAGAAATGGAGTAAGTCGTTGATTCTGGTATGGAGGAAGAGTTTACAGGAATAGAATAAATAGTAGCAGGGATCGTGGACAAATGAGTTTGGAGCTAAAGAAGGCAATATCAGAATGGGTTTCCGATAATGGTCGGGTCAATGGCTTGTACAATGGCAAGACAATACGGGTACGCACCTTTTCAGATATCCAACCCTTCACATTTTTAACGCTTAAGTTGATGGATATGGGTTCGTATGGTTGGAGTTGTAAAACATGACTCTTGTGAGTTTCCATTAAGCTCTCCATGACCCATTCATAACCCTTAATGTTAGGCGGAAATACCACTGTAGATGCATTTAAGCCGTTCAACAGCGTCGCCAAGTCAACACTGTTGCATCGAGGATCGAGGGGAAGATATTCAAAAGTTATTGTTGAATTCTCCAAACTGACGATTTTGTCCGGTTCGTAAAAAGGAGCCAACATAGTATCGATCGGATATGTGGGATCTAAATAGGCGTAACCGAGTATTAATCGTTCGTTGGATAAGCAAAAATGGAGATGAGTTCGACATACCTGTGATTATTCCAACGGCATTGAACAGATCCCCCCGTTCTCTTTTAATATTGTTCAACTCTTCTAACACTTTAACACTATCGCCCAACCTCAATGACTCATGTCCAACGAGAATGATGCAAGGTTCATGGCTTTGTAAGTAAAAGTTCCCGAATTGCGAATCATTAATGTTCTGGAATGTGTGAAATCGCGATTTTATGTACTCAGTCGATAGCGGTAACAACGGAGGTTCAGGAAGAAACGATTTGGCGGCATATGGGGCATTGAGCCTATGTCGAATGTGAGTACAGTAGGCTTTACGAAATTATCAAACGAAAGTGGCGAGCGTACCATTCGGCGACGACGTTTCCATAGCTCACCAACCGATCAATTATCGGTGATATCGCCACAATGTTTACATGATGGATTAGGTTGGTACGCATCAGATGTTTGAAGAGCAGGTCTAGCATGTCGTAAAAGAGACCAGAGTTTTGCGACGTCGGAAGAAATACCGTCTGACGACCGTGCACCTTAGTAGCTGGACAAATATGGTTTAGTCCCATGTAATTGCTGACCAAAGCGACAACGATAAGGGCCGGTATCAACTTACCCACACATTTTAGGAATTGATTGCACATCCTGTCCCAATCAAATTTTGCATCAGTGGAGAATCCATAAGGTATCAACAGATCAGAATTCATTAGAGAATCCGTTCGCAGTATTTCTGGATGTCGATTTGTGTTTTTGCTTGATGCGGCAAAAATGGAAACTTTTTTCGCTCCAAATTGAAGGCAGTAGTTGCAAGATCCTAAAACGTAGCCGGAAGGCGATGCGGTCACCGCGACCGAGGACGACAAAACCTAGGAATCACAATCAGCTCATTTGAGCTGACGGTATCTTGAAAGTACAGCAAGAATCCAAGATACTTACAAGCCGCTCATGGTATCGAATCGGTTGAACTTTAGCTAGGCAAGCTTTGACTTCGACAGCCGAATACAGCGAATCGAGATGAGGACCGTTTGGATTGTACAAGCGAGAAGGGTTTAAAACATCTTGAAGTGGTTCAGGAAGATTTCTGTAACAAAGAAAGCGAGTTAGGGTGCAAAGTTGACGCGCCCAGAACAGGCACTTACTTAAAATTTTCCTTCAGTGACGCTAAAGATTGAAGCTCTGTAGCAGAATATCGAGAATATGATACCAGTTCCTGCATAATATGCCTATAGTGTCAGAATTAACAGGCCTGTATCAGCATCGACAACGGCAGATCTTGCTAAAATAAAAACTGAAGGACCGAACCTTCCAATCTCGACCGTTGGCTCGGTGGCAAATATCTTGCCGCGGAACTTCGTTCTTTCCGTGATGAAAGGAAGCGCAGTGATAGTTTTATAGTTAGTAATGAGAATCGTAGCTATACCTTCCCAATTATCAATCTGCTGGATTGAATCTAGCGGGAATTGGATTGGCGTATCAAGCAACGTATGAGCGCCGAACTTTTTAAATATCTGCGGGAGTGAAGTATGCATCTGGAGGTTTTCAAGAAGAATCGGTCTCAAAGCAGTTGAATTTGTAGTCGAAGAAGGGCAGAGATGAGGCAAATGCGAGAACGACAGCGGAGAATCGATAAGAATAGTCGACCCTTCCCATTCCAGCAGCAGGAAACCATCTGAATACGATGTACCGAGGTATCTCTAGTATCAGAGTTGAATATTGAATTACATTCAGTACATAGGCAATAGTTCTCGAGTAGTATAATGTTTTCCGCCCTCGCTAAATGGGGCGGGCCCACTCAAAAACTCACCAACTGCATAGTATAGAATGTAGAGATTGATGACGATATACTACAACGATGGCTATAGAAGAGTTAAATCTTCTCGATATTTGTTTATGTATTTCTAAATTTGATTCACAAGTATGAAGTCAGCTGCGATACTGTTACATTTGATTTGAGGTTCGTGGATCCAATTACAATTACAAACAAATATAGTCAAAGCAGAAGGGGCAATTGGACGAGGCAGGAGAGATTCGAAAGAATACAAGAAAGATAGAAATGATAACGTTTTAATCGATGAGATGATGAGAGTTGACAAACTGAACGACACAGAGAGCGACAATTCCCTTTCCGAGACGAGGCCCTCCGAATTCCTTCCTCGCATCACAACATCAAACTGATTACATTTCATGATTCTCTCTTTTGCTCAGCGAAAACTTTTGTCGTCTCTCATTCCAGCTTACAACTCCGTCTCCTCTCGTTTCTTTAGTTCAACCGCTCACAATATGAATAGACTCGTCGGAAAAACTGTCTTCATGTAACCTACTGTTCTGTTTGTCCCGCGCCAAACATCGTTTGACCAGGCCAGTAATTTGATATAATATGCTTATTCGTTTCCTACTATCAGTACAGGTGCTTCATCTGGAATTGGATCAAGCTGTGCCAAAGAGTTTGCTCGGGCCGGCAGTAACTTGATTCTTGTCGCTCGCCGTCAGGAACGACTCGACAATCTCAGAAAAACTCTATCCACCGAATTTCCAAACGTTAAAGTTCACACCGCATTACTTGATGTACGAAATCGGGAACAAGTTTTTCAAGTTGTCAAAGATTTACCAAAAGATTTTCAAGCAGTTGATGTTTTGGTGAACAACGCTGGTCAGTGCTGTTTGGCCTAAAACGTTTCTCCCAGATATCGCGGTTGATAACACAATATCCGAACAGGGCTTGTCGTTGGAGTGGAAAAGATAGAAGATGTGAATCCCAATGACGTCGACACTATGTTCGATACCAATGTAAAAGGCGTTTTATACGTCACTCAAGCAGTCCTTCCCGGAATGAAGGAACGAAAGCGGGGACATATCATCAACATCAGCTCTATTTCAGCAACCGAAGTATAGTATGTATCTCGTATGATTCTTTCTAATTTGGTTAAAGTAGTTCCCTAACTATGAATTGCCGTTTTTTTCCATTTCATACAGCCCAGGCGGTGGTGTGTATTGTGCCTCAAAGCACGCCCTTGATGCGATAACAGTAAGTCATCCAAAAACTTCTTTTAAACCATTCATTGAATTTGCTAATATTTTTCCATAGCGCACTCTTCGACATGAACTCCTCTCAACTCCTTTGCGGGTAACCTCTATCTCGCCGGGAGCTGTAGAAACTGAATTCTCAGTCGTTAGATTTAGAGGTGACAAAAGTAAGGCAGATAGTGTGTATCAAGGTTTTGAACCATTGAGTGGGGATGACGTAGCTGAAGCTGTCGTATTTGCTGCGTCCAGAAGAGATAACGTTCAAGGTATTTCTGAAAACTGGCTGCTTTGAATTAAAGCGACCTGTACCTACACTGACATCGCTGTTCATAGTTGGCGATATACTGTTGCTACCTACATCACAATCGAGCGTGTACCATTTCCACCGCGAATAGGGGATAGAGATAGCGGAGTCTATGCAAATTTTTGAGAACTTTAAACTGTGTTCATTTTTGGCAAATCATAAATCCATAATAAACTATTTTTTTTGCTTTACTTGGATTCCAGGTACCAGGATTTAGACGGAGTACAGGTTAGTAGATCAAATTTGGACTGTGATTTCGCCGCCTGTATTTTCGAGCTGCTGATAAGGCGAGTTCATTCAGTAATACACTGCTACTACTACTCAAAAATCAAGGATGTCTCAGATGCACGCACAAATACTGTTCATATGTACTATGAGTGCATTCGCTAAAAGCTGAGAGATTATGAGCCTGAATTATCTCTGACCTTTCTCACGTCGCAACACACAAAAATTCACAGTGTTAACATTTTATTCTGCAGAACTCCAATAATTACTTTCGAATAGGTTATCTGAATCTCTTGAACGAATATCCCCGATAGCAAAGCAATAAATTATGCCGGATTGAAGAATTTTATTTCCTTTCCGGATGAAATGAAAATCTACAAAATTGACCCAAAAAAATCACATAATATCCGGTACAGGCGAAATCGGTCTTGGCTACTGCAGGCTGTATCGAAAACAGCCAAAAATAAGTTGATATTAAAGGTTCGCCCGAGCTGGGGCTCGAACCCAGGGCCTTGCGGTGGCCATTCAAGAGGAATTTTCCACTTAAAAGCCGCACGCTCTACCAACTGAGCTACCCGGGCAGGTGATCAGGTGACCTTTATATACAATCATATTATTGCCATTTGATATTAGAAATAATAGATCCGCGGAAAATGTACGCTTGAGAACTTGGGACTGGTAGTACAAAACCTGTAGACAATAGCATGGCGCTAAACTTTTATTGAGGTATCAAAGACCTAACAGAATATTGAAAATCATTTATTACAACTCTTCTCCTGTCCACGGGTTTGCCGATGGCTTCAGGAAACTACTAAGCGGGGGAAATAATGATGACGGGTTAGTTTCACTTGGGATTTCAATTTTCAGATTGGATAAACCATTCGGTCTGCGCTTGTTTGCTTCTGATAATATCCTTTCGGTTCCAGAAGGGATTAGCAAGGGATTAGTTCCAGTGATTGGAGTCAATTCGAATTTGGAAATTTGATCCAAAAATTGACTGGCACTTAACAGAGACGATGTGTTCAGAGACAAATTTCCATCTAGCGGACCAAGTCCAGTATCGATTGCAGATATACTGGGTAATCGGTGAGACCTAGTGGGACTGCTTAACATCCTATCTTGAAATTTAAGGTTAAAGGGTCCATTGTGGGTTGGAGACGCGGAAGATGACTCAGCAAAATTAGGAGCGGGAACATTAGGTAGAGTTGGAGAAAAGTTCGGGTCCTTTGGACTTTCAGACGTATTTGAAGGAATTACTATGGGTTTGGGAACGGTTTTCGAAGCAGTCGTTTTTCCATTTCGTTTACTGTCGACATCGGAAGTAGCAGCAGGAGTAGAAGCCGATTCAGACGAAGGTGGTGAAGACGGATTCGAATGGGTCGGGGATCCCGTCTTTTTCACCTTACGGAGAAAGCTCGGCCGCGAGGCACTGACAGCAGCTGGGCCCGTTTTCTTCGGAGAAGGAATTTCTTTCTTTGGCGCAGTTCGCTTTTGTCTCTTCGCTGCTGGTTCCAAACAGTCTTCCTCAACATCCCTAGTCTCTGCATGCCCGTTAACATGTGAGTCGTCGCCTTGAACCCGGGCGACTCTCTTTTCTCCTTTATTAGGACTGGTACTAGTATTGGTTGTTTCTGCAGATTTATCAGTCGATGCTATTAAATCAACAATGTTATCGATGTCCCGAATAGCAGTTTGATCCATTTGATTTGATTGATTAGTAGGTACATGCAATTGTGAGTGTGACGAGGAACCATTAACAGGATTCGAATACGATGAAATATTTGGAGCGGATTGAGTTTGTTGTACAACTTGCGTTTGTAAAGATAAATTCTGAATTCGTGTAGGAGAAATTTCCGCCTGCACGACAGAAGCTTGCGAATATGCATTGATTTGTGACGCAGAATTCTGGAATTGTTGCTGCGGAATCCCTTGATATGTATGATTTAATTGCTGAGACATCATGGAGTAATTGGGTTGAGCAACAGGAACATATTGTGGCGTATAGTATTGAGGAGGGCCCATAAATTGTTGTTGTGGATACTGCTGATAAGTAGGCTCCATAGGTCGAGGATTACCGTATATCGGCATGTGTGAGGGCATATTCTGATGCTTTGCTATAATCCTTTGCTTCAACTTTTGTTGGAGGGTAGCTTTCACCGACCCTTTTGATGTCTTGCTTGACTCATAATTTTGAGGTATATTCACTACTTGAATTCCGGGCAACGTCATAACATACAAAAACAGATGGAAGCGTTAGTTATTTCAGTTCTAACGGCATTTGATTCTGTTCAATGGATTTTTCTATCATATCTACATTGCTACTGATTTCCATAACCACACAATCACCATTAATTGAGAGCTTACCGGGAGCCCTCATAGCACCATTTCGCTCCGAATTCATCCCCAATGCACCTCCTGCATTCGAATTCATCATATTGGGTTGCGAATGAGAATACGCTGGCATTTGTTGCATGTTCGGATAAACAGGATACATATAAGGACTCGGCGCTATCATCGGACCATGACCTGGAACAGCTGGAACATAATAATAAGGCTGCTGGTTAACATAGGGGCGCAAGGAGGGTCTGGGAGCAATAGGAATCATGTTAATGCAAGAGAGGAGAGTAGACAAAAACTATATGCTTAGAAAGGAGATATCGAATGGGACAGGATGGATAGAAATTTATGTTGCGTGAGCGTATTGTTCAAAGGGTGAATTCCTGCTCTGACGGGCCACTTCTCATGCAAGAGCTTCTCATCCATCCAAATTTCGGAGGCAAAATTTTAAGTAAGGAATCTGATCTAATCAATTCCGCAAGATGCATCGGATATTACTTTTTTTTGTAGCGTTGGAGCAAGAAAGCACTCAAATCGTCGGGAGTGTATATTGGAATATTCGCGTCATCAGATACAAGTGTTTCACGCAACCTCACATGAAAATACCATTTCGACTTATTAAATAAACACAATCATATCAATCAGATAACAGGTAAATACAAATTAATCTCGACTGATATCCCGCCCAAATAAAGTCTGTTTCATCCAATCAAATGCAACCAAAACCTTGTTTCTCATTGTGAACAAATTCGACAGATAGGCAGAACGCCAAAACAAAAAGCTCGAAAAGCCGGCCAAACTAAAGTCAAATGGGAATTTAATATCAGCGACAGATTTGTCGTCTCCAATGTAAGCCAATGTCGCTTTATGAACATATGAGAATGGTTTGTAGCTGATGTCACGTCCAACTCGATCGGCGATGGCAATTTCGTTGAAGAGTTTTGCCAAATATTTACCTGTTAATTGGAGACAGGTAAATAATATGGTTGTTTCCCTCAGAATTCTAAAAAACACCATACCTTGCTGTGAGGCAACTTGTGCAGTTGGTGCAAATTTGGTTGCAGTGCAATCCCCTATAGCGTAGACATCGTTTGTTCCGGCAACTTTAAGATAATCATCCACTTTGATTCCTCTCTTCACGTCTTGTTCAGGAAGCTTGCTCATGAGAGCTCTGGTCAAAGGTCGCGCTGTATTTCCAGTCGCCCAGACGAGCAAACCTAGTCACCCGAAGACTTGTTTCAGTACCGCAATGGCATTCACAAGAAAATAAACATAACTCACCATAAGGCAGAGTTTCTCTATTTCCATCTTTGTGCTCCACAACAACTTGCTTTGCATGGACTTCCTTTACGGCCGTATTGTTCATGATTGTAATGTTTGCTTCTTTAAATGACTGTTCCGTATATTCGATCATCTGCTTCGAAAACATGGGCAACACATTTGGCAACGCTTCGATCAAGGTAATTTTAACTTTCCCCTATACATTTCTGGTCAATGAATTATCAAAGAAAATGCAAAATGCTTGATCTACATACTGCAATCTCTGGATACCACTTTTGAATTTCATCAATAAGGAAGTCGTAGAGTTCGCCGGCGTATTCTACACCAGTCGGACCACCACCGACTGTAGAGGAAACAACCAGAGGTTACTATTTACTTTATAAGGTTACGGCAGAATTAAAGATTAGGTAATACGAACCAACAACCATATGCAACAATCGTTCAATCTCCTTTTCGGGTTGATGAGGGAATGTCGCGGTCTCAAGACAATCCTGCAAACCGGATGTGACAAATCAGCACCTCGACAAAGTTGAGAAAGCAGAATCTATAAAAGTTACAACACACCATAATTCTGGTTCTTATTTTATGTGCATCCCATACTTCCTTTACTGCAATGAAAGTCAGTTAATACGCGAAAGAGAAGTTACAACGCATAATTGTATACTCACAGAAGTGGGCATGCTCTCGTACACCCTGCAATAAATTATAATTACTACGATTATATGTGTCAACTTTGATATGAAGTAACGTACCTTGATTCCAAAAGTTTGGTTTTCAGCACCAACGCTGACGACGAGATAATCGTACGGAATTCTTGTTTTTGAAACCTCTCCAGTAATTTCGCTATTGTCACTTATCTCTACAGTTTTAGTCTTTATATCAATATCGGTACATTCTGCTTCCACAACGTTCACGGCAAATGGTTTAAATCGAGTAAAATATCGGATGGGGGTCATAATCGATCGACTTTCGACTGAGCCCGTGGTAACAGATGGGAGCAATGGGGTATACAGAAAGAAATTTCGCGGAGATACAACGACCACATTGTATTCAGAAGTATCCAATTTGGAAATAAAACTAGTTGCACCCCAACCAGAACCTAAGACAACGAGCGTCTTTTTGGAAGGGTCTGGTGTATATTGGGGCGGCGGATTGGTGCGATAAGAAATTGTGAAAGCTACAGAACCGACAACAATACCGGCATACATCGTCCATTTTAATCGTCTGCGCCATTTAGAAAAGAAAGTAACTTGTGGTTTCTTTGCCGCGGGAGTCGCGGGGGGAGGAGGATTTGTGGATTGAAACCGGCGAAGAATTAAGTTTTTTGAACAAGATGGCAATCGAGATGCTCTCAATGTTGGAACCAATGACGAATTAAGTGATCGTGCGATGAGTGGGGTATTCCTGAGCAACATTTTTGTCTAATTGAAATCATATATCGAGGTGACGAATGATGCGAGTCAGTTTCGAACGTTTAGCAAGATTGGAATGTTCGGGTTCTCCTACCTGGCGATAGGTTAAAGCGTTTTAAAATGACTATACACAAAATTTGTCGGCCTTAAATCATCGGCACAGTCTATTAAAATTCACAGTGCTGAATTGATTGAAAAAAAATTTTGATTGATCGGAATTCGTTGGTGATGAGGTGTGAAAAAGATAATCACGATGCGAAACTCATTTCAACCCTGAAAAGTTTAATTTCTGTTCCCATCTTTATCACCGAGGATGTCATGCATCAGCGATCATGATTTTTACTCAGAGGTAGCTTTATTTCTTCATTACGGATAGAAACGCTTCCTGCGACAATTCAACATTACCAACCATCTTCATCCTCTTTTTCCCTTCCTTCTGACGATTCAATAACTTCATCTTTCGCGTTACATCTCCACCATACTTGACAATTGCAACCAAAATATAAACCAAAGGGAAATGACAAATCAGCGATAACGTATAGGTGGGACAGCTGGATAAAATTCATCTTACACATTTTGCAGTCACATTCTTCCTTAAAGCCGGAACAGTTTCTCGAGCGATAATTCTGCTACCCACTGCGGCTTGTATAGCAACTTCATACAACTGTCGATCAATAACATCTTTTAATTTCTTGACCAATCCTCTTCCAAATTTATCCACTTTCGATCGATGTAAAATGACAGCCAATGCATCAACAGGTTTCGAATTGAGAAGTACGTCCATTTTGACCAAATCAGATTCTTCGTATCCAGACTCTTCGTAATCAAAACTAAGAGAATCGAATTCAATAGAAGTCTCAAAACTTAGAAGCATATTACGATATTGAAGAATGGAGTTTCACCTAGCGTATCCAGAAGAGATCGATTTCAACTCATCATAAAAATCGGTAACGATTTCCGCCATTGGTAGCGTATACTTGAGCATCACCCGAGAATCATCTATATACGTCATCTCTTTCTCCACTCCTCGCCTTTCCTAATGAGTGAATAGTCAGCTTAACAACCAGTCAGACGCAACGACGCTGTAATGAAGGGACCATGCATTGCAAAGTTCTATCATTTGACCCAAATATTTGTCCGGCAAGATAATTGTGGCATTAATCATAGGTTCCTAAAATCAAAGTCAACCAGTATTCATTGAGTCGCAACGGCGAAATCAAAGTATACATACACAAAATTCTTTCACTTTAGGTAATTCTGGTCCTTCCGGAAATTCCGATGGATTCCGGACGATTGTTTCTCGTCCGTCAGTGTACAAAACTGATTGGCCATAAGGTGAGTCAAATTAGATCAGAGATACATGTACAAATGAAGCACTAACTTTTGTATGGAACGGTCGGAGCGGTGTTGATGACATTTGCTTCGTACTCTTGCTCCAGCCGCTGTCTAAATACATCCATGTGCAAGGTTCCCAAAAATCCTAACCGCCATCCCTGTCCCAAAGCCATACTTGTTTCTCTTTGTACAAACACGGATGCATCGTTCAAAGTCAATTTATTGATAGAATCGTGAAGTTTCTTGAAATCTCCTGCATTAACAGGGAATACACCCGAGAATACCTAAAAAAAAGTATCAGACGCATCATGTACTTCTTCATGCAGTACCTACATTCATACCATTGATTTCGCTGGCTTGAACCCCGGTAATGGTTCTACCGGTTGCTTCAATAGATGAAAAGTATCACCGACATGCGCTTCTGATGCTGACTTCATGCCAGCGATGACATAGCCGACTTGGCCGGCAAATCTGAGCGGAAGCATCAGTTAACGGCCACTCTACGAACTGTGATCTTTCATACATGAAACGTGTGGAACATACATAGCATCAGTGGATATTCTTTCAGGGTGCATTATACCTACATCTAGCACCTCATACTTCTGATTTGAATGTATAGACACAATTTTATCACCTATCAATATAAGTTAAGTTATGAGTTTTCATAATTAGCACAACAAGTGATCGTCACCTTTCCTCAGCTGCCCGTCGATTATTCTGAATAAACATATAACGCCAAGGTACTGATCGTACCACGAGTCGAATAAAAATGCTTTCAGCGGATTATTCACATCGCCTGTAGGGCTGCCAAGAAAGTTAGACAGCGTAAGTGATAATACGACAGGCGATCTTTTGCCAAACCTAGGGACTCGATTCACAACGGCATCCAGAATAGATGTACAATTCAAACCAGTTTTGGCTGACACCTATATCACATAAAAGATACAGAAATCAATTTCCAATACCATCTAGTCATTTTCCACTTTGTTGCCAACCTACCTCCAGTACATCTGTGGTATCAATTTCGAAAGCATTTTCAATCTGTTTAGCGATTCTCTTTGGATCAGCAGCTGGTAAATCAACCTTATTTATCACTGGTATAATATTCAATCCTTCACCAAAGGCCAAATAAAAATTTGCGACGGTTTGAGCTTGAATTCCTTGACATGCATCAACCAACAAGAGTGCTCCTTGACATGCCGCTAAACTGCGGGATACTTCATAACTAAAATCTACATGACCGGGGGTATCAATTAAGTTTAATAAATATTTTTGACCGTCGAATTCGTGGAACATGGATGCGGTCTGCAAAAAAGTTAACAATAAGGGACCGCCAACTGAAATTGGAGAATCAGTGTATCTTTTCTTCTTACCTGCGCTTTTATAGTAATTCCTCTCATTCTTTCGACTTCTAGTTTATCTAGTACTTGTTTATTAGAAGAATCTCTACGAATAGTTTTTGTAATCTCTAGTAATCGATCCGCAAGTGTACTCTTTCCGTGATCTATCATTCGAGAGAACCAGTTTTTAGCCTATATTTCACCTTGACTATGATTCAATATTTTGAAAATGAAATAAACCTATATGCGCAATGATACTAAAATTTCTTATTCGTTCCGGTGGAAATTGCGATAAATCGACGGCGTTTGCATCGTTTGAAGGAGTCGACATAAATCTTTGTAATCGACGTTCATTTTTTGGCAGTGACAATCGAAGTAAGGTAGTTCCATGACGAATATTGTTGCTGCAGTTCTTGCAAACAAAAAGTCGGGAGTAAAGAGAAATAGAGACCATCAATTTAGAATAAATGTTAAATGTATCAGAATTTAAATTTTTCGAGATCTGTAAGCTTATTTTGTTTTGACCACATCTTTCGACTCGGGTTGCACTTGGCGCCATGTAATTCAATATCCACGCATAAGTTGGATTAATACACCTTTAATTCTTCAATACTATGATAGAAACAATATTTTATTTAGATGTTAATTTATTTATATCTCAAATACGATAATAAATTGGCAGCACCCTCAAGACCTAGGAATAGCACTAACATGTTTAACAATGTCTAATTCAACAAATCTGCTCTAAGTTCAGAATCAATTAACCAATAAACTAAGAGCGAGCACACAATATGTTCATTAATGAGGAAACCGAATCTGTCAGTCTAAATAACACCAGTTAATCCAACTTGACGATCATGTAACAGATTCCACAATTGGATCTAAATAATAGCAGACATGTTAGAATCAATTCGCAGAAATTTACAAATTCTTGGAAAGCGTGACGTACCAATTGCTTGGGACTCAACCATCCCGTCAGTAACTGTTCGAACTCAGTAGTAGATAATATCATGAAAGATTTTAAAGAGACTTGTTCCAGTATGATTTGAGATATAAAAGGGTTCACGAAAATGGTGAGAAATTTTTCGTGCTGCATAGAGAAATAGTATATTAGAAGAAATCATGAGAAATTAAACTGCAATCAAAATGTTTAGCAAATTTGAGATACCGTTGTTAATTCCGAGTTCATCCAACTTCTATCAAGCCATTGTTCTTTATTCTTCCAACCCAACGCACATTGTCGCGAATACCGACTTTTATTCCCATTTTCACTTTCAATGTCTCCAGTCACATCACCTGCAGTCAAGTGTTCTACTCGACGGACAGCAATCTCGCATGACTTTCGAATAATCCAAGCCGACTCGGAAGGACTCATCGAATATAAAATGTTAATCTTGACATCAAAGTAAGTCGCGATTGACGGAATAATTTGCTGAAGTTCACAAAGTCCTTCTTGATGGGGCGGAGTAAACGGGTATGTTTTCAAGCTGAAAAAACAATAAGCGATCAATAATTGATTCCACCCAATTATAGCTTTATGTCTTCTTGATGGTTTGGATAATACCTTGATTCTCCAATTCGTTGCATTCCTGTACTAACACCGACACTCTTACTATACCCTTCCAAAACAATCGTAATGTACTCGTATCTACTCCCTAATCTACTTAGTACATCTAACAATTGTGCGCTTCCTAAACTCCGGAGTCCGTTGCCTTCAGGCGCATGAGGATCAATTTGTTGGGATAGATATGATATCGGATAGCACACAATGCAGGAACGTTCATCGATGATAATATCAGCTTCTAAGATGGCGACATTTACGGTATGATAAGCCTAGAATTGCAGTGAATATGCAGTTTAAAGGGAAATGGAGATTACTATATCTTCGTACACTTAAGTAACTGAAATCACGTTCTAGTAAATTGACGCTATTTCGATCCAACTCACAAACGATGTCACGTTGTTGAATTAAGCGGCTACTAGCAATAACGGTGAACTCAGTAATTGAATTATTAATTCTTTCGGGTATTCTCGCGACAACCGACGATGTCGTTTGTTCAACTAAACGAGAAAGGTTGTGTAAGTTGAAAGAATAATACGTAGAAGACTCCAGCTTGAACTACGTGAGGCAGGTGCCGTTATAGAGGGCTCTTGCTGAGATGTTTTTGTTTGCTCTGCTGCAATTTCAACCTTTTCATTAGAAGGCTCAAGTCTAACGTCTGCATCTATTCTTATGATCATTAGTGAAACAACTATGAATCTGCACAGTATTTTAAAATAACAAACCAATTGCAGTTTTATAACCACGAAGTTGCATAAAATCGTCTATACTTTTCTTAGCTGAGAATTCAGTAAAGTCAAAGTCAATCAAATCACCCAACCCGGGATTGGAAGCGACTACACCGGTAGTTTGGGCAGAAAGAACGGGGTTAGTTTGTAAGAATTCACTCCTTTTACTTTTAATGCCCTGAGAAAACACTGCGGCCGTTTCACTTTTGTTCTCCGAAATTGGATTTGACGTCGAACTTTCTATACTGCCGCTTTCTTCTTCGTTGAGTATTACTGCGTCTGGATGCGCTGAAGAAATTCCTGTCGACTTTCCAACCTCGGCATTCCGATTTTCATTTTGACTAACACAATCTTCATGTTTTTCAATTCCGTCGTAAATGTCGTAAATATTAAAGAATGTAGCTGGATCAATATTAAACGGTTCGATTGGTTGGTCGTCTGAATCTGCAGGTCTCGAATCTAAAAAAAATATATAAATAATTCGAGTTCGTAATCGAAATAAATCTATCAAATCAACGAACCATCTGAGGTCAGATCTAGTTTTACTTCGGGGAGTACGTTATTTGACATGTTGCGCACATAAGAGACTAATGCTTCGTTGTTATCGGTAACCTCGTACTCTTGTCTTTGGATCGCAAAGTCATAACTGACTTTCTGATCATAATACCACTGTAAATCTAACTCTAGTGAAGAAATTCCACTTTTCTTCCGGATTTGTAATTGCGAAATTATTCCAGCTGTATCGATGGAATCGTCTATCAAGTATTTCGGCATATCGGGCACTAAAATAGAGGTTGGGTACGAGTGAGTGTCGCCCGTGATTTGGAAGAAGAAAGTAAGTCGCACCTGGAATCAACATTTTGTTGGACTCTGCGTATGCATCTTTTGAGAGCATATTGACTGTGAATTGGGTGACTTTACGAGAATCATCGGGGACAAGTAATCCTGGATTTTCAAGAATATATTCACGAGCGTCTAAACCGGATTTGATATATAATTCTTGACTCATAGTATTCAACACTTTGTGGATTTCGTCATCGATCGGGGACGAAGGTCCAATTTTCTTAGAGCAGAGTTCATCTGTTGTCGTGGTTTGGTCAGTTACAGCGTCGATGATTGAGGCGATATTACCCTCGTCACTACAAATCTCGTTAATGTCTCTTGGCCAATCTCACTTGGAGCAATAATACCAACAAACCGATAGACATCTTGGGAATCGGAATCAGTGAAGATCGGACGTTCTACGGGAAACAATAAATTAGTTGGAGTTACAGTTGTGCTAAATTTTAAACATCTGTAACGATAACGTACCAAAGACTTTCACTTTCGTTCCGGAGCCATCGCCCAAAATATCAATATCAGTATTCACATTCAAGATATACTTCACTAAATTTTCCGAATTTCTGCGGCGATCAGATTTCTGTCCCTGACCCCGAGCCACCTTTGAACTTTTCGTATTGTGATCAATCCAAGGAATGTCGATTGGTGGAAATAACGCTTGCTTTTGATTCTTTTTAACCGGTTGTTTTGGTTTGAACGAGTTCTCTCCATTGTTTCCGTTCGACTCTTCATCATCGTCGTCGATTATAAACTTTCGTTTTCGACGAATTTGGGGTTTGAAGAAAGTGTCGTCGGATGATTGCGATGAGTTTTGGGCGTTTGAAGTAGACGATAGAGATGTGAAAGATTCGATTTCGTCAATTTCATTATGGAATTCGGAGCTGCATGGTGAACATGGTTGTTGCGCTAATGCAAAATTTAGTATTGATTTGATTAGAAAAATAAATAAAAAATGACATTCAGTTTACCTTTCTTCTTCAGCCGTTTTCTTGGTGGCCCGGCTGTCTGACTTTCGGAAGCATCATTCCTTGAATCTTTGTCGGCCGATGTTCCTACTTCCAGTTCAGGTTCAGACTCCTCAATCTCATCAATCTTATCGACTTCACTTTCATCCCCAGAATCGACATAATCATCCGGCACGACAAATCCGTCATCCTCGTAATCCGAAACCTCCTCGTCAGATCCATAACCAAAACCAGAAACGCGACATTCATCGTCTATGTACGGATTACGCTGGCGTTTATACCGCCTCTTTCGAACGCATGGTACAGATGACGGTTCTTTAATTACTTTTACCTTTTTTTCTGCCGATACTGGGGTCAATAATCCATGAGCGAGTTGTCTTGACGATAAAGATTTACGATTTCGGGGTGAAGGGCACGGCGAGTGTGAGGTCGAGCTGTCCTCACCTGTGAATGCAGATATGGGTTAGATCAAGGAAACTTCAGTCAGATTAGTAGTACATACACCAATCATCTAGTTTACGGATATTAAATCCGCTGAAATCGCTCTCTGGTGTCGCCTCAAATCGTTCAAACACTTCTGAATACATTTTATCGTCTTTCAACTGCTCTATAGCTTTGTCTAATTTCAATTCGCTCATTAACGTGCTACTTTCATAATTCTGTCCGTCGCTGACTAAGTCCCAGTTAATACTGTCGGATGACATCGGCATGAGTGGTTCCTCGAGAATGTGAGGTTTCTTGAAGAAAGATAGAATTAACGTGAGTGACAAGCGCGAGGAATGATACGAAAACATGAAAATGATGTATACTTTATTCGAATCCAAATCCCAATCATTGCTTAAACCTCCGTCCCATATAACGAGTTTCAACCACTCACTCTTCGCACATGAGGTAGAACCATTAGAGTTTTCCGTGTGTCGTTTCGTAAAATTTAACTTTTCATAATCGATATTAATAGCGCCAATAAAGTCCGGGAATAACGACGACAGAATAAAATCAGAAGTTTTTTGATCAATCGACATGTCGAATCTGGTGGTACCATCGTTAATCTTTGCTCGTAGAGTATGGAAAACCTGATACTTGAAACCACAAACTTTACAATTGATGCGGCATTAGTCTTCCCGTCCAGCACCGTCATTAAATCTTGATTGATTGACTTCCAGAAAAGTCGGTTATTCAACTTATTTGTGCAGTCCTCGTGACGGGGCAATTTCGAACATAACTTCTCAAGCGACGGAAGCGATAAGGGCTGAGAAGTCGACAGTGAAGTGAACGTTAAATGTGCGGGTAGCAACGGGATTTCGAATTCTACAATAAAATACCACACAAATATACCCCATAATCAAATATTTGAGTTATTGAATTGAATCTAAATGGATGAAGTGGTTCAAACCTACTTTTCGCCGGTGGCTGAATCACAGCTCCAGAGATGAGACTGTCAATGACTGATTCGGGAGGAGCAATGGCACCAAATACTATTTCTAATACATCATCAGAAGGATTATCCACTTGATTTATGGATTCTTCAAGTATTCTGCCGTATGCTCTTTCCAAATCCGAGGCTAAGGAATCGGCAGATTGGTCATTGTCCGTGATGGATCGAACGCTTTCGGCGAGGATATCAATAGATTGGAGAAAGTAGGTAGAGAAATCATCTAAATTGATCCACAGATATGTAATTTAGATGAATCATGGGATGTCAACTAATACTGACAGAGGGAAGGTGAAATGACAACAGTTACCTTCGTTGGCGAGATGAATCTGAGATGCAGCTTTGATGAGGTCGTGCTTGAAAGCAAGAGGGCCCTCCATAGTCTCTGTACAAGACATGAGTACAATTCAGACGTTATCTCAATGTATTAACTATGTATCTTTTGAATGTATATATAAAAACGTGCTGTGTATATAGAGGGAATCAGAGTGCATTTTCGCGCCTTTGCTTTTCCCGTCGACGCGCATTCCTCGCTGATATTTCGACATTTCAGGGTAATATTATTTAAAGTAAATATAAGGGTAAAAGTACATTAAGGTCAAAAGTAGTAAATCTGACAGATTTTGTATTCATGATCACATATTGGATACATTACTCAACTTCATTTCGAAACAGTGCATTCCTGCAACACTTTCACCCCAAAGAAATCCCTCGCTCTCTGCTCTTCTTCGAAACTGAAAGCCTTTTCCCGAACATATCCGCCGTCAGCTTCTTTCATAACATATCCTTTCACTACACATAATTCCTGTAACTTTAGTGACTTTGATTTCACCTGCCCAAGCAACTTCCACATTGTCTCGTTTGAAATATTTCCGCACGAAATTACGTGAAGTCGCTCCAAGTGAGGGAACAATTCAAGAATTCGCAATAAATCAGGGTTTCGTAATTTACCTGAACGCTCGATCGCAAAATATTTCAGCTTTGGTGGAGACATAGAATTATCGCAGTTATTCGCCGAGGATTCAATCGACGCAAGAATTTGATTTCCCATTCCTAACTGCCTAAAACCCCGAACTTCAAGTACTTCAAGCTTTCTTCGATTCGCTAAAACATCTCTTAACCAATTGCAACCAATGACATGGAACCCATCGCTTACTTTTAAACTTCTTAAATTGTTCAATCTCTCAATCATTCCTAAATACTTCATTCCTTCACCTGTCATACTATGCAGTTTCAGTAAGTCTAATTCCTCGAGATTGTTGCATTGCGATATCGAATCGATGACTTCAGTTGAAAGATACTGACAAGAATGAATATGTAATCGTGCTAAAGTTGGACGAATTAGATTGAGAAAATCTATGAATCGTGGAAAGTTCAATAATCCGTTCAAAGGGTTCCGTCGTATACATTTGTTGTCATCTCGGAGTAACCAGGCAGGTAATTCGGAGGAAATGTGAACACTCTGAAGATTACGAATCACATTTCCATTTGCTTTGCAAATTGAATTCAAGAATGCTCGAAATTGCTTGGACTTTGTGGGTAGTTCTAACCGGGTATAGATATAACTAGATATTGTGGCATGGAGCTTTGAATTGGTTGCACCCACATTCAGCAAATCATTGACTGGTAGGTACTGAGCTATCTTTGCCAATATTTCGTTAGGGAGTTGAGAAAAGTGGGTACGGCTTCTTTGAGTTTTAGAATCGCAAAGTAGCAATGGACGGTTTCGTGGGAGAAAACGAGATGATGTATGGCAACTCTGAGGTTGAATGTGAGGCTTCTGGGGGTACAAATGCGATTTTAGAGTCGAACCGTGTACATTCGTTTGAGGTAAGTATTGCAATCTTATGAAATTCACAGTATTAATGTCAGGTCCCCAAACCGGCGAAACGATGCTGACTTGCATCGATGGTCTGACGGTGAGGACAGAACAAAGCTCTGGTCGGGATCGCATCCTAAGTCTTAGAGTACCGAAATTTCTATACTGAAATAATACTTTGTTAGGCTTAAAAATGTACCGAGAGAGTGTGTATCGTCATGAGGATATTGCTACAAAAAGTGGTATGTCAATGTATTTGAGCAGAGAAGAGCAAAAGAGCATACAGAGACAGGTCACAGGACTCTGCGTCACGCGTCGACCAGGGACTTGTGGTCATGTGACTTATGTTGTTTACACGTGACATAAGTAGATGATCTGCAGACGCTTCTAGAAACCACGTGATTAAGCCACCCTCGTTCCTCGTTCTGTTTCAACTTTTGACTGCGATGCATTAACGTTGAATGACCGGCGATTGTCCCAGGGCCATTATTCATTTCGCCGTTGAAATTCCCCTGTTGAAAACGCCGATATTAAGTCGCACTTTCTCATCGCAACCAAGTCACACACGTTTTTGCCATTTTCAGCTGGCTATATCTGACCCCTAAAACTAGGTCGGAAAAATGCGATGTATGTGTGGCAGTAAACACTAAAAGAAAGGGTGCCATATCGTGGATCCATCGATGGCTTGTGAGGGCACAGAATAATTAGATCAGATTATGCCGAGTCCGATCGAAATTAAATTGCTAGTCAGTAGTCACTTTGAGTTTTTCTTTGCATCAAAATTCGGGTATCCTTGTTGATTTCTAGTTTTTATGATACAATACAACCAATATATTACATGGATCTTTTTGATTATTGATTTTGCTTTTCCAAACCATTGTTAATTCTACATCGGTCGAAACATATTGAACGAATTGGTATACTTGATGTCGCATAGATTCATCTTGGCCAATGTATTCATATTGTTGCTGAGTGTTTGTGTATGACTGGCAATCGCCGTGGGTAATAAAGTTATTGGCAATAAAGTCAATTTTTGCACAAGTTCATGGTTCAAACTTGAATGCGGGGATGACTTTTTAAATACTGGTGGATGTAGAATTGTATGTTGCTGGATCTGAGGAGCTTGATGGACATAACTGGTTGGACTTGTACAAGGATAAGGCAGAGATGATGCTGTAGGTTGATGAAATGAAAGAGAAGGAACAGTGGAGGGGAGAGAAAGTGGAACCGACGTCGAAGGAAGATAAGCTGGGGAAATTTGAGTTGGTGTTGTCGGTGCAAAAGATGTCTGGCCGAGAGAGTTGGTCGCTGGCTGATCAATCACAGGCAAAGCAAAAACTTGCCCATTTATTTGTATAATTCGGACACAACGAGTGAGCTCTACCGGGGAGGACGGATATGGCAATGAAGGAGTCGGTGACTGCGGTGAGATAGCAGATTTGATGGTGAACAACCAATTTCTGTATTCCATGGCAGAAAGCTGTAAGTCGAAATTTAGCAGCTTCATCATCTCCAATTCCATCACTAACAGTTCTTGCACCGATATTCCTGTCACTATCGACCAACTCTTGTTGGAATATGTGTTATCTTCGAGGACTTTGGTCGCTATTATTAGACCAGCGGCCAGAATTCTAAACTCTGAGCCCAGCTGAGCGTTTGACTGAACTATTTGCTTCAACTTGAAGATATAATGGGTAGCGAGCATGATGACAGAGTGTGACAGTTCTGTCATTCTGAGAATCTTTGTGCAAAAGTCGTAGAAAGCTTGAGGGGTTGCAGCCGTGGTGGAGAGTTGGGTGGAATGCCATATTGAGTAAGTGACGGAGGCGGTGAAGCCTGCGAGAGTGTGCAGGGAGGCGGGATCCGAGGAGACTGACATTGTATATATTGTATATATCGCAGGGAGGATGGGATTTACATTCGTCGAGGATGGAAGATGGTTGGGAGGAGAGTGCGGGATTTATTGCATTTAAGAAAAAAAATGATATGACGAAGATTTAAAGGCCCGTTCCCGCCAAGCTCGGACAGGCTGTGGTTCCGCAAGCACGGAGGGCGCAATGCTGATTGGAGCATATCAAAATTGTCCCGTTTAATAGAACATTGTCGGGCATTGTTGCGGTTTCACAACAGACTGTCCGCGCAATAATCTCATATTGATGTCCCCTGGATGCCGTGCTTATTGAGCCCCGGATGGAGTGCATGATGCGGCCACACAAAGAACGGATCTATTAGGGGCCCACTATTTTGGCGGGAACACGAATCAAAAGCCTCCAATCATGCTGACGTCCAAGCCCCGTTGCCGTTTGTCAGTAATTTGGAAGCTTATTCGTCCCAATAAGAACAATTAAGCACTGATTATTACATCAGTTTAAGGTGTAAGCCAGGCAACGACCTCAGATTTAATGTCTGATGCTACCAACGTGAGTGCCCCCCGCCCGGCCAAGCTAGAATGCATGTTAAATGTCCGGAAATAGCCACTCTCGTCAGCAGCTGAATTTACATGACAATACGTTTGGAACACTCCACGACAACTATGGAACCAATTACACTCATTACACATATTACTCACTGAAACCACAAGCCCTAGGGGTGTCCTCTTCCGGATAAAGCATAAATCGCAAAGATCGCACAAATGGTTCAGTTTCATGACTTCATCTTTCAGGGCGTGTGTCACCGCAGCAAGGTGAATCATTTGAGAATAGGGCAGAATGGTGCAGAATGGTGCTTATTCTGTGATTTCTGTGATCCCAATTATTGCTTTGGCGCATTCAATGAATATGAATGTCTGCGTCACTGCAACCTGAAAACAATATTACGTTGGTCATAAATTGAAACATTGAAAACTCTTAATTCCATTGGATATGAAAATTCGGTTCATAACATGACCCCCTGCAGCGGTTTAAGCCGAACTTACGTCGCCATTGTTGACTGATTTACTGATGCCGCAGGTGATGTATCGATTCATTGATTTAATATTGATGTTGAAGTCATAATCTCTTCTGAGAAATAGCCAAATTTCGAATTTTAAGTGTCTCCTGAACATCACATGGGTTTGTCAGAATTTTCAATGACGCTCTGAAACTGACTAATATTCTGACTTCGAAACGGTCACATAACGTTTGTCCTCGTCATTCCGCAAGATGGTGGTCTCTAAAATCAAAGATTGACTGTTGAGGAGTTTCCCCCATAGCGAATGATTTGTATTTACAATACACATGTTTCATTTCTTTTTTAAAAATACAATACATAAAGTAACGGTAGTTTGAATCAGTTGACAGACTCTCTTTATTCACTCTTCCACACTTTACCCACTTCATCTCGAGATGTTGGTTTTTGGCTTCATTCGTTATAAAAATCAAATCTCACGCCTGCTTCAGTTGTAATAAAACTCTAATCTTTCATCGCGGCCTAATGATAGTAAACCAGTAACACATTTCGGATTGCAGCCGTTAAACCATTGGTTATCTCCTCATCCTTGACGCCAGAGTCCGTTCTCATTCTCTATTGTCAAAAGTTATCATACGAATGAATGCTTGGCAAACCCGAAAAAGTATTGAAAATAATCAGCTGCTCACCGCAAGAACCGAGTCTTTGCTATTCTATTCTGCAGCATGTACTTGACACTTCGAACGGGTAGTAATAGGCTAGAAGCTAGTAATAGCGAGCGGTTATTTTGTCTAATATTGACTGGTTGCCGACGGCCATAGACTGTCCATAGTCCATAGTCCAATTACCAATAGCTTCCAATTCAGATAGATGTGGGTGGCAGACTGTTTGTGAATTGTGAATACTGAATTGTGAAATGATTTTGAGTCTATGAGACTTGAGAGACTGTCTCTCGTCTCGATATTTCCCAGTTTCTCCCAGTGAGCCAGTCCCGATGAAAGGGCGACGCGCTTCTCCGACACTTCACTCAAATCCGCAACGAATCGTCACTTTCGACTCTTTTGTGTCTCCTTGTCTTCAAAATAGACTGCACCCTTGCTCGGACGCCATACAGATTATAATAAAGCTCAATTCACCCCCTTTCCCAGGACAAAGTTATATTCATACCCTCAAGTCGCGCTATGTCTGATGCAGTTCATCAAAAACTTTGGGGGAGACAGTGTCTGCTCGTCTTGTGCATTTTGCTCGCTGCGAGTTGTAACCTCGTTTTCGCAATTTCTACGCCTTGGTATATCACCCACACTGCCACAACTGGGCTCCCTTATTCGGCAAATTGGTTCCCAAATAATACAGGGATTATTGATACGGTGGCCGCCCCGAACGGCAGTATTTATGTCCTTGACTCCTTAAACGTGTTGTATAAATTAGACAACTTTTCCAACGCGATACAAAAAGTAGCGTTGAGCTCCCCTGGTGCTCCGTATACGACATGGCATCTTCCATAGTAAGTTGAAATTAATAATTGTGTATCAATATTATTATTTGAATAGGTTAACAATTCAAACCTTGCAGCGCGAAACAAATAATTCGCCTTTGGATCCACCCGCAATCGTACGACCCATACATTTTTCGCTTGCGTTGGTCAACTGTGCCCGCCAACACGGAAAATGTGATGATTGACATTATGCGGTATCCAGGCATTGATTACAACATTCCTTCAACACTTCGTCCAGAAGTCATTACACTCAACACACAAATACCGGCCGCTAGCGCTGTTAGCAGGTAAGTTTGACCATTTTGAGGGAAACGGCTGGTAATCGATGCACCAGAAAACGCTCGCAGAAATATAATCCGGCTCTTCTCATTGATAAAGTATTTCGTTTCCAGGCATCTTCTACTAGGAAGAGCAATGCAGTCTGGCACAAAATTACAACTCGCGTTCTACCAGGAGAACATGTACTATTTGTCCCTGCTAGATATGAAATCCGGAAACCAAGCGCCTTCAAGCCTAAGCGAATATAGTAATACAATACCGTTCCCATCAACAATACTAACCGGCATAGTATTAGAATGTGGAGCGCAAGCTGATCTGGCCTGCGTTATTACCAGCAACCCAGCAGTGTCGAGAAATTTTTTGATGGTTGCTTCAGGAATTCAGCCTATTTCAAGTCCCAGCTTGGAGTGGATGATGATTTCAACCGAAAGAATGATCCAGTATCAGAATCCCTTTCCAAATATCACTGCCGTTCGGTTAAACCGCTCCTCTTTGACAGTGTACCATGCAACCAAGACGTCGGTTTCGTATAAATTTGCGTACTACATTGCAGATATGAATTACTCTACATCCTATTTCTCCGTTACCAACAATGGCGACACTCTACTCATAGCAGACACAGTATTTTCCGGACCGATTAGTCAGCCCGACACAGACATCAGATTTTACAAATTTTCGAGGAATGACATCATGAATCCTTTGGCCAGGGCAGATCTCAAAACCTTTCAAAATGAGACATTGTCACGACTCATAACATATCCGGATGAATCTTTCACCCTCGTTGGGACAACTTGGGGCAACCTTTCTGCCCCTTCCAGTCTAACCGGTTTGGTCGACTCCAGCGGGTTCGCGTATCAAGCACTGTTTTTAGTCCGTTTTCAGAGTATTAGAGTTTTGAGCCAAAGTTTTGAATTCATCGATGTTGAAAATAACACATCTCAAGTCACATTAGTGCTAGACGGAGTAACGCAAACTGATTCGCCTAGTATCATTGCTTTTATGTCTCAACGAGCTGGAGTTCCTCTTTGGTTAAACGCAACTAGTTTAAAGATTCATTTTGAAAGGGTTGGTTGTGGTATGTTAATTTGATTTTGACAAGCGTCACGCCGATTCGCTCGTACAACTTAAAATCTATAGGGCGTCAAACATTGACTGTTAATTTTACTGGTATCCCATCTAACCCGTCTCTGAAAACGAGCGTCGATGTTCCTCTTATTCTGACATTTGTCACTCCCCTTAATGGGACAGTTGGTAAGAAAAACTTCTATTACTATCCAGGACAATCGACAACTGTCATACTGATATCACGTTTAAAAGGAACGACTATCGACATTAGTGGATCAAATTTGGACGGCAACTGGCCTTCTGTGACTATTGGCAACTTCCTTGCAATTGGAAGTGAACCGGTGGGGTCCAACACAGTCCGATTTTATATTCCTGAAGGCGGCGGCACTAATTTGCCAATTATCGCATCCGTAAATGATATAAAATCAATCAATTCCTTCTACTTCAATTATGATCCCCCCATCGTAGATTCAGTTTCGCCGAACAACGCTGCTACTTTTGGCCCCATTCTATTTAATATTTCTGGGAGTAAATTCGGCCGATGCGAAACAGTTTACTCCCACCCTTGCGGTTTGCTTTACACATTTCCGTATATTGTGATCACAATCGGTAATAAGATCTGCAATGAGATTCGTCACTACTATACTTCTCTATTGTGTGTCGTCCAGCAGGGAATCGCTGGGATCGATCTCGATGTGGTCGTCGGATTCCATGGGCAAAACTCATCAACAAGTAGTTTCGCCAAGTATTCCAGTTTGCCCCCTTCAATTGTGCGAACAACACAAAGCAGAGTTCTATTCTCTGCGTCTGACCCCTCTGGTCCATATTTCGGCATAGAAGGTATAGTGGAAAATTAGTCTGGATGAAATGTCTGGTTTTTAATTCTGAATCTATTTTTTAGGTCAAAACTTTGGCCCTCCAGATACCGCGGTATCATTGGTGTTTACTACAAGTAGCGGTTTAAATTATACGGCCTGCAATTCGTCTGTTTCTCTGTATCACACATTGATGAATTGGTGAGTAATACTCATTTTGGATCATGCAAAAAGGCGCTGACGCCGAAACATCTTCATTATCAGTGAACTTCGTCGAAATCTTCCTTCTCCGCAAATTTACAACGTCTCAATTTTAGTAGCGGGACAGTATTCGAATGCCGATAGACAAGTCAAATACGGAAATTTCCCTCCTGTCGCCAACCCAATCAACGTCAGCATAAATGAAGATATTCCATACCAGTTCTCTTTATTTGGTAATGACCCCGATGACGACCCTATTGAGGTCTTCTTGAGTGAGCTTCCAAAGAATGGGAAGCTTTTTCAATTTGATGCAACTAAACCGAATGCTTTGGGTGTTGAAGCTGATCTTGGAGGTTTTTTCGAATTGAAAGTTATCGATTTTCTCGGCCGCATGGTATATGTTCCCAACCCCAATTTCAACGGCAACGATAGTTTTGTCTTTAAGGTTGCGGACCGTATTAATAACGGTAGGTGCACCCTTCAGTTCTGGTCGAAGGATACAGACTCGCTGATAAAATTCTTCAGTCTTGACCAATTCAACAGCTGTCACGGTATCAATTCTTGTTAACTCAGTTCCGGGTATGGGTCTATGTATCTACAAACTGCTTTTTAAACAACACTTGAACTGATATTTGTTGGACAACAGACCCACCAGTTGCAAATGAAAGAGTGGTTTCGGTTCAAGAAGATTCAACTGTAGTCATCAACATGACAATCACCGATGTGGATACATCTTTAGCCAACGTTTCAATCGTTATCGATTCGTTACCCAGTAACGGAAATATCGCGTATTTGGTAAACAGTACAATTTCTGTTAACATAACAGCGGTGCCTTATACGATTCCTCCCGGTTACCATACCATCAAATACACACCTGTGTCTAATTACAATGGACCCGACAAATTCATGTACCATGCCAATGACGGTTTGAATGATTCAAATGTCGTAACTGTATTAGTCACGGTGAAATCCGTAAACGACAATCCGATGGCACTTTCCGCTTCCATAAGAACGAATGAAGACCGTGGATGTTTCATTCGTTTTCGAGTCGAAGATGTTGATCAGGCGCCATCAGTTAAACATCTTGTGAAAGTATTATCCTGGAATAACACACTGGGTGATTTGTTTCAGGTTGATTCGGACGGATTCCAGTACGGCATTCCTTTAGGGGCAAATACGGAAGTTGCTGATGTTTTGAATCGGTTATGGTTCGAACCAAAATCCGACGAATCCGGTTCTGTCACTCTCACCTTCACTGCTACAGATGCTCTGAATGCGATTGCAGAACCTGCCTCAATAGCGATTGAAGTTTTGCCTATAAATGATGTTCCAGTCGTCACTGAATGTAGTAAAGACGTTATTCTCTCCAATTCGTCTGTCGTAAATATTACATTAGCTGCTAGCGACCGCGACAAGAATGATGTGTGAGTGTCAGATTGTTCTTTCAATGAACTTTTACAACTATGACTGACATTCAATTGTTATTATGTTCGCACATTGTAGGCTTTCCTTTCAGTTCCTCTCAATTCCACAAAAAGGACAGATATATTACGAAGGCTTGAAAGTCTTGCAGAACGATATCGTTCGAAAGGAAGTTTCAAACAGGCTTGAAACCTCAATAACCCTGAGGTTTGAAAGTCTCAAAATGGGCGGAGGGTATATTATGATGATTCTGATGCTTCTGTGAGCAAAGCTGACATAATCCTCCTATTAGCAATCCATTCGACAATTTTACCTATGTGGTTACTGACAAAGCTGGCGAACGAACAGAACAATGTATAGTCCATTTGAAAATCAGATGTCCGCCTCCAATGGTACGGTTATGTACTGAAATATTACAAAAGCGGACATGAAGTAATTAACAGTAATTTGTCAAGGTCAACAATATTTTCGATGTGAATGGTGATATCTGCCAACTATGTCCCAAAGGAGCAATTTGCAGGTATTCAAAATATGATGAGGATAGTTGAAATCATTCATATTTTAACTTTTATTTGCTATACAGTCAGGACGGAAGCACCCCAATATTCGCAGATCGCGGCCACTGGCTGAATCCTGAAGATAACAAAACGGTCTTAACATGTCTACCGGTGAGTAGACTTTGATTATTGTTGCCGGAATCTAATACTGATTTTCATTGTGTAGGAGTCGGCTTGTGCGGGACAGATTTCCCAAAGTTGCGCTTACGGTTATGAAGGACCACGTAAGCTCTTTTATATCAACACTTCGAAATGAGACTTATATTATCTATTTCCAGGCTGCGGTATGTGCAAGAAAGGATACTACAGGCGAAACCAACTATGCGCTCCCTGTACGCAAGATCAAACGATTCTCCTCGCCATCGTCCTTCTCGCGTTAGTAATAGGGATTTTTTCGCTATACGCAATGATTAACCTTTCAGATGAAGGATCAAGGTAGGAATGGTAAATGCTACGATCAGAAGACGCCATTCACATCCATTCATTCTATAGTGTTGCGCTTGTCGGCATCGCAATCAATTTCTTTCAAACTATCCTCGTAATACGAGATTTCCATATACAATTTCCACCGCAATTTCATTCTTTGATGAATATTCTTTCAATTTTCAATCTTAATATCCAGTTGACCCCTCCAGAATGCTTTGTAACAGAAGGAACCGTTAGCTATTCGTTAAAACTTAGAATAGTATTCGCCTTTCCTCTGTTCCTAATCCTGCTGTCTCTCCTTATTCCGAATGTTGTAAATTACATAATGCCGTATGGAGTGGTAGCATATATTAGAGACAAGAGAGAAAGCCTAAAACATAGCATAACTTCGAATCGCTTGGTTGCAATTCGAATGGTAAACTTTATACTACCATGGATTTTTATGAGCTCGGCGACGAATTCTCTGGCTTTATTTGATTGCACTACGGAAGCCGATGGTCATCTGTATATGGGTTAGTTTTTGCCACTTTCTAATTCTTGTCATACTTTTTGGCTTACTCCCTCGTTTCATAGATGTTGATCCGAGTGTCAAATGTTGGATCGACCCAACCTGGTGGCAGGACGTACCTTTAGCTGTTGCCGCATGCATGTAAGACTAGTATTACCTCAAAATTGTTGGGATATGACAATGAACAGTTTTTTTTCTTTTTAGATTGTATGTGTTCGGAATTCCCTGTTACTTTTTTATGTTGCTACTCGGGTTCTCTCAGCAAAAAGAAACTGGACCAATGTGGCAAAAAGTCAGAAATCTCAGTCGTGAGATAATGCAGATGGATCAAAATTGGAAACCTGGTTGCCAAAAGTTTACGTTTATTCAAATATTACAGAAATTAAGCATGGTTCTCATTAATATGTTTTTCACAAAGTACGATCACATACCTACTGGCGCACATAATGTCTGAACTAATCTCTCTTCTAATTCCTAGATATACCTCTCTTCAAGTCGCTTTAATGATTTTTGTACTTGTTATAACTTTCGGAACCTATCTTAAATTTCAACCGTATAAATTGCAGCACTTCAATAGTATCGAAATGTTCTCCAGTATATGCTCCATTGCGATCCTCCTGTTCGGTCAAGTATATTCTAGCCCTTCGACGCCAGAAAATCAAAAACAAGTCATAACTGTTTTGATTCTACTCGTAATAATTTCATTCGTTATCGCTGTCTTAGCCGTTGGATTCATCCGTTCATTGCCGTATATCAGGGACTTGTCGCGTTCGGCGATGACTAGAATGGGAAAGTTGAAGCAGTCAGAGAAATCTACAGTTCCTCAGGCCCATATTCACTGAGCTGGTTAATTTGTTTTTTCGTTCACCGTATCATGAGTATAAATGATATGTGTAGTACAGGTATTTTATAGAATTAATCGTTGTAGCTTAAGACACTGCATAACATTGACTTCCGGATGATTCATTCATAACCATGGATATTTGACAGCTCTCGTTTATTTGTTGCTCTACGAATGATTAATTTAGGTTTAGGTAAATAGATAACACTATAAAATATACACTCTCAAATCTATGGAGAGCATTAACCAATACATAATTATAAAACAATAATGATTAAATAATTAACTATCTTTCTGTCATATCATGTACACCGAGAGAAGATTTCTGTGACCGCATAAATTCACCGATCTTTTCGAGCGGACGCAAGGTATCTTTAATATAAGGGAATACTGCGGTGACGAATGCAACGACCAACACTGCGATAATGAAAGTAAATATCACAAAAAGAATCGCGACAGTTACAAGTCGCTTAAAACTCTCTGGTGTCGACGCACTAGAATACACTTGTCCGAATAAAAGTACAATGATCGAGCACACACCGGACAGAATCTCAATAAAATTTAATTGACGTACACTGTACGGTTGAAATACGGTGTATATGCCAGAGGTTGCCATGAGTACTAAAATCATCAAAGCCACCTGAAAAGTAGTGTATCTGTTTCGAGCACATTTATGAGTTCATTTGTAAGTTAATTCTGCAGGTCGTTGGTTGGACTTACTTTGTAAAAAACATGCTGATTGCAACCATAGCCAACTTTTGCAATATTTGAAAGAAGGTGAAGTATTGACTTTCGGGCTTGAAGCTATGGTCCATTCGCATAATCCGATGGCTGAGATCTCTGGCTTTCTGCCAAAATGGACTGTTTCGTTTTCGTTGGTAGAATGCGAACAGTTGCATGAAGAAGTAAAGCGGAATCCCAGCGACATATAATCTAGCGAAAGAAAGGATAAATGATATTACAATCGATTTTCGTCTTACTCGGGTTTTAAGGTAATAATGGGCTTACATGCATGCTGCAACAGCCAACGGCACGTCCTCCCACCACATCGGTGCCACCCAGCACTTAACACTTGGATCGATATCTAATAGGAGTACAAAATGAGACTAACAGAAATACAGGGAATGTGCGATGATAAAAACAAACCCATATACGAGTGACCATCTGCTTCTGTGGTACAATCAAATAAAGCCATAGAATTTGTGGCCACACTCATGAAAACCCAGGAAAGTATCAAATTCACCATTCGGATAACGACGAGCTGAGTTGATGACTTTGACTGAATGTTGGGTTTTTTGTCTCTAAAATAGGCAGCAACTTTTTCGGCAGTTATGTAATTGCCAATGCCGGAAACAAGAAAAGATAAAAGAATTAGAACTAGAGGAAATGCAAAGGCTATTCGAAGTTTCAAGGAATATCCGAAGGTTCCTTCGGCGAAAAGACATTCCGGCGGGGTCAACTGAATATTTAGATTCAAAATGGACAGAACATTCATCAAAGAATGAAATTCCGGAGGGAAATTGATATGGAAGTCTCGAATGACCAGAATAGTTTGAAAGAAATTGATGGCGATTCCGACCAGAGCAACACTAATGAGCCAGAATGAGCCGAGTAATCATTTGCTATGTCGAACTTATATATAGATGTTACCTTGGACCTTTGCCTGAAAAGTTTATCATCACGTACAAGAAAACAACAGACAGCCCCAACGCGATAAGAACGAAAACGACGATGATGGTTTGATTTTCAAAGCAAGGAATGCATTCTAGATTTCGCCGGTAATGCCCTTTCTCGCACATACCACAACCTAAAACGCTCACGTGAGTTCTTACTGTTAGATTAATGAAAGAATCCGCTGCTCAAGACATAATAATTTATACTTACGGGGACCTTCGTAACCCTTGGCGCATATTTGAGACTGCTGTCCCACACAGGCGGACTCCTAAAATGGTGAATTAGCGTCATGTTGCTGCAAAGGAAACGTAGAATATAAAATTAAAGACTACTCACAGGCATACATGTTAATAATGTTTTGTTATCACCTGGATGAAGCCAATAGCCGCGACCCGCGAATATTGGGGTACTCCCGTCTTGGCTACAAAAAAATGGCAATTAGGATTAGATATCTCACTAACTTCAACTGCAGCATCACAATCGGTATTACCTGCAAATGGCTCCTTTAGGGCATGGCGCGCAGATATCGCCATTCATCTCGAAAATATTGTTGACCTAATTTGTTCTAGTTAGTGAGTTCCTGCCTCAAACTCAAATGATCTCAATCCAGCTAACCTGTGGAGGGGTACAGCGAACTTTGAAGTGAACCGTACATGGTTCTGTCCGTGCACCAGCTTCATCAAAAACTACGTAGGTGAAGTTATCAAAAGGATTCCTGTTGTTGTGGAAAAAAGGATGTCAGAGAAAGTGTTTAGCCGCAACGTTAATTGTCTATTTATACCCTCCGCCCATTTTGGAACCTTCAAATCTTAGTACCACCGAACTGTCGGAAGTACCAGACATGCCTCTTCGAATCATATCGTTTTGTAAAATTTCGGATCCCTCATGAAGAAGTCGGCCTTTTCTCGGAACTGAAATCAGATGAAAGAAAAGTCTACAATTTCATAAGTGTTTTGTAACAGAATATGGATATAATTAACCTGCTATATAAGAAGTATGACTGTCAATACTTGGAACTTACGCATCATCTTTGTCAGGATCGCCAGCTGTTAAGGTAATATTAATGGTGGGGGTATCCACAAGAATAATGTCCTTATTGCATCCATAGATGAAAGGTTCGTCGTTGATCGATATTGTTTGAATCGTAATGAGTGCAGGGTCTGAAATAGCATTCAGAGCGTCCGTTGCCGTAAATGTAAGATTAATATATCCAGATGCATCTGATTTTGGCTCAAACCATAATCGATTTAATTCATCAGCAACCTCTGTGTTTGGCCCCAACGAAAACCCATACTTGATTCCGTCAGAATTCACTTGGTACAAATCTCCCAATGTGTTGTTCCAAGTCAATATTTTGATGCGCTGTTTTACTGATGGTGGCTGATCAACGTCGTCGACTCGAAAACGAATAATGGAACCCTGATCTTCATTCGTGGTAATAAAGCCGGCACGTGCAATAGGGTAATCGTTTAAAGGTTGCACTACAATTGATACAGAAACAATATTTGAATCATTCAAACCATCATTCGCGTGAAGTGTGAGTCGGTCGGGACCAAAGTAGTCTGGAGCCGGGTAGTATTTGATGGTATGGTGACCGGGCGGAATCGTATAAGGCACCGCCGTTATGTTTACCAAACTTGCACTGTTTTCCAAAAACCCAATATGTCCGTTACTGGGTAAAGAATCGATAACGATCAAAACATTGGCTAACGGCGTATCTACATCGGTGATTGTAATGTTGATTGCCACAGCTGAATCTTCTTGAACCGAAACCAATCTTTCATAAGCAACCGGTGGGTCTGTCGTCCAAAGGAGATTAGTCCAAATTTTGCTTGAAAGACAGTTCGCAAACGAATAAAACCATACCTGGGACTGAGCTAACAAAAATTGATACGGTAGCAGGAGTTGAATTGGTCATGACTGAAGAGCAGCATCAGTGAGTCTGTAACTTTTGATGAGAACTGAGAAATGTACTAACCGTTATTAACGCGGTCCGCGACCTTGAAGACAAAACTATCGTTGCCGTTGAAATTGGGGTTGGGAATGTACATCATTCGACCAAAGGGTTCAATGACTTTCACTTCCGTGAAGCCACCAAGGTCAGCTTCAACACCCAAAGCGTTTGGTTTCGTTGCATCAAATTGGAGAAGCTTTCCATTTTTTGGAAGCTCAGTCAAGTAGACCTCAATAGGATCACCATCAGGGTCATTACCAAATAAAGAAAGCTGGTATACAGTATCTTCGTTTATGCTGACGTTGATGGAATTAGCGACAGGAGGAAAATTTCCGTATTTTACTTGTCTATCGGCGTTTGAATACTGGCCCGCAACCAAAATTGAGACGTTGTATATATGCGGAGACGGAAGATCTTGAAGAAGCTCACTAAAAATAAGAATATCAGTGCCTTAATTTTTCGTCCACACAAAGCATATCATTATTACCAGTTCATTGAGTTGTGATTAAGTGAAACGGAGGAGTAGCAAGCCGAGTAGTTTAGGCCGTCGCTTGTTCTAAAAATCAAGGACACCATCGTGTCTGGAGGGCCGAAATTTAGACCTAAAAGAAAGATGTGACATCAGACAAAAAATCATGGGTTGAAGACGCTTTTTTTGTACCTTCCACACCAAAAAAAGGTACAGAAGGGTTAGCGGGGGAGAACAAGACTCTTGTTTGGGTCGTTCGGAGAATGGACGGAGGCAAACTGGAATATTTGGCAACACTGCTGGTTGATGAGTTATGCCCGTAGTAGCTGACAATGACGTCGAGGTCGATCCCGGCAATGCCTTGCTGAACGGAACAAGTCAAATCAGTATCGTAATGCCGGATGTCATTGCACCTCACACCGCCAACGGTGATTTCAAGATTTGGGAAACCGTTTAGCACACCGCAGAGGTAATCGCAACGACCGAAATAGCGCCCAACAATGGTGAACGAAATGGGTCCCGTCGTAGAGGCGTTGGCAGGCGACACTGACGCTATCTCTGGAGGAAAATAACTGAAATTGAATGGAGTCTGAAACCGGACAGTATTGACAATGACAAATATCGGGAGATTAGAACCACCACCATCAGGAACCATGCATGGAATGATTCCCTTGTCGAAACCGGGTACCATCCCACAGTAGAAGTCGCCAAGCCACAGATTCACGTTTGAAGGGTCATTGTCTCCAAAGTTTGATATGTTGACTGCAACAACCGTTCCTATTTTCTCATAGAATTAATTATTTCCTATAACCTGAAGTTTCGAGTAGTTAAATCTAATGCTTTTGCGTACCAACTGTCCCATTAAGGGGAGTTACAGATGTGACAATAGGCGGAACATCGACGCTCGTTTCCACGGACGGGTTAGGTGTGATGCCAAGTAAATTAATAGTCATAGTTTGGCGTCCTGTAAATTTTAAATTTTACATCCAAGTCGGAAGTGACGTTATCCGAAATGAAAAGACATACCGCAACTTACACCCTCAAAATCAATCTTTAAACTAGTTGTATTTACCCAAAATGGAGATCCAATTCATTGAGACATGGAGGCAATGACATCAGGCGAATCAGCTTGCGTTACTCCGTCTAGCACTAATACGATTTGGATGGTATTATTTTCTATATTAATGAACTCGAAGCTTTGGCTCACAATTCTGAGATTCAGAAATCGGACAAAAAACAGTGCTTGATATGCGAACCCATCCGGATCGACCAAACCGGTTAGACTAGATGGAGCAGAATAGTTTCCGAAAGTTGTCCCCACAACCGTTAAAGATTCATCCGGCTGTTTTATGAGTCGCGACACAGTCTCATTTTGAAGGGTTCTCAGTTCTGCCATAGCGAGATATCCATCATTGTTATTAATCGTATGAATGTAAATTTTGATGTTTATATCAGGCTTATCGATGGATCCAGAGAACTCTGCAACTGCTGTAAGCACAGTGAAGACATTCTTAGTGACTGAAAAATCATAAGGCAAGGTATCCGACATTGGAATTAAGTACCCGTTTTGGATTGAAACGGAAGTTTGAGTTACATGGAATACCAAATGAAAATTATCGTTTACCACAATGACGGTGACATTTGGATGAGGGTTTTGATACAGATTAATTTTGGTATCAGGCGTAAAATACCAATCTAAACTAGAATTGCTAATGGGCTGAATTGCCGATGGGGTGAACAGAAAATTTGTAGATACCGCATTATCGCTAGTGATAAGACAGGCAAGATCGACTTGCCTTCCGCATTCTAAAACTATACCGAAAAGCTTAATGGAAGCGGGTATTGAATTCGAATATTCACTAAGAAAAGCTGGTGTTTGTGTTCCAATATTCATATCCACTAGAGCCAAGTAATAGTAATTATCTCCATTATAAAGCGCCAGCTGGATTGGCTCTCCGTCCGACTGCGTTTCTCGACCTATGGAAAAATTGCTGAAGAAATAAAAAAACTTTCAGTCGGCACTTTTCAGCTCAAACTTTTGCATGTTTGAATTCATATTGCCCAATAGGGAGGGTAAGCTTACACGAAGGAACTGCCTGGCGACATTGTTGTATTAAGGGTAACAATCTCTGGGCGATGGGTAGAATTGACAAAGCTGAAATTGAAGCCGGGGTACCAAATGATGTCAATCAACACGCTTTCTGATGAATTTGTTGCATTACTCCAACGCATACGGAAGAGGTAGGGGTCGTACGATACGGGATGAATCCAAAGTTGTATTGTTCGAATGCTGTCAAATGCGGTCAGCGCACCTGTAGTCAAAAATTTGACCGAAATAAACTTTTCAACTTACTCCGTTCCAGCCCATGACGAAGGCGGATTATCAGGCGGAGTCAATTGCACTTTTTGTATTCCGTGAGAAAAATCATCGAATTTATACAAAGCTTGGCTAGAATCGAGCACATAAACGCTGCCATTGGGGGCGACCACAGTGTCTCCTACGGTTGTATCGTTTGGGAACCAATTCTCGGAGAATGGGGGTCCGGTGGACACATATCGTTTCAAATAATACGACGATGGAGCTGAGAGTACCAGGTTGCAGCAGATTGCGACCATAAGTGTTAAGCTGAGCAGACTCTGTAGTCTCCCGCCTGGTTGGCATTGAAGACTGATCATTTCGACGCGACTTTTCGAGTTCGTAAATTGTAATGTTAATGTGCGTGTATTCAGATTTCAGGATGTATCGGTGGTAGAGAGAGAAATGTACTCCAGCTTCTTATCTTGAGGCCGTATGCACAAGCCCACAGGTATGCATTCGAAGGGGGACAAAGGAGACTGTTCTGAGGCTTAGTGCCCAGATCTAAATTTGAGAATTATTTGGGAAATGAGTGAAGTGGAGTCAAGTCGCGACCGCGAATACATTCTCGGAGTCTCGATTCGTGCCATCCAAATTTACCGTTGTCGCACTACTATTGTTATCGCACAGCCTGTCAACTGTTTAGTAGTTCAAGGTGTCGTATATCATGCGCTGAATGACGACAGTAGACAGTTTAACAAATTAGTCGCGATCTAGGCTATTCAGTCGCGGCTCGCAAGAATTTGATTAGAAGCGATGGGTGCAGGCAGAATCGGCGCATAATCAGAGATCATGTTAAGATGAAGTGTCGCATCATCAGTCGAAAGGGCGACAAAATTTTCAGCAAACCATTACTCATATTTTGTAGCGTAAATAGCCCATCAGAATTCTGTATTTGATTAGTGCTTTCCCGTTTTGTATCGCTCCAAATACATTCTACCCATTGCTGCCGCCTAAATCTCTATCAATTCCATTATAATATCCAGTCTTAACGGTTTCATTGATAAAAATAGCGCCTCCTAAGTCACTTTCATCACAACGATATCAAAGAATTATGCCCAGCGGAATACAAAAGGTCCAAGTAACTCTATCAAGGACTTCCGCCTTTCTCATTTCCCCTAGATCTAAGTTATTTAAATTTCAACTTAGTCATCATGCTACCGAGGACACCGCTAACCCAGACTGCCAGTGTTCAGATAACTCGACATGTATTCATCCTCAATCGTACGACCCCTAGTCCATATGTTGTTATGACGTATCTGAGACAGCATGGAACATTACAATTAAGGTTGCTTGATACTCTGGTATCAATTATACAGTAATGTTTCGACGATTTTTCCGGAATATATGACAATCAACAATCAACTCTCGGTGACAAGCTGTGAAAAGCAATTCTGCGCGTAGAATCTGCGTTTTTAACTGTTTCGTTGTGCAGGGATCCAGTTGTCGGACGAGAGTTACAGCAGTCCGAGGATCAGCCCACGTCTTAGCGAGATAATAGCTTGCACTCGGCTTAGCTGGATATGAAATCGGACCCAAGCACCTTCGATTTTCGCTGAATTTACAGTAACAAATTCCATCTCGGAATGCGGAAGGTATGTCGATATCGATTTTGCCTGATATTTTACTAGATCTTCGACTCTTCCAAAAATTTATTGATGTCACCTGTGATTCTACCAAATTAAATTTTTGCGTTCTCTCAGCGAAAGCGAACTGAACCATTTTGCCAGAAAGCCAGGAAACTCAATCATAAAATAATGGAAATGGATCAAACCTGGAAACCGGATTTCCCACAATTTACGTTTATTCAAATATCACAAAAACTGGCTGGATTTTTCATGTTTTCATCCAATTGCCTCAAGTATGCAACAAACAAATCAGCTACTCAGGCTACTTTCATGATCTCTGTTCTATTGACAACATTCGCTATGTATTAAAATTTCAACCCTATAATGTATAAAGTACAACATTTGAAAATTATCGAATTGCTGTTCTTAAAAAAAGGCAGAGTGATTCCGATTTTACGTATCAGAATTGATAAGACGTTTCTCTCGTAGACAATTCATGTATTTAATTTTATAAATTATAATTGAAGTTAATATACATATATAATTCATATCGATATTGAATACACCACCAGATTCATTTGTCCCATATCCGAATTGTCAAATTAGTAAGAGTTTGATACATTTATTCCAGACTAGAAGCCAAATTATGTGTTCAATTACAATGAATAATATAACAACAGACACAGAACCAGTGGTAGAGGTTTCCACTGACTTCTTCCGTTGTGGGTATAGCAAAGCCTACATTTCAACTATAATACAAAAGCATATGAACCAAGATCATATAATCCAAATTCAACAGACTTGCCAGCGTTTTAGTTCTGTAAACTCGTGCGGCACTTCCACATCTGAGCTGAGTCCAACTTGATAGAATACCAAATCCCACGACTGACAATCTATTACCATTGGCTTTCCGCCATCTGAGCGACACAGTATATGTGTTGCCACCTCCTCCAATGAATCCAATTCTGATGATTCAAGCTCTCGCTGACCTGATATCTTTTTATTCATGTAGGCTAAGCTGAGGTGGTCAATATTTTTCGGTCGTATATGTATAAACTCGTGAGGTTGCTTTGCAGACGATTCAGCTAGAAATGATGTTATCACTTGGGATTTAAAGCTAGCAATACTTTCGTGAAACGACGAAGGGGCCGAAACGGATATGGTAAGGGTCTGCGAAGAGCGTTGGATGCCGTTTATCACGGGTTGTTCAAAATTTCGGGTAGATATCAATGAATCTAGAATACTGATAATTGATGAAACGGTACTGGAAGTCGGAAAATGCTGCGGAATAGAGAAAAACCCTACAGAGTTCCAACTGAACGTGAGCGCAATGACCTTATGAACGCAAATCCTTTGTAGTTGAGCACTATACCTGTACACGAGATATGAGGGCAGTACATATGGGCTTCGTTATGTTTTATCCTCTTTGTTTGCTCAAAGTATTTCACCATCAGCTTGTACAGATCACTGTTACGGCTCGGCTCGAGATAAACGATATACTGGATGGGCCGTTCTGAACTCGGCACCGATTTCAGTGCAGATTTGCTATTATCTTCGGCGCTGTAGTAAGAATACTGTAGCCTAGAGTCGTAATCGAAGGGAGAATGGCTAGCAAAACATGAGGTGAGGAGCGAGTCGAAGGAGGCCAGGGTGTCTCCGACAATCAATTCTCGGGAAGACAGTCGAGAATGAGAGGAACTGGGAGAACAGGCGACAGACGTCATAATTCGGCTGCTTGAATGTATAAATTATGGGTTGGTGATAGATATAATATCAGATTGCAGAGCGCAGGAATGATGTATTTCGGCGAGTATGAAATTTGAGGGAATCCACTTAAGATCGATTGAGATTTATGCTTGCAAAAATTCACGCTCCAGTCCACGTGACCTTGTTCCGACTTGACCCGACATGCTTCCGGCTCGTTCCGATCTCAGATGCTCACCTGGATGACAAGACAAATACTCAAATCAGAGTTCATCATTCAACAGCGGAGTCAGGAGATGATGGAGATATGGCAGATGGCACCAGATGCAGCGGAATTTAGTCGACTATGGCTTATTTGTGCACCTCCCCAGTTGGTGATGTGCGCCAAGAAGATGGAGGATTGGCATCCTGTGACTCTTAATTCACGAGGATGAAGATATTAATGTGGAGTCATACATCAGTGATAACTACCGCTGTAAAATCAATGCAATAAGATCATGAAGAGATTGGAAAATTCCAGCAAAGGCCCTTGTAAATTATATTATATCCACTGGTATCCTACAGCAAAATATATACAATTAAAATACAAATCAATTATACGGATTGCAATTTGACATGTAGAGAATCACGACACCGCTACCCAGTAATCATCGACATTGCCTACCCAAATGATTAAAGAATTCATAATCCATTATTACGATTATTTTACATTGAATTCGGTATATATATACGCAATTAGAGCTATACAGATTAAAATTAATTCGAGTTCAATCAAAAATGTGACATCCAGTAAATATTCCCGTCGTTTTAGCTTCATCTCTGGCGTACAAGCTGAACGATTCAATCGTTAATCTCTCGCAATAACTAAAATCTACAAATTTCAGATTCGGTAGAGTTTTGAATCTGAGGGCTGTTAAATCCGTAATCAGATAGCAAGATCGTACTATAATCTCTTTCAAATATTCTCCTATAAATCGTGGAGGACGAATCGTCAATTTATCAAGATGTGGTATTAACGCTGGTGATATCGGTTTTCCAAGATCTTCGAAGGCTATATCGGAGATGTGTCTGCAGTTTGTGAGGTTGATGCTCTCCAACCATATACAGTTGTCTAATATACAGGCTACCCCTATCGAGCCGATTTCCGAGCATCCAGACACATCGAGCCTGGTTAAGCGGGGGCATGCTTTCGAAATTTGAATCAGCGAAGAACTCGAAATTGGAACGATTCCTAACACAATAAGGCAACATATTCTAAATTAGTTGCTGTCAACTACAAGCTGCCCCTACACAGAATCAAAAGAATGGCACATACCACGGAGTGTAACTTCCTTTAAATTCACCCCACAATGACAAAAGAATAGCGAAGTCCCCACATCCGTAATCATATGACAGGCTCTATTTTCTTCCAATACTATCTTCTCCAAATTTTTCGCGAACCGTCCAATCCGAACCAACAATCCATCACTGATACTTCCCTGCGCGTGAGCGACTCTTAATATTTTTAAGTTTGAACAAAACTCCAAAATATCACCACAACAAATCACAGCACCCCAGTACCCTTCTAAATCCAGTTCCACTAAATGACTAGACTGTTTCAAAAGTAAACAACAATTTAAAATAACTTCAATGTTTAAACATGTTTCGATTCGAATCTTGAAACGGCGGATAGAAGTTGGTTTTGATCGTGGAAAAATGACATTCCGAAGAGCGTATATACATCGTTGAATGTCTTTTTGTAAAACACATTCTGTTAAATCAAGGTTCTGCCATAATTGGGGCTCTACTAAAACTTGTCGCAAATACTGGCATGTGTCGAGTAAATTGACAAGGGAACTGAGAGGGAAGTGTTGCGCAACATGTAGAACGAGCTCTGGCGGTAACTGTGTTAGGGTCTCTTTAACCATAGGTGGTATTCGTTGATATGATATGCGAAAGTTTGGGACACGAGCTCAAGAGTTTTATACTGTTTTCTGATTTCAAGACCTGTTTTGAGGGGTATGTAACGTCTTTTGAATTGTGACGTCATTCGCGAAAGCTTCGTCAAAGAAAGGTAAAGACGCCAGTAGTGAGCGGCGTGAAAGCTTCTGCGAACGATTAAAATAAGAATGTTCATGTTCTATAAATAAATCGTTGTTCTTCAAAATTATTATACATTATTAAAAAAAATAATTTATACACGATTTTCAACAGCGATCGATCCTTTCATAAACGGTATACCATCCATTCAAATATTTTCCTCTCCAACGAAATACGATCTAAAGATATTCTCAAATGGCAGGTGTTCGTCCAGTGCAACAACATAATATACATGCAGAAACAACTTTGGGAATCGAGATGTGAAATAATTCAAAAAACCATGCGGTAAGGGACCGAGAGTTTTCTGGACATTTTCTGGTAAATCCTGGTAATGATGTTTCTGCAAACGGAGAACGATATATCAGACTCGATCCCATTGTAACCAAACCGTGTGATCGAATAGAATAAATAGATACCTTGTTTCTCATAGCACGCAGCAAATCTTGCACACTTCCACGATTATATTTTCGATATTTGCCCAGATTATCCGCCAACACTTTATCAATTCGACGGTACCAATCTCCGATAACTTCATCCGCATTATTTTCCAACGCCTTCAGCAACGGCGACGGTGGATCTTTTTCTTCAATCTCAAAACGGTCAGAAACATCTTGCAGGAATGCCAGCCGGCGAGACGGATTCCAAAAATAAGGGTGATGAAGTAAATGTGATGCAGATGGTCTATTGAAAGTTGTTGCAATCAGGTCGTAAGAATAGATTCCTCGAGTTAATATCAGACGAAGACAAATACCTGTTCTCCGGGTCCTGATGGATCATGCTTGAAATCATATCTCTCGCCAAGATACCTTCATCGCCCAAACTATCGAGTTTATCAAGTGAACATTCGTTTCGAAGAATATTCACTTCACGAATATATCGATCTCCGAATGGATGATCCCCGTTTGTTAAAACATAATAAAATACACAACCCATAGAGAAAATATCAATCGATCTAGTTATTCGCGTCGGAGCTATCAGCCGTGACGATGAAGAGACAGAATCTGAAGTTGCGGTTGTAGAAGTGGAAGTAGAAGAGACTGTCATAGATGAGGTTGAGGTAAGAGTATGGTTTCCGGACGATGAATTTGCTAATAATTCCGGGGCCCGCCATCCAAATGTTCCCGCTTGATGATTAGTAGTGTTGTGAAATGAGCTTTGATCTTGGTCGAGACGTTTGCATAAACCGAAATCACTAATTAGAATTCGCACTTCACGGGAATTACCGGCCGCGTTAGCCTTTTTCGGTTTTGTTAGAGACAGAAGTATGTTCTGTGGCTTAATATCACTATAGAGAAACAGGTTAGGTAGGAGTTTGAAGAAAGGTGGAAAAGGCGATCATTACCGATGGACAATTTTGAGATTATGGAGATGGCTTAACCCTTTCAACATTTGATGAAGTATTCGTCTCGGGGTCATTTCAGAAAACGTCGTCACCAACGAGGAAAACTCAGAATCCATTTTTGACGCATCGGCAACAGATGTACCATTGGATACAGTGTGATCCATTAACTTGTCAACAACATCAGCTAAACTGCCCTGACACAATTCCAAGGCAATATACAAAAACTGATCGCATTGCTCCTAGAAAAACAGCCAAGTATTAACTCATAGGATGAAAAAGGAGCTAAAGGAATACATTAATACCTTGCAATAATATCGCACCACATTTGGGTGGTCGTCGCTCTCCAATAGTAATGACACTTCATGATGGGCAACATCATAGAAGTCTAATAGTAGTCGTTTAATAGCCACTGGACGTCCGTCAAATAACCCTTTATAGACGACGGTGCCGTGCGAACCATAACCTTCAGAGCGAGCGCGAAATTTATTAATGTAACCAAAGATTGGCGTACAAACATCAAAAACGTACCCAATATATCAGTCGAAACGACAAGGGAGTTGATCTTCAACAATCCATCAGGTAATGTAATAACTGTAGCATTATTTAGAGGAGATGGCGTAACAAACTCGGTAAAATTCGATTCATTGTCAGAAATGTGCTCGTGCTCTTCGTCCTTTCCATGATTTTCTTGGTGTTGTGACGGTAATTGGCTAGAAACCCGTACCCTTTTCTTTTTCTTCCGAGGTTCTGGCGAATCTCCTTTAGAAGAACCATTTGAACTATTGGACTGTTCCGATAATCCTTTCCCATTCTTCTTTTTCTTTTTACTCGGACTAGAGGGACGACGTTTTCGGTAGATAAAGGTACCAATCAAAATACAGGCTAAAAGTACAAAACTCGCTGCACTGATGAATTTAAAACTTTGAAGCGGCGGTAATTTGATTCTTTTGCCCGGTTCATCGATGGTCTTTATCGACTGAGACGGAGAATTCTCTATGACTGGTCGCTTACCAAGTAAGCAGTTAGGAAAGTCGGCCGCGCCTGGCTGACATCCGAATAAATATGGCATTTCAATGAGATCAGTCGTTTCAGAATCAGCATCGCTAGATGGTAATATTTCTCCATTTGGCGTTTGATGTAGTGTCGGATAGTGAAGTGATGATAATGCATACAAGGAACCATTGATAAGTCCTATATGAGCAGAAGGAGCTGATGATGTAGAGGTGCGAGTTTGATCTCGAGGAAGGGTGATGGGAGTTCGTTTAGCAACATGGAATCCACCATCGTTTGATACACCTGGTTGAATTTCGAATGCCGCAATGGCCGGGTAATTGAATTTTCGAACCCACTGAACAAGACCTTGAAATTGGATACAAGTATTTGTAAGATAATCATCATTTAGCCTTCAATGTATGCTAATTTACCTTCTTTTGACGTGAAGTACACGTCTCCTTCATGTCCGTATGTCAATAAAAATTCTTGTTCAATTTTAGTGTCCTTATGATCTTTCCTTCCGTCTTCATAGAATTCAGGACCGTCCAAACTCGCAGACGTATATTCTGATAGCGTCACCGTCCACCTAAGTTAAAAATTGACAATTAGGCACTGTCATCAGAACATCGCTGCCGAATTAGAAGAGAATAGCAAACCGAGTTGATTTTGACTTTCCATCAAAGATGTTTAAATTATAATCTATCAACAATCCATATCAGTATTATGCTTTCCAGAAGCAAAAATGGTTTTGTCAGATCAAAAATGCCAACCTATTCTACCCAAGAAGATAGCACTCGAGGACAATGTATCCGCTGGTTTCGGACAAGTTGAATCAAAAAATTCGTTCATACTATAAATATGCAACACTTTCCCCGTTGTGGCGTCAACTGCATAAAATCGAGTAGTCTTTGTGCCGATATAAACAGTTCCGTCAGCGGATCTGAATGGTGACTTATTGACCAGAGTTTTAATCGGTAGCGGTAATTTCTAAATTGAACGGAAACAAATATTTAATCGTCAATTCTATAACATTTTTTGAGATACAAATTAGTAGTTTGACAAGACCGAACCTGAATGACTCTTCCTGGTTGAAAAGCGTACAATGCTCCGTCACCGATAGGTTCTGCAATATAAGTCAGCTGCGAGGCCACAAGACGGTTCTCATCTTCTTCGACGGTGATTAATTCGTCAGTTATCCCAATATCGTCAAACTCTTCTGGTTTTTCCTTGGTATTTTCATCGTTTTGCTCAGGCGTCGAAAAATTACTGCTAGTCTTAACGAGTGGCCCAATTCCATCGTCTAGGGTCCATAGTCGATGACCTGTCCCTTTGTCGATACAATGAACGGCGCCATCTAGAGTGGATATAAGGAGAACATCTGGCTGCTCTGTCTCGTAAAGCGAAGACGATACATCTGTCGACACCGCATAGCTGCCACCGGTATGTCGAACCTGCAGGGCTAGCGGGTCAGCGAGGACAAGAAAGACGAGGGCGGAAAGGATGACGAAGAAAGCGGCGAGGGGTTTGAGCGACGGCATTCGATTGCGAGTGATAGCTGCTCAGTAGACTCAATTTGGCACTGCATTCATCGTTATATCCACTGTGGTTTGCAGTATCTCTGTGTTCTGATGTTCTCTTTCGGCCGGCAGAGGGAGTGAGCGCCTTGCAATTAGGATCACGTGACGAGGGAACGCTGCAATCTATTCTCTAGATTACATTCCTCCCCAGTCCGAAATATTTCTATAAAAATATCATCCGAATTATTCCTATTCCATGGAGCCAAACTATTTGAAATAAGGACTAATTAATTCTCTTATTTTAATGCTGTTCATTCAACGTTAAAACTCATTTAGTTCGGAAATATTAATTCATCACCCATGTCCGCACAACACCACAGAGATTCCTTGTCCCTTACATTAGGGTCTATTGAGTAGGGATAGGATTAACAAGATTAGTATCTTCTGATTAATTTTACAGGCGATTGATTTTATACCGAGCGCTAAAAGCGTACCCTACATGCCCACCTTCAATCCAACACTTGATGAATAAAGACTAAGCTGTTGTGCCCATGTCCCGTGGTAGTAATATATATATATATATAATCTATAAAGATAATTGCAAAATTGCAGCGACCAGCTGGTTCTTGCTAGTTGACATTTGACAACTTTGGCTTTGCTGTCTGTGCGGACACAGTCTGTGCGGACTGTGCCCTAAGCCGGTCGACTGACGGATAGATTTGAATGGCATAAATCGAGACTCCGAGAACGGATTCGCAATCGCGACTTGACGGACACTTCATCAATTTCCGAAATAATTCTCAAATTCAGTCCAAAGAGTGTCCAAAGTTCAAGCACTGTTAAAACATCAATCTATTCAAATTCTCAATCTCGTCAGAGGCCGGGATCTCGTCGCCCAGAATCAACAGAGTTCAATGTGTCCTTTTCTGAATGCATAGAGGTGCATTGCGCAAACTTCTATGCATACAACCACCAGTCTTAAAATAAGGCTAGTGCACAACTGTCCACTCTCTACCTCTTATATATTCGAAATTCACGAATCGTACAGGTTTTAATATTGGAGATACACAAGCCGTGTCAAAATGATGAATGTTACAGGCAATCCGAGAGGAAGATTACAGCGCCGGCTCAGCTTCACCCTTACGGTTGCCTTCTTTTGTAACCTCATATTTTCCGTTCAGTCGCAGTGGTATATCAAACAAAATGTATCTACTGGACTCCCATTCTCGCCAAATTGGTTCCCAAACGATACAACCGTAATAGACTCCGTAGCAGCCCCCAATGACAGCGTTGATGTGCTGGATTCCAGGCAAGCTTTGTATAAATTCGATAATTTCTCTGAGGGAATACAGAAAGTGCAGTTAACTCCGCCTGGTGACCCGCCTTCGTCATGGGCCAGAACAGAGTAAGTTGCACAACTTAAATTCATTAATTTTGACTACGATATTGCTAACCGCATTTGGTAGCGTTCGGACTACACAACTTTGGATTCATCCACAGTCGTACGATCCTTACATCTTTCGTGTGCGTTGGAGTAGTGTTACAAATACAACAGAGAATGTGAAGATTGACATTATTTGGTACCCTGGCTTCAATTTCAGCATTGTCAATTCAACCCATCGCCCAGAAAATGTTACGCTTAACACTCTTTAATCTTATGCCGCTAGGCGGTTCCTTCGTGTAAGTTTAGCATCTTGAATCTAAAATATGAAAATGAATATAATACATACGAGAGCTTTTGCTGAAATTGTTTCTTTTATATATATTGATTCATCTCTCTCAGAAATCTTTCCTTAGGGCGGGAAACGCAGTCGGCTGGACAGCCAATTCAGTTGGCGCTCTATCGCGATAGTATCTAGTACTTAGCTCTGCTTGATATGAAAATTGGAACACAAGTACCTGCTACTTTAAGCGAATAGTCTAATTCGATACCCCCTTCCATTACGGTTTGGGTTATAGTCTTAGAATGCGGAAGGCAAGTCGATCTGGGATGTCTTGTCACTCGCGATAATTCAGTATCCTGGAATTTTTTGTTCCCCCCATCGGCAATTCTGCCCATCAGTAGTCCCGATTTGAACTGGAAGACTTCTGCCGCTATAGGATTAGTTAGGTATCAAAATCCTCAGCCAAACGTCACTGTCTTACGTTTAGACAGTAATCTTTTCCTGTACCATGTAACTCGAAATTCGGCGCGACTAGGATCTTTGCTTATTATGGGAATAGTACCTTAGCAAGTGTTGTTCTGATGATGCAAAATGGCGACTCTATCTCTTTAGATGGTTTAGAAACTTATTCTGTCGGTAAGCCTTATTAAGCCATCAAATTTGGAGTCTTGCTGATTAATGACCAAGGTTATGTAACTCGTCTACGGCAAAACGAGAATTTGTCACGACTCATAAAAGCATATAGGTCTTTCACTGTCCTCGGGACGACTTGGAGAAACTTCTTTGATCCATCTAGTCCAACCGCTTTGGTCGATCCCAGAAGTTTCACCTATCAAGCACGGTTTTTAGTCCGATTTCAGTATATTAGAATTCTCAGCCAAATCGTCGGAGTCACTGATATTGAAAATTACACCATTCAAGTCACGTTAGTGCTAGACGGAGTAACGCCAACTGATTCGCCCAGCATCATTGCCTCTATGTCCCAACAAACTGGAACTCCATTTCGGTTAAATACAACTAGTGTGAAGATTTATTTTGAGAGGGTCACTTGTGGTATGTTCATTTCTTTTATCTCTCCCTTATTCTGAACGGGCGCAAAGTTTCATATTGCACTCACTACATTATGATAAAGAACTTGAAGCGCTTAATCCACTTTGTCAGTATATAATTTGAAGAACGAACGGTGAGAGGGTGAGTGCAATATGAAACGTCGCGCCCATTCCGAATATGGGAGAGATCCGACCCTGGAGTCTAAACCAACAAAAATAAGACTTTTGTCTCGAAAGAAATTAACAATGAAGTGCCCACATCTGGTAGAAGTTAGAACCCCACAGTCTTGTCGCGTAAGGAAGATTCAGGATTGAGGATAGCACGATTTACTGTGTTCACCATTACCATTTTAGTTATATTTGGTTGCTGGTAAAGAGTGATATTTGGATGGTCGATGAAGTGATTTTTTGTAGGAGGGAACTGCCTAGTATTTATGCTGGTCCGAAGCGGAAAAAATTCTCATTCAGTTGGTGGGCAACATGATCAAGGCGAAGGGGATGTTTGCACGAAGAGGATGAAATCGATCGATCTTGGCTTCTTATGAAATGAAGCATTCAAGATGACTATATTTTCATTCTGCTGACTGATATAATAAGAAACAGATGTTTGTGGGTCACACACCAAATCTAGACTCGGATTCTCGGCCCAGATCTTTATATAAGTGGGCCTCATTATGTTAGTTTTTTGAAATTTTAAAGGTGTGACAATTGGGAAAAATCTGTATTTCGAGATTTTGTGTAATGTGAAGGCGCAATATTCCATTGTTTCTATAAATGCAAACGTCAGATATAGAATATCCGTAGCCACTTTGTGACACCAGGAAAAAAACAGATGATGGACAAGAACATCTGCTTTCCGATTGAAAAATTCGCCTCGGCCAGGAAATAGGACGATGTTCCCTCCTAGTCTTCACATGTATTCTATCGACCGGTTCTTAACCATCAAACCGTCATCATCGTTTGTCAGTTAATGATGAGGTGGTGAAGTAGTTTTTATATACAGTATTTTCAACATTACTGCAGTCCGAGTCTATTTCCGTAAGTTCTCTTATTCATAACGTTTATACAACTGATAAGAAACCATATCACCAAAGAAACTGTAATTTCAGAACAAAAATGTGAATTCGATTGTTTTCGTTTCATTCCGACATCATTATTTTCATGTCTGTAATACAGCCACAGATTTACAAAATTATCAATATAGATGACATGTTGATACTCACACTGAGCAGCGTTACCACGTTTTAACAACAAAATGAAATAAATTAATGAAATTACTACATTTTCCCTCCAACAAACTTTAAAAGGCAATATAAAATTACAATCCGCCGAAAGCAATCGAATGTCCATTTAGGGTTTGCTAAGTGTAACACCGTAATCCTTCCCTGTTATTGGAGAGTGAGCAGTCAGCAAAAATATCCAGCTCAATATGACGTAGCACTGGATGGCACCAAAAAGATGATTGCACCTTTTTCGATTTTTAGCCGGACTAAATCTATGCAACTTCTGGCGTCTTCGGCAGAATCGTGGCCGTGCTCGCTTGCTTGAATGAAAATTTGCAGATATCGTCTCGATAGATGCTTGAGTGAATAACGATGCGGCGGTCCCTTAGGGTGGGGAAAGAGTAGAGAAGTGTCGATGACGGTCGGGTGGATCAGCTATCTCAACCAAAGAAATTGTAAGAAACCAATAACCACATTGTCGAAGGCATAAAGTAAACTCTACGTTACTCGCAGAACCTATGAGATATGCAATATCAGTGGGAGGAACATTGCGTCCGGTATAATATAATAAATACTTTAAAGTCATTTTCTAAACTCTGTCCAATTATTATTGTATCACGATCAATCATCTGCAACAGCTTCTCTCTAATTTCTTCAAGGGAGAATTCGGCATCCTCTAAACTTATAATACCGCTGTACTTTGTATTCAAATCTACGATCTTTGCGAATTGGGAAGGTTTTACGAGTTCATCAAGGATCACATCGCCGGTTGAGTCAAGGACAGACAGTCGAGAGAGCTCAAATCCAGCAGTTGTGTAGCACTATCAAAAATGAATCAGATTCGACAATTAGCAAGATTGAAGATTTAGGTGGAGACAACAGGGGAAAAGAAGTAAACCATTTCACAGTCAAGCGCAATAACTTTGTGTTTTCCCACAGGAAACTTGGCTGAACTATTTGAATCAGGAGTTTCGATGAAGGGAATGGATTTATGAAGCTCAGTCATGGAAGTTTCCTTCCAGACGTGGGGTCCGACTTCGCAACCGGGAGAACCGTAAACTAAGGAGCAGCACGAATAAATCTGTTGCTTCTCACCTGTCCGCGAATTCATTGATACATTGTAAAAGAAAATCAATATTCTGTGTATTTTCAAGTAGAATATTAGATGCCGTACCATTCTCTGAGCTCACATAAGACCGCCCCCAGTGATATTCGCATTCTGAATAGTGATGCGGTTTCAGGTCTGCGCGCACAACGAATAACTTTTGACATCTGTCGCACACTTTGTACACTGTACTCATCAAATCTGGGGATGACAATTTGGCTTTATTATACTGATTGAACCATGTTAAAGCAGGCTTTTTTTCATCCTTGGTAACTAACTCGATGGTTAGAACATCGCGGGTGGGATAATTCCAAGTTCTTAGATCGGCTTCATGAAGAATAAATTGTTTCGCCTTCTCATAGTCGATCACTTGAGATTGCTTTTTGAAAGCGTACTCTTGCTTAGCCTTCTTCCTGGACTCGCTTGATGCTTGTTCGATTTCGGGGGCCATTGTTTGTTGCTTTCGGAGAGCCATCAACTCTGATGCGGAGCGGTTCTTGTAGACGGTCAGATTTCCGCTAGAGAAGGAGTAAATGTCGGCCTCCTTATCCAAAGCAAATTGATGAGGCAGGAGGGGATCATTTGAAATATAATTGGCAAGAATTCGGCAGAATTCGACAAAGAATTTTGAAAGGACGTTTGATCTGATCTTATATGGAATATTGTTGGCCGGATTGAGGGCTAGGATAGGAGGATTTTTTGGGTCGTCGTTCTGAGTTCTGATCGCTGATCTTGTAGGGGACTTGCGTTTAGCGGAAGTCGATGTAGACATCTCGATTGGATATATCGATGAAGGTTTTACGAAAGAATTTCTAACGACACTTTACTGACGGATGAGATTGAAATGTAATAAATCCAGCGTTGCTAATCGTATCATTACAATGGAAAGAAGTTCATCATATCTAGCCTTTTGTGAGATGGACCCAATGTTTTCGATATCGATTTAACGCTATGAATGGTGGTTTTGTCTTTAATGAATTTAACGAGTCGACACACTAGAAATAAAATCGGCCTATTACACTACACCGACGCTATATCTTTTTCTACAGTATATTTAAATTATTTCCAAAATCTCGGCGATACCATGACATACCTATCCCGTTGCCATAGCATCACTCATATCTGCTTCTGACCATATAACGAATTATCATCCCTTGCACGTGAAAACGATATCTTGTCGTCCGACCAAAGTGGTCACTGTCAAACCGTAAACAAGAATTTATCCCAGAATCGCCATTAAGAGATTAGAAAAGATACATCAATTATAGAGAAACTTAAGACTATCCGACCAGTTATATGGACCTTATTTCACAATTTGCCGCTTCGAATCCAATCCTCTCTTTTGCCGGCGCTGGTCTCGCTTCTCTCTTGGCCTTCCTCTCTATTAAAAGCACACTCTTTCAAGCGTCGTCATCAAGAAAGAAATCCCGAAAATGGGATATCAATATGGACTATACGTCTTCGGACAGTGACCCGGATGTCTCTAATAGACGTATGTATTCGTTGGCATTCAACCGCAGAATTTTCATAAGGAATCGCTAATGTATCGACCTTTAGGCAGGAATATTCGGAGAAGAAGGGTCGCACCCACATATGTTTTCGGCCTCGTCAATGTCGGCAACTCTTGCTTTTTGAATTCAATTTTACAGGTTATATCTTTTAAATCCTTCTTCTTCTTCCATGCGAAGGCGATTTGCTTTGAGCAGTTTGGTTAAGGGTTTTATTCTTAGAGTTTAGCGGCACTTCCAAAGTTACGATATTATCTCGAAAGACGAATAGAAACACAACAGAAAGCAAATATGGCGAAATCTCTAAATGTAACAGCGGCTCTACTGGAAACTGTAAATGGTAATGTCGTGATTATTTAGTTGTTGGATCTCATTTCCCGCTGTATCTCACTCACGTTTCCGTCATTTGGTGTAATTGGCAGATTTGAATACACCATTGAAGTACAGAAAGGCGATCCGGCCTACTTCGCTACTGAGAGCGATTTCTAACAATAAAAGAATTGTCAATCGTCAACAGCAGGTTGGGTTCCGTGAACTCTCCGTCAATTCAATTCGTTTATTAAAAGATTCATTCAATTCATTATATATACATTAGGATGCACAAGAATTGTTTCAGATCATATCTAGTGCCTTGAGCGAAGAGCAAGATATGCCATACAAAGCAGCTGTTTCTATTCTAAATCCTACAATTCTGAGGGAACTCGTGAGTCGATTTATGGAGTTCATTTCATGATTGCGTCAAATTGACTTTGATTTTCTTGGGTAGATATCACATTCCTCGTTGAATAGTTCGTTCAACAAACATTTGCTTAAAGCATCACACAACACACGAGTTAATTCCCGATCGCTAAATCCATTCACTGGATTACTGGCGAGTAGACTTACTTGTTTGGAATGCGGATATACCGTAAGTCGTTTGCTTCCTGCCACAGTCTCTGTTAGATCGCATGCAATATATTTAACAGAAGATTGCCCGTTTCGATCTCAGGCAGCCATTCGTCATTTCACTTTCGATAACTTATCTTTATCGCTACCTCGTCGGGTATGTTATCTCTACTCTGCGCCCTTCTTTACTTCCGATATATTGATTGATTTTGATATTCATTATAGTCCGTATGCACCCTCGAAGATTGTTTGTCGTCGTACAACGCGATAGAAACCATCCATGACGCTTGCTGCCGCCGCTGTTCGTTGAAGGACACATTGAAACAAGCTATCAATGAGATTGTCAAATGGACCCGCCAACTCGAGCGTTTTTCAAATAAGGTAGCCTTCCTTAAGAGCGAGATTTTGGCAATGTCAGTCAATGCCGATGATTTGTCCTCGGAATCTTTTAAACTGGAGAAGGACAGAAGGCGAAAAAAGAAATCACTCAGGGAGTATGAAGAAGCAGTGACGGAAGTCTGCGATTTTTTAAGTGAGTTGAAAACCAACGAGATGAGTCTTAGAGCTAGATTGAAGGATGATGTTGAGGGAGATGTGGTATTTATCGTATCGTCATTTTCTTTATTCATTGTATGCTACCTTTCTGATGATGATTCCTGCACTTTATAGGGGAAAATTGAACTTCAACGTGCTGAAACAAGACATACCAAGCAGTTAATGATAGCTCGGGTAATTGTGTGTTTGCGTTACCGTTCTGGACTTTTGAGCTGAATAGAATTGTATTTTTTCCACGACAGCCCCCATCAGTGCTAGCAATACATTTTTCTCGGTCTTTGTTTCTCCCCTTTGGCGTATCGAAGAACAATTGTCATGTCGAGTTTCCGCAACATCTTGATTTAACACCTTTCGTGACGACGGGTAGTCTGAGTACCGCAGCATATGAACCGATATCTGATTTCCTTGTTGAGTCCAAGCAAATTGTGCAGCAATCAAATGGCGATGATGTTGTTCATTCAATAAGGCAAAAGCCTAATGAGAATGTTTCTGAAATCAGCAGCACAACAGCGGAAGGCGACCAGTTTTCCAGAGATATGACAAACGGTAACGTCGGTATTAACAGGGACGCGGTCGACTCAAAGAATTCTGCAGGTGTCACCAAGAAGAAAAAGAAGAAGCGGAAGAAAAATAGGAAGACGGAGGGACACGACAGAGAGGGCGATAGTGATAAGGAGAACCCAATTCAGCTCAGAGAAACTACAGTCGAAGGACATCTGAGTGACAAGGCGTCACCTGAGGTCACCCGTCTAAAATCCAACTCGCCGCTTTCAAACAACAACCCATTATCGACACCATTACACCATTCATCTCGGCTTTCTTCGACTCCTTATCTTCCCTCACCGCCACCCGATACTGAGTCTCGCTCAAAAGTACCCCCACAGTGTGAACGGCTCTCTTCGCCTCTCTCCTTTGGCGATATCCACTCTCATCGACCCCAGCCCCACACATCGCACGCTCCGCGCTACCATTACAAATTACAGTCAGTCGTTGTACATTACGGGGCTCACGAATGGGGGCATTATATCGCTTACCGCCGTGTTCCGAAATGGAATTCCACTCCAAATGCCTCTAGCTCGCCATCCATCACGGCAGCCCAACCGTCAATTTCCGAAGCAGCCAATACATTCTCTCATGATGCCGTTGGACATTTAAAGCAACAATCGAGGAATGGCGAGAACTCATCGAATTCAAAGAAAAGGCTAAAGCGCAAGAAGAAGAAGCAGAATTTTAATGGAGATGGAAATGTTCGAAAGCAGCAAACCTCATTCACTTCGCCGTCCGCCGACAACGCATCTTTGTCAGATCGTAAAGCTCCGACCTCCACTTTTCCGATACCGGCATCCGTTAACTTTACTGCCGAAACGCAATGCGATGATGACGATGATGATGAATCAGATTGGTTCAGGATCAGTGATGATAATGTAGAAATAGTCAGTTGGGAAGAAGTGAAACAGGCGAGGGCTTATATGGTTTTCTATGAACTCATGGAATCCTGAGAAGCTCATCACTAATTCATGTACAGTTTTAATAAATTAGTTACAATCAGTCACCCGGCCCCTAGACAGTAACTTGAACGAACTGGCTCCATAATCTTCCGGGTCGACGCATTGACATATTTCAGACGGTGGTACAAGATGACAGTGTATAGGTTGGACTGATTTCCTTGATTTCCTCACTGTCTTCTTTCAACAAGACTGGGGTACTCTGGCCAAAGCTTCAACGAGAAGAAATAGTTGTCCAATTCTGTGCATTACGCTTGGTAAAGAGAAGTTAGCAATGAGAGAACTGCACCAGAAATCAAGCACAAGTCAAATAATCCAAATAATTATTTTATTGAATTTCCATCGAAATCCTGATGTACACCGGAAGCCTGAGTCAGTTCTTCATTGGAATAAAATGATCCAGGATAAATAGTGCCAATTCCCTCGGCGTGCCCGATATTAGAATTCAACAACATCACTATATCGTCAATTAGAAGAGAATTGGTGATGCCATTTTAATGATCACAATCTGGTCATTGGACTAGATGCGAGACCATCTTCTTTCCTAGCGATGGAGAAATTCTCAATCGGAAACCAGATGTTCTCGTCCATCATCGGTTTTTTTACTGGTGTAACAAAGTGGCTACGAATTTTCTATATCTGTCGTTTGTAATTATAGAAACAAGGGATTTCTGCGCCTTCACATTACATAAAAGCTCGCCTCACACATATCGGCCATTTGTCACACATAGAAATGGCAAAAAAGTAATATAGCGAGGCCCACTTGTACAAATATCTGGGCCGAGAATCTGAGTCTAGATTTGATGTGTAACCCGCAAACATCTGTTTTCTATTATATCAGTAAAATGCAAAAATATTCATATTGAATGCTTCATTTCATGAGAAAAACAGCCAAGATCGATCGATTTCATCCTCTTCGTGCAGACATCCCCTTTGTATTGATCATGTTGCCCGCCAACTGAATGAGAATTTTGCCCGCCTCGGACGAGCATAAATACGAGGCAATTCCCCCTTTCCAAGAGTCAAACAGGAAATCACTCCATCATTAATTAACACATCATCGTAACAATCCACCCCGTAAGCAACAAAACGTCATTCAAGATGTTAAGCCCAGTCGAAAAACCTGATGGTACTATGATATTTGTATGAGTGAACTTTATTTGTCTAACTTTTACTGATTGCAATTTGGTCGGTTTAGCGTTACCTACAGTTCAATCTCATAAATGGAAGGACTTTCGTTCATGGCAAGACAGTGGGGTTCTACTAAATGTGGGTTTTTTATTTTTGATATCTCCCGAGCCAAAGTCTTAACTGTTGCAAATTTAGACACCAGGGTCGAGATTTACTTCAGCGCTTGGAATTCCTTATCATAATGCACTTTGTCATTATACAACGCCCGTGTTTCATGTTGCACTCGCCCTATCGCCAAGCGTTCTTTAAATTGTATAATGACAAAGTGCATTATGATAAGGATTTCCAAGCGCTGAAGTAAGTCGTTATTCTCTTGTTGCTCTTCGCTTATGCTGCTCTTCTCACAAACTTGTGTGTCAGGGATCACAATACACAAGAGATATATATATTACGACAATCGCGTTCATTGACGCCTTCCAGGACCCAGGTGTTGCATCCACACTATGATCCGCAAAACATAATACATCAGATTTGGCCAATCCATACCTTTTATTCGGACCATAGCGTGGATGCAACACCACAAAGGCGTCAATTTTGACTAATTCATTTCTACCCGCCACTTTTGCGCACTTCTCAAATCTCAATAATTGCAATGGTAACAGGGTTCTTATTTCGATTTAGAATTACCTGAAATTCATTTACAGCCAGTGAAAATATCAGACTCGCCGTTCGCAACAGAGGGAATGCAGTTCTACAGATGGTAGGTCTTCCTCTTGGTGTTCGCTAGTGACATAGCCTTACTGTTGTTGGTTTAGATTCCAGGGCAGAAGCCTATGACAGGTCTGGTCCGGCACGAATCTTCATACTGCACTCGCCTTCCCACCGCAGTATTTTAAAATTATATGACGGCAAAGATGACATCCAGAGAGAGCTAGAAGTATTATAGTGAATCTTCATTCTCTTGTTTACTTTAATTCTGCAAAGGTCCTTACGAGTCTGTGTTTCAGCAAATTATCTCCAAGTAGCGCATTCAGTTTAGTCCCTCAAAACATTCTACATATCAAGAACGACGTACTAGACGGTGTGCTTGGTATTCGGGCTAACGAATTGGAAAACTACATTGCGGAAGGTGTCTATGGTGAGTACCCTGGAACAGCAATACTTCATTCATGCTATTTAGTTAATGACGGTTAGTAAAAACGGTTCTTTTTGATTATAGGCAGCCATCCGTCATTTCACTTTCGATAACTTATCTTAATCGCTACTTCGTCCGGCATAATACCGCTCTCTGTGCTCTTCCCTACTTCCAACATATAGATTGATTTTGATATTCATTATAGTCCGTATACACCCTCAAAGATCGTCTGCCATCATACGCCGCGATAGATACCCTTCCTGACGCTTGCTGCCGCCGCTGTTCTTTGAAGGACACGTTGAAACAAACTATCAATGAGATTGTCAGATGGACTGACTCGCCAACTCGAGCGTTTCGTCAACAAAGTAGCTTCCTTCAAGAGCGAGATTTTGGCAGTGTCAGTCAGTACCGATGATTTGCCCTCAGAATGGTCTGAAAATGGAGAAGGACAAAAGGCGAAAAAAGAAATTCCTCAAAGATTTGGAGAAGCAGTCGCGGAGAAGTCTCTGATTTTTCGAGGAAGCTGAAAGCCAATGAGATGAATCTTAGAGCTGAATTAAAGAGGATTTTGAGGGGGATATGGTATTCATCTCCTCCTTATTTTACTTTTCATTATACGCTTCCTTTCTGATGGTGATATTTGCACTTTATAGGGAAAAATAGGACTTCAAGGAGCTGAGACAAGACATACCAAGCAGTTGATATTTTCTCGGGTAATTGTGTTCCTTGATTTACCATTCTGGACTTTTGAGCTAAATAAGCGTAGTTTTGTTCCCACGACAGCCCCCACCAGTGCTTGCAATACATATCCGTTTCGGCGCCTTTGTCATCGACATTTCACCAAACTATTGCTAGCTTCAAGTCTCAAGCGATAACCAGATTTCTATTCGAATCTTCGACGAAGCAGCCTCAAGAGTTTGTATATATCCGTCCAAAAAACATTGACCACATCAATTTCCCTCAAAGGACTAGAATGATACGGAGTCAGCGAGAGCTTGAATCGTCAGAATTAGATGTATTCGAGGTATGTAGCGAAAAATATATCTTATCGCCGAGGTAAAGAGGGGCCGACGGTAATGGATTGTCAGTTTTGGGATTTCGGTATTCTATCAAGTTGGATTCAGCTCAAATGAGGAGCTGCCGCTTGATTTCACAGTACTAAAACGCTGCCAGTCTGCTGAACCGGCATTATGTGATCTGGTTCATATGCATGCTCCTGTATTATTGTTGGAATGTACGGTTTGTGGTACCTACAATGGAAAAAGTCAGTGAAGCTTTAACCACTGTTGTTTAGTCTATTGTTGTATTATTCATTGTTATTGAACGCACGATTTAGCGAGCTTTTAGTCTTGAATAAATGTAACACACTTCTCTACAGTCAGAGAGTTGAAATTTTGGAGAAACGTTGTTACAGGAGCGAAGCTGTATCGCAGTAACAGGACCTGTAGCTTAAAGGTTCGAAGTTCGGACACATCGACCTCGTAGGTCCTGCAATAATGATATAGCAACTCATGGAAATCAACTTCAATTGTAGAAGATTTTAAACTAAATCAACAGTCTAATAGGGTAAAGTGCAATACTTATTAACTCACGGACGTCATATCCATATCACCCTGCTTTATTACTTTGAAGAAGAGTAGATGGTCTGGCTTTGTTGACCTTACCCATTCCTGTCAATGTTGCAAGGGAGGAATACTTGATGTAACACAAAGAGCTGGTAAATTCAACAACTGCGTACTTACTTACGGATATATCTTCCTTAATATATGTATATTGTTCATAACAAGCTCCTATAAGACGCAATGTCACCAGGTATCCTTTGATAAGGACCTCTCGCGCGCTTCCATATCTTGTTCTCAGGCATTCCGGCCATATCTTCATGAGATGTCCTGGTGCAATTTTGCAGTGAAATGCTAGGGACATCATGCAGAGAAATATGTCTCTGGGATGACTTGGGATCTGGGTGCGTAGAAAAAAATCTCGGGCCCAATCATGTCTCCACTCCCCAGTGTAGTCATCGTACTAGAACGATTTTGACATGTATTGTCTCGATAACTATGACATAAGATGTGACACCAGCAACGAAGGAGGAGGCCAATTCTAGGGGGTCCTCAGTGGAACGTTGTATGCTCAAAGGTTAGCTCAGAAGAAAATCAAAATGACAGATCTTTGTCCAAACGGGAGTGCAAGAAATTAAAAACGAAAAAATAAAACAAAAAGCGCAAGCATGGAATGTAAAAGTCAAAAGTGTGGAAATCATTGAAGCAAACGATCATTGTATTCAAACTCTCATAGTTGTACTCTACAACAGCAAACGCAAGCCAAACACAGTCAGAAGCAGATCGAGAGTAAACGAAAACTCCTTGCCCTGGCAACTCGTCGTATATCGTTTGCATCGCTATTGCAAAGTTCACAGAGACAAACAAAAGAGATGGGAAGAGAAGATAGGTTGGAAGAGACAAGATAGTAGGGGTGAAAGCCCTTGTCGACAACAGTCGCGCTAGAATTGGTGTGGTGAAAGCAAGTCGAATCAGAATGTCAACAAATACGACCAGAAGAGGCAATAATGATTAAGGAAGTCAGGAAAGCCCTACCTCAAGGGAATTTCAGTCACCGTTGCAAGTGAATACACTTGGACCTCTAGAGTCAGATGTTATTACATACAACGACAAAACTGCATTCAGGAGGAGCATGTTTCTGAGAAGACATCAGAGCCTTCCCAGCGCATCACCGGCGTTCACTGCAGTACGTTCGTTCACTGACTGGTGAACCAGAGCTTTTCTGTTGCCACGACACGACCATTCCCTTTTCATCTCGCGGTGGCTCGCTATGATATACTGTGCTTCAAACCAGAACGCTGACAGATGCTAAGATCTAGGTTAGGTTAGGTTAGATGCCTAGATCGACATTTGCACTCACAAAATACAGCGCTCAAGGCCGACATGCTGATCAGCGTGTGCTTGCCGACTCAAATATTTTCGCCTAGAGACTCTCAGATATAGAGAACTCGACCGATGGTAAGCCTTTCCGGGGCAGATAGATAGTTTTCGAGTAAGTGTGCGCTCTCCGAAGTTCAAAAACATGTTTCTCAATCCTCATGAAGACCGCAGCTTTTGAATGCAGACTGGCTCACGAGACATTGGCCCGACTTCTGAAGTCGGCAACGAAGAATTTTTTTGCTCTCAAATTGACCGAGCAAACTTCTCAATCGGAGAAGTCACGTCTATGATTTCTTAAAATCAGTTCAAGACTTTGAACATACAATTAAAAGGCAGGGTTTGGGTGAGTTATCAACTTTCTCTGGAAGTTGGCAAACAGATACTTAGTCTATTAATAAAATAGAGAGCCGTCCTTCTGTCCGCAGCTGAAGGTTTAAATCAAATGCACTGAAACAATTTGCTGCATTTGGATATCAAGCCGGTGTCGTGTGGAAACGATAACATACTGTGTCATTTTCCTCGACACTAGAATTTCAGTTGTTTGTTGAAAGGAATGTAATTTTTTTGGTTCATGTCACTAAATTTATTTTCTATTGTTATGTCTGATGTTGTTAGCATGTCTAATGTATTTCGAGTGTGGTATTTTCAATATTTGATATTCGTGACATGTGTTTAGCATTTCATTATTTTGTATAGAATTTGGTATTTATAAGGAAGGAAAGGGATTTATAAAGGACATCAAATCAATATATCTATGAAAAAAAAAAATAACTTACAAACTTTTATGACTATGATTTTATTAATCATTATACAACCTATTATATCCGAAACGAGTAACCTCACTCTTCGATATATCGCCTATGGGGAATAAACCCATATCCCCTGGAAGGGAACGATCCCCCAAACATCCAAATCTTTCCGACACCCGGCGAATATCGTCGTCTCTTATTCGGCACAAGATATCAAATCATGGGAGGCCGACAATTTCAATAAGTATTTCGGTACAGTCATCTCCTCTTTCATTTCTTTTTTTTAGACCAAGATATTCTCAAAATCTATTACTAAATACGATGTCCGTCTCCTCTTAGCTAATGGACGAGCGGTACCCGAGGCATTTGCGGCCCTTATCGATTTTGGGTCAGCCCTCAGAATTGTTGAAGATTGAAGAATCCATTTTTAGCTTTCTAGTTCAGTTTACAATATGTTATTGTTTATAATAAAAGGAAACCCTCTACTTCCCTAAATAAATAATATCTGATCTTGCTCTAAATCTTAATATAAATTGGACAAAAATCACCTAAAGAGTTGTATCCTACACTCCCCGACACAGCTATCCAGTCATGGACAATTTGGAGGTATACGACCCATTCTATGATTGGTACAGTTTTGTCATCGTAGTGCTTGAGGTTCTTGCCCTCAAAAACGCCTGGACCCTATTTTCGCCTTCTTTATTAGCGATGGTGAACTAGCAATGCCAACCGAAGAGGTATATCAAAGTCAAAATCAAAATCCGACCAAGCGCTTTCCTGAAGATGAAGATGTGAAGTCTCGTTTGAAAACCTCTCCGTGGAGGTAAATTATTGATTGGGATTGCAAAGGTAAGTTACTGTTGTCGTTCGTTGATTACACTTGACTTTTCGTATTGTTTTGCAATTTTTCCTTTTAGTTTTTGGAAGGGGATTGCAAAAAATATGGGGAGGAAGTTATCTCCTTGATGGACCGTGAATGGATATAATAATTGCTGATGCATGAATAGAAAATGTTAGGGAACAAGGGTGCAGTTTAGTGCTTTGAGCTTTCTGCGAAATATGTGAATTTTTTTTTTAAGGGCAGAAGAATCAGGGCGTGTGAAGAATGTTCTTTCTCTTGTTGAGCCGAAATAATGAAATTGCACATTGATTATGTGAACTTTGCGAAGTAAAGCGATTTGATGGGTTGGAGCACGCAAGGTTAAAATAGGTGTAGCCTAAGCGAATGTCCGAGCAAGGTCTGCTGATATCGCCTGCCTATTGGAAAAGCAAATACTTCTACGTATCATGCTGTTCGTCTGAGCAAAACATGAGCCATGTATGAACAAAGCCAATGTGAACTAGCTGCTTATAGTCACCTGTTCCAATTTTTCAGTAGCACCATACCGAAGGATTCCGAACTGACGGACTTGTTGCGGTAAATGTCGTAATAAGTGAGTTATATTTCGTTGAGCAAGATCTGGATGGTCTTTATGCAATAAATTCACATATCGGAGGGATAACATATCCAATTTGTAGATATAATCGTCAATCTGTGACGTCACTTTAGTGTTACAGACAAAATCTTCTGGTGTGAACAAAAAAGAACCAAAGTTACTCGTATGGGCGCTCAAGATGCTTTCTTAAACTGTTAACGGGTATGCGTTGTTTTCTTGAACACCCACCCGCCCGCCCGCCCAGGTTTGGTAGTAGTGCGGGCGCTGCTGAACGAGCGACTGCGTACATCTTAGGAGTTGCTGTGGTTCATACAGTAATGTGGCACCTTGTTATTGTTGCGCCGTAGTTGCGCACCTGTCGGCTTTGCCTCGAACCGAGGCCTAGTGTAAATTTTTCCACCTGCAGGTGCGCGTCACGTACAGCTTAATGTGACAACCTCCCCTTGAGCAGTCGTTGAAGGAGGGGGGAGGAACAATGGTATTATTAGGAGAATCAAACTATTTTTCTGGATGATAATTAAGGATTCTGGTTTTGTGCTATTTGAAGGCAGAAAAACGAACTTGCGGGTATCATCGGGAGGTGTCAGGTTCATTTTATCTTGAGTTCTACAGTCTAAAATGTCACATATACTGTGTTATTCCGTTCACGAGTTTAATGAACTTATTCTAATCCATCTTTATTATGTGCTTGTGATAGTACATTGAGCCTGGCTGAACTCATCGAAAGTATTTTCATTGTACACACAATTGTCGCTTTAATTAGAACTTTTTCCGATATTCCTGTGGATAGTTTGTTTAGATAGCTTATGTCTGTTGAAGATTGAAGAATCTATTTTTAGCTTTCTATTTTTAGTATAGTTTACAATATGTTATTGTTTATATTTAGCTTAGTTAGGTTACATTTAGTCATTCATTGTATGATAAAGTAGTTAACTTAGCAGTTATTATTTGTTATATTAGTTTAGGCGCATAAGTGGCTAATCATGCAACGTTGTCGCGAGGACGATTTGTTAGGGGATATAAAATCTTACTAAAAGACTTTATTAAGGCAGTTACCGGGATTGGTAGGCTTCAATACAAAATATAATAAATTCGTGTTAAATATAAATAAATATAAATATAAATCCACTAATAAAATATCCCTCAATCAACAGAATAATTATAAGAAAGTTACCTTCAATACAAAATATAATAAATTCGTACTGAAGACATCCTACTACAGAATACTTATACTATTCATCACCACGTAAATGTTTACCAACTTAATTACCACCAATTTACCGTTTCCGGGTATGTCTACCAAATACATTAGTTACTCATCCAATCCACCTGAAAATGACCCATCTTCTTTCTAAACTGTCAAACATCTCTATAGATTCTAGGGTCGAACTCTCTTTACTACTCTCAGTGATTCTTCACGACAACGTACATGGTAAAACGCCTCAACGCGTAGTGAGAATTACTTAAGTCTATATTTAGATCATTATTTATCTATAAAAGGAAACCCTCTACTTCCTAAATAAATATTCTGATCTTGCTCTAAATCTTAACAATGTCTACACGAGGCATCTCGTTATGCCGCGACGATTGTAATATTTCGCGCCCCGAATGGATTGCTTCTATCAGGCTCACTAATCTAGGAGGAATGCGGTTCCACAGATTGTACTTTTTCTTGGTATTTGCTAACTGACATTAGTTCATTAGACATATAAACGGATACACACGTCACATATGTTACACAATGCTGAAACGGGTAGACTGTAGAACCCAGGCTAAAATGACTAACTGACACTTCCCAAATTACCCATAAATATATTTTCTACTCCCAGAAAGCTTAAAACCGAAATCATCGATACTTAGCTAGCTCCTGTAATACACACAAGCTGTTTGACCTTCCTAAAAATTTGTTCCTCCACCCTTAACCTATTCACACACACACACACACACACACACACACACACACATGATCAAGAGTAAGCGCGGGACTGCAGGGCAAGTGAGAGGGTGGCGTCATAGTTGTAGCACCCAAGGTTAAATTCGGGTTAGCCCAACTACACACTCATGGTCCGGTGATGTCTCGTGGGAATGAGCAGTTTATTATATCATTCACTCACATCTCGTATAATGGAGATATGAACGAAACATCGATGTATAATGGAGATGTATACTTCGCCACTCCGTGGCTCGTATAATCACCATTTTTTGATGAACTCGAATTTGTCTGCCAATGAATTTTTACACGAAGGACTTGGGTTCCTAGTATTTGGAATGGGTTAGACTTTACACTGAAGATGCGATAGACGACTCCAGTGACAACGGTCACGTACATGTATTGGAATGGTGGAAGAATAGTGGACTGGAATTGGAATACAGCCGTTTGTAATGCTATCGGCACTTTCGATTACGTTCTCAACACATAGTGAGCGCAAGTACAACTGGACTCGCCTGTACGTTCTGTCCGAAACTTTTAAACATTTCAAAATTATTGTATTCCGTTGGGTGTCTCGCAATCATCAGTACATTCTTGTGGACGTTGCTGGCATCAGACAAAAATGTTATGACTGCAAAAAGTCATACAAACACATCAAACCTAACATTTCAAAGATATTGTATTCCGCCTATCCACTTTGCTGATATGCCTTTGGCGCGGGTGGACGAGGTTCATTTTCAGTTTCGTAATCCTGATGGTATTTTGTTGGACTTTAGTGGGTTGGATTGGTCGTGTATATTCCCCTCGAGATGTCCTCACGATACACCCAGGATCCGGTGATGTCCCTACGATGTCTCTTAGGATATCTTCGCGGCCTCCCCTCAAGATGTCCTCGGGATAGCCTCGTGCCGCGATGATTTACAGCACACGTCCCGGGGACATCCTCACGTAAGATGTCTCGAGGATATCTTCGGTTGGAATGTCTCTGTAACATCTTGCCGGGATATCTCCAACATATCCCCGCGACGGCCCCGGGACATCTCCGACATTATCCGCAGATCCGCAGGACGTTCTGGGTCGAAATCTCCTGGTGACATCTCTGCAAAACCCACATCATTAAGCAGTTAATGATTGTTTTGAGAATCAGTGTACACGATATTTACAGACACCAAGTTAATACATATATAAATGGAAATCAACTGACACTACATAAGAAACCGAAGGCTTTTCTGCCACTGGGTGTCTAATAACATCTTTCATGCATAATAACAAGTAATTACCACTAACAACTAACAAGCTTAAATCACTATCGAATGGCCTCTCTGTCAGATGAAATTTTCGCTACGGGTAGATTCCATTCCCCGAACAATCTGAAAATCATTACATTGACTGTGTACAACTTCTTCTCTATGTTTTCGCATTGAAAATTGAATTAAGTCCTTTCGACGTTTGGCTTGATTCCGGATATTGCTAGTGGAAGAAGGAAGGCTGAGAGAGGCTCTGTGATAACAGGAGGGTAAAAGGTCAGAAAAAATATTATTACAGAGATCAGCATTTTGCGTAACGGTACTGGGACTTCTTTCTTAAGGGTTGCAGAGCTGTTTGTTTGTGAACGGATCGAAGTGGCGACATCATCAAAATTGTCAGTGGCTTCTTCGTCCAAGACACTAGAATCACGCTTGGAATCAGTAAATGTAATATCCTGAGGACTTTATTTCTTCCAGAAGTAACGGAATCCGGTTGTAAGAATATCATCGATTCGCTTGCAGCACTGTCATTGAAGAGCGTTCGCCGAGATGAAGCAACAAGGAGATTCCGACTGTACACATGATTTTCATTTGGTGGTATCGATTTGTCTTGACGAAAATATGGAGAAGGACAGCTTTGGCTAAGTCACCTTGCGAGGCGACCCCAAATTTTCTTGCTTGTCTGTAACCACGATGCGCAAAAATGATTAATGATCGAGATGTGAGTGAATTATATAATAAACTGCTCATTCCGCCCCCTCACCCAACATTATCATCCGAAGTCGGGAATCGAGGGTGGATGTTACTTAATATCGCTTCGTCGTAAGAGCGTAAATATAGTCTAAAATTACGGAGCTGAAAAGAAAATTCATACGGGACATGATAATCTAATCAGGAGACGATATTTTATTGTGGATAGTTATAATTAGGACCTAATGAAAGACGCACATTTTTTGTATATAAAAAATCTGTCATTTGCGCGGAACAGATTGAATTTCGGCACTCTTGGTCCTTTTTCCGCACTCTTTCCGTGACTTCTGCACTTTGTGGTGTGCATAGAACTGCTACATGCACTTACGAAAAAAAAATGCATATCATTTTCCAATGATCGAAAAACGAAAGACATACCCAATTTATTTGTTAATCAAACAATTACCCTTTCGGCAATGTGAACTTTGCGAATTAAAGCGCTTTGATAGGTTAGAGCGCGCAAGGATGAAATAGGTTCAATTTATCTATGACGTCACTTTTGTGTTACAGACGAAGCCTTCTGGCGTGAACAAGTAAGACCCAAGGTTACTTGCAGGGGTACTCAAGATACCTCCTTAAACTATAAAGGGGAAGTTTTATTTTCTTGGACATGCCCCGCAAAGCCAATAAGGAAAAGGGAAGGGCTCAAAACCGCACAACCCGCCAGACCTCAGAATCCACCATCCATTCAGTTCAAACTCGATCCAAGCGACAATGTATATCCAACAACCCTCAACTTCTTCTGTCCCCAACGATCAAAGTTCAGAGGTCTCTTATATCAGTGCTTTCGACACTCCTTCACCTCCTTTATCTCAGTCTTATTTTCCAACTCCAATTTCCTCTAACATCTCCAACGTTTCTGATTCCGTCGACCAACGGCTCTCCCAAATCGAAGCCATTCTTTCATTCTCACCTTCCTCCAACATCTGAGCCTTCCCCACCTATTCCTTCAGCGTCCTTTGCCGGCAATTCTACAGTCCTTCTTTCCATCACTGAATCCAGATAACCATGATAAATATTCAGAACTTACACTTGAAAGAGATTTTATCTTATGTGACGTTAAACAATCAGCGATATTAGCTGGAATAATCTTTATCTTATTAATATAAAACAACGAATAAAGCCAATTAAACTCTTTAAGAGTACAAGTATTTAATTCTATTGAGTAAAACATTATTTACTACTAAATGATTCTTTAATTGAAGGAATTAGAGAACTACATAAACCTCTTTTAGCAAAAAAGTCATGAATCCACAATATAATTGTCCTAATGTTGGCTTATATTCTAATACTTTATAGAACATTTTTGCGGGATTTATAATGGTTTATAAGATAATTATATTATAATTAAAATAAAAGATTTTTGATCTCTTAGAATAATCTGTCCAGCTTTCCTCAGCCGACGAGTACACTAAATTACCTCCATTTCTGCGTCTTTAGGCTACTGTGCCTATTAATTTCAGCCCAGCGTCTCATCATTCCCATTTGGCAGTGGATGTTCGTCCTTAGGTATCCCATTTGCATTACTACCGTCAGTATTATTGCCAATCCGACTCAAATTGGATTCAAATACGAGATCGCCAGACCAATCTCCCAGATATTCCGCCAGACGTGTGGAAGTCAATACAATTTGCTACACTTTCCTTCCAGCAAACTTTAAATAGTAAAAATAACATATATTCACGATACGTCGAAAGCAACCGTGAGTCTATTTGTGGTTTGCTAAACAAAATACCGTCATTCTTCCCTGTTGCAGAAGTTCAGCGGTCGGATATTTTATCGAGATCAAACTGATACGGTTAAGTTGATTAATTGATTGTACCTTGTTCGACTTTGGCCAGAAGTTCATCAAGGATCACATCGCCAATCGAGTCAAGGTCAGATTGTCGAGAGAGCCCAAATCCAGCAGTTGTGAGATTAGTAAATTTAAAATTCCGTTTTAAAAGGACCAATCTTTGCGTTTTAATCCTTTCATGCGGCGAACGGTTGTTGGTTCTCACCTGTCCGCAAATTGATAAATCGCAAAAGAAAATTAATAGTCTGTAAATTTTCAATAAAGCTATTAGATGTCGTACCGTTCTCTGAGCTCACATTAGACCGTCCCCAGTGACAGCCACATTCAAAATTGTGATGCGTTTTCAGGTCTTCCCGCAGATTACATAACTTTTTATTCAATTGGTCATTTTACAAACCGTACTCATTGATTCAGAAGTTTCGACGTTGTTCTAACCTCGAAGCATGTTAAAGCAGACCTTCTTTCATTCTTCATCTCTAATTCGCTAAATGGAAGATTACGGGTGGGTAAATTTCAAGTTCTTAGGTCGGCTTCATGAAGAAGAATTAATAATGATATTACCTTCACATGGCTGATCATTTGAGATTGCTTTCCGAAAGCGTACTCTAGCTCTCCCTTCTACTGGCCTCGGTTGATGCTTTTTCTATTTCTGGGGGAATTGGTTGTTGTCTACACAGTGGCATCAATTCCAAGTTTCCAAAGAGGAGGGGTTCTTTGTAGAGTCGTAGACTGTCGGTCGTCGGATTTCCGCTGGGGTGAGAGCAAATGTCGGCTTCCTTATCCGAAGCAAATTGGTGAGGCAGGAGGGGATCACTTGAAATATAATTGGCAAGAATTTGACAAATTGGCAGTTGACTTTGTAAGGACCGTTGATCTGATCTGATATGGAATGTTGCTGGCCGGATTGAGAGCTAGGATAGGATGGTTTTTGGGGTCGTCGTTGTGAGTTCTGATTGCTGATCTGGGTGGGGATTTTGCGTTTAGCGGAAGACACTGTAGATACTAGATATGAATTCTTCAAGTTTTTGACACTGCACTATCCTTATTGCTTGACGATAAGCGTTTCCACCAATGTAGTCGGTAGGCTTCAGTAATCACTAACGAATGAGGTATTCCCTCTCCCTAATTGTCCTCCAGAAAGTTACTCTTCCGTCCATCCACACAGACATCATTCCAATATGCCGGAAG